>JANIJR010000067.1:0-18320 GCA_030557995.1 Clavispora vitiphila
TTGCCCGCGGTGGCGCTCGGCTCCCTCGACGCCGCGCCCGACCCGCGCCCGACCCGGCACCTGAATCTCCTGGCGGCGCTCCGCGCGCCTGCCGACCACTCATTTGCGTTTTCGCTCGACCCGCTTGCGTTCGACGGGCCGGCCGAGGACCGGGAAATCCTGGAGCTGGAGCCGCAGCATCAAAGCCCAACCCACCCCGATTTCAATCCCGACGGTTTTGCCGACGATCCCCCATACGGCCTCGTCCCCAGCCCGCGCGTGCCCACGCTAGTGCTGTCGCGCCCCGTGCAGCCCGCGCGCCGCCCGCCGCTCCCGCCGTCGCAGTCGCAGTCGTCCTTGTCGCACCTGCACTCGCTTTCCCACGCGCAGTTCCGGCCCCAGCTCCAGCGGTCGCACTTTGGTCTGGCCACCCACATCAACGGCCACCAGTTCAGCGGCACTCAAAGAGCAGGCTCGGTTCCGGTGGCGGTTCCCGGCTCGGTGCCCGGCTCAGTCACTGGCTCTGTTCCCGGCTCAGTCACTGGCTCCGTTCCCGGCTCAGTCACTGGCTCCGTTCCCGGCTCGGTGCCCGGTTCCGTTCCCGGTTCCGTTCCCGGTTCCGTTCCCGGTTCCGTTCCCGGCTCAGTGCCCGGCTCGCTCCCGCCCAACTTCTCGGGCTTCCACTCCCTGTTCCCCACCTACCACGACCTGTTCCGCGAATTGCACGAAGGCGGCCTGGCTTCGCTAGAAGCGCCGCTCCTGTTGTCGCTAGGCCGCGACGACAACTCGCTCGTCTCTGTCGCCGACCACTTTCTGCTGTTTGGCACGCCATACGACGACGCAACCCCGCCCGCGTTTATGGCGGCCGCGCGCGCCCTGGTGCTGGCACAGGGCCTGGGCCCGCAGTACTCCGACTCACCCGCGTACTTTGACATGTTCCAGCGCGAAGCGCCGTGGACAGAGTCGTCGTCCAACCCGTCCCACACGCCCCACAGCCACACGCCGTTGGACGAGGTGCTGCCGCCCGGGCGCGCCGCGAAAAAACGCCCGAAAAAACCGCGCGCGCCCAAGAAAAAACCGCTGCCGGCGGCCGACGTTTCTTCGGGCGCGGCGTCCGTCCAGTGCACAAACTGCCACACCCGCACCACGCCGTTGTGGCGCCGCAACCCGCAGGGCGAGCCGTTGTGCAACGCGTGCGGGTTGTTTTTGAAGTTGCACGGGACGGTGCGCCCGTTGAGCCTCAAGACAGACATTATCAAGAAGCGCCAGCGCGGCCACGGCGGCGCGCCCCAGAAAAAGTCGGCCTCCGGCGCGACCCCGGACGGCGACGACTTCAACCCGACGCCGCTCCCGAAGGACAAGAAGACCGCGCGCGCGAAAAAGGAGCCGCGACTGGCGGCGAGCGTGCCAAAGCAAGAGGCGCGCGACTCGCACGCCCCGCAGCTCGACCCGCAGCTCGACCCGCAGCTCGCGCTAGGGCAAGACCCGCTCCCGGACCGCTCTCCGGGCGACTTGCACCCGATCGACGAGCTAGGGCCCTACGACGACCGCGCCATGTATGACGACCGCGCGTACGACGACCGCGCGTACGACGACCGCGCCAAGTGGGGTGACGGCAAGTGGTCCTCAGAAGAAGACCGCTCCAAGTGGGACTGGCTCAGCATGACGCTTTAAAAGGATATAGAATACACAGATGATTGAGGCGGTGTAGGTGCCTGGATGCGATATGGACTTGAGAGTGACGCTTGGACCTGCTTCAGTGGTATTTTCTTGTTCTCTACAGTAGGCGCGGAGAGTGTTCACCAATGTTTGCAGATGGTGAGAACAGAGGCTGTTTGCATGGTCTGGTTTTGCGCCCGATGTTTATAGTCGCTTTCGGGCCAGATTGGAAACTCAGCTACGGGGTTGGACTAAAATTTGCAGTTGGCGATCTGTTGCGAGATGACCTGGTCAAGAGAATGCATAGAAAATCACAGAGTCCCGTTCTACTCGACGTTGTGACAAAATTCGTGGCGACTCTGTACAGCGGATGCTGTGTTGACGTAAGAGGAAACCAGAGCAGGTGCTCATCACTCCATGAAAAGTCCGTGTCAACCACTGGGGGTTTCTCGGTCAAAAAGATGGTGCGAAAACCCGCATGCTCGACTGCAAACTATTCAGAACAGGCAGTCGTATATCTCCATGCGCCACATCACAACATCCAAACACCGCCTCGCCCGAAGTTGACACGGCAGAGCAGTGGTCACTATGCAAAGACACATTCATCGTTCTCACCTCGTCCCCAAATCACAAATCTAATTTTCTCGCATCAGCCACACTTCACGCTGTGTCCACCCGTACATCTTCAATCCACACCCTCTACTCCGTCTTTCTGATCCAACCATTTATCCCGCTTCCCGTCATGCTTCCCAAAGTCCGCATCGAGTATTGCGCCAAGTGTAAATGGCACAATCGGGCCGTGTGGTACGCCCAAGAAGTTCTCCAGACCTTCAGCGATCCAGATTCCAACTTGGTGGCAGAAGTTGCCCTTTGCCCCTCCTACACCAACCCCGGCTTGTTTCAGGTGACAGTCGAGAACAGCACCGGCGAAACTATCATTTACCGCCGGCGTATGAAGAAGAGCGCCACAGAACAATCGGAAGAGTACTACTACGATGGATTTCCAGATTCGAAGCTCTTGAAACAGCTTATCCGCAACACATTGTTTCCTAAGGTGGGCTTGGGGCATGTGGATGGAAAGGAGTCGCTACTCACGTGTGAAACGTGCAAAGAAAACGAGTAGATCAACAGGCATACAAGTAAAGTTCTAGACGAAAACCTCATGACCCACATTCGTGATTCCTTTGCTGGTATAGTGTACGCCGTTGTCAGTAGGTCGTTGTGGCTTTCTTCTGTCGGGTTCGTAAGTCAGCTGAAACACCTCTTGGACCAATATCTGGTTACCCAGTACGGTATGGTAGAAATGATGTGTGTCCGTTCACCTGGAGAATTTAGTAGATTTTAAATAGACAGAACGGCGATCTACGGAGTCTCAAAGTCGATAGTACCCATCCGGGAAACCCAAACGTTGCTTTCATAATAGCTGAATCGTACCATCGATCTAAATCTGACCAGTTGCAGAATTTTCCGAACAGAAGAAAATCGTGCATCTACATACTAGCCAAATGTAAACCTTATCCCAAATACGACAGCAGCTGCAGTTCTAACACAGTAAGCGAGAAATTTTTGGTACTTTTCCATCAATGGGTGTTCGTCAAGCCGGAAGAATATATTTCACCTGACGAATATAGTCCACCTAGAACGGGCCGGATTTCTACTTGCATTTGCACCGTTCGGCGATATCCTGAGCTTGCACACAATAATTCATCGCCCCCAAATTCTAAAATAAAGTTGGTACGATTACAAAAGATTTGGGCACATCTCACGACTAATAAAATGTGAAACTGTTTTAGAATCAACTATCACTTTTGGAAAGCAACGTGATGACTTTTCATTTACAAAAAAAAACAGATACGTCACTGCTTACTCTTATCGAGGTATCCTCAGTGTTTGTATATAAACGGTTGTCTGGCTCTGGGGACAGTTTTGATGCAAAGTATTTGTCTGGACAATTTAAAGTTCTGTGAAAAGCAGCAGGAATTTTGCCGGCAAGTTTTCCCCGATGTGCAATATTATTATGCAACGGGAGCTATCATCAAAGTGGGGCTCGTTTTAGTTCCGATGGAACGCGACGAAAGAAGTTCCGAGATGCGCAATGCACAGTTAGCCTGTGTGCAAAACCCTGGAGGTGGAAAGCAATGGCATCGACGCATGAGAGGTTAAAAATGTGTTCGCTCCTGTACATACATGTAGTTTTGGTACAAGCAAGCGGATCGAATTTCGGGATCGCCGCGGAACAGAGCTGCAGAACGGGGATCTCCGCGTAGCCGGTGACAATGCAGATCCCTGTTTGAAGGTCGCATGATGCGGAAGAGATGAGCAAAGTCTTTTCATCCCAGAAGGCTACTTTCGACGCTTCACGTCCGTAGCAGGTAAACAGACGAAGTATCCGTGGCGTAAGATAAGGAGCCAAGTGCATTATTAATATAAGATGGCGCGCACAAAAGGAAAAGTGCACAATGGGACGGCGCACAATGACGGCGCACAATAGGAAGGTGCACAATAGGAAGGTGCACAATAGGAAGGGCGGCATGTTTTGAGAACGCACGCAGTCTGGAGTGCCACGGTGTCTGCAAGAACATTACGAACACACGAGACGAGTCCCGAAGGCTATCCGAAGAGACTGACTTGAAGGCAAGTGGATATTTGGAAAATCTCAGAGTTTCGGTCTAGTTGACATCATTCGACCGAGGATAAGTCCGCTCTCATGCGAGAAGAGCACGTACCCACAAGTGCAAAAGCCAAAAAAGAAATCGCAGTTTGAGCACTTTGCCAGACAAGCAGGTGGTGATGACCGTGGCAAGTAGTGATGACCGTGGCAAGTAGTGATGACCGTGGCAAGTAGTGCGAGTCCAAGTCGGTAAGCCGTATGAGTCCAAGTCGGTAAGGTATGAGTCCAAGTAGGGCAAGTCGAAGTGCAAGTTGAACAAGAAGAGCAGTGTTCATGAATCATCATCTTTCAACCCCGACCAGCCCTTCTCGGCAACGAAGTACGGAAGAGAAGAGCCAAGAACTCCAAAGTATGTCTGGTTCTTCGGAAGTCCAAGCAAGTTCTGATATTGCTTAATCACATACGTAGGAGACACGTTGCGGATTCCCAGCGCCTCGTCTTCTCCCCACGACTGGCCATCGCGGAACTCCAGATTGCGCCGGTTGATCTCCTTGGTAATTTGCTTCCACTTGTATTTCTCGCCCACAACTAGCAACTGCTGGAGCAAGTTCACGTCCTGCTCGGTGAACTTGGCACCAGACGACAGTTCTACTACAGGCGGAGGCTGCAGCACTGGTTCCAGTGGCTTTTGAGCAGACCGAAACTGAGGAATCTGACTCTGCGGAACCTGGCCTTGGACCTGACCTTGGACCTGACCTTGTACCTGACCTTGGACCTGACCTTGGACCTGACCTTGGACCTGACCTTGTACCAGGCCCTGCACCTGGCCTTGTAAACTCTGTGGCATTTGTAGAGATTGCAGCCCCTGGGATACTTGTGGAACCTGAGCCTGGGCTTGTGGCATGTACCCCATACCCGAATCCTGTTCTGTGAGCCGAGGATACGGGTAAATTAGAGGCAGGGCCTTCGGCTGCAGTTCTGGATGCATTTGTGGCAGCTGCTGATATGGCGGCTGGTACTGGCCGTAGCTAGATGGAGGCGGGTACGTATGAGCTGGATCGGACATGTGCGGAGCCTGTGTGGAGTAGTCGTAGTTGGAAAACCCGTACATGGAAACAACGGCAGAAATGAAGGAACGGCACGCGGCACGTAGTGAGAAAAAGAGAAGCCCAAGGCACGAGGAGGGAAAGTCGGGGAAAAGCACGAAACAGCGGGAAAAACAGAATGTTAATGTACGTATTAGTATCACCTTACGTGGTAGAAATGCAGGGTCGGTTACGAGCACGCGCACGTAGCACTAAGTGAGGTGCATGCGACCGTCGCCGTTATTTTTTCGCCTGCATTTTTCCTGTCTCACTTGCGGATCTCGTCGATTCTCCCCCAAGCTGAATGTCAGCGGCGCACGTCATTTTTCCCTTTTCCTTTCAATTTAGTTGTTAAATTTCCCGTCCCGCCTCCTTCTCTTTCCCTCGTCTTAGTCTTCCCCACAGTCAGGGCCTACATTGCGGATTCGAGGCGGTCTCCTGCGCTCTTGGATCTGCAATCGGAGTAATACATATATGATGGAAATACATTCTAGAAAAATTCCGCGTTGATCATTGTGCAGGAGTTACTATTATGGCCCCTTGGGAATGGAAGATGCATCATTTGCATCGTGCATGACGCCACTTTAATTGACCGCGCTTTGGCATGACCGCCATTTAACCCTTTCAAAACCTTGACTTGCAGTCACGTAGGATTTTCCTCACCTATTCCGTGTAATCTGAAGATTCATTCTCCTCTTCCGAAGATGGTTCCACGCTGTACTTGACCGGTTTTCTCCGCCGTGTAGGAGTGCTTTCCTTCACAATATACAAGTCATCCAACTCTTCTTGGATCGATGGCACCTTGCTCCGCTTCGGCTTATCCCGAATTTCCTCGGCCTCTGTAGACGCGATCTCCATGATCTCATCGTCATCGCTATCCGCGAAAAAGCTCTTTTTGGAACGTGGTTTACTCTTGGATCCACCGGTGGCTTTGAAGAAAGTCGGAAGATTGTCTTCCGGTAATGGAGTAGACTGTTTCGACGTTTGTTGGGTAGCTTCTTCTACCGGCAGTTCATTTTTAACAAATGGCAATGTTGCTTGCTTTTTTGCTGGTTCCACAGTCTTCTTCGGTTTGGTTGCAGGAGGTTTGGTTGCAGAAGGTTTGGCTGCCGCAGTTTTGGCTGCCGCAGTTTTGGCTGCCGCAGTTTTGGCTGGTGCCCGCTTTTTCTTAGGTGCACCGTAGTCATCGTCGTTGTCCTCACTCTTCACTCTGCGTCTCTTTTTGACACTTTTGTTTGCCCCTCCAGCGACTAACTTGGCCCGCTCCTGCTCATCCTCTTCCAAAAACTTCTCCCACTGAATCAAAAACTCGTCCAAGTCCTCATTCCACAAGTCCTTAGCGCTCTTACGCAACAAAATATTCAACTCTTCTTCGATCTCTCCCTTTTGTTGCAACAATTTTTGATACCTCTCATGGGTCAACGACCAGAGCGACATTCCGAGCAAATAATCGTACTGTGAGTAGATTGTTTCTGGAACGTGTTCCTGCTCGTTTTCTACCAAGTCGTTGACTCCTCTCGCGTTCAAGCGGCTGACATCTCCCACATCCTCTTCTTCTTCTTCCAAGAGCTCTTCCGCAATAAACAACGCGTTTTCGGTCTCATTCGCCTCCTTGACGACCAGACCCTTTTTATCGAACCGGGCAAACTTATTTTGCACCAAAAGCTCAACCAATGCGCTTCTCTTCTTGTTGGAAATCGACAACTTCTTGTCAATAATCAATTTGATGAAACGTGCTTGCTCGCTGAACCTAAGTAACTTTGTTTGAAGATTGTCGGTCAAATAATCCTTACGTTTCTGGTAGTACTCCAACCGAACAAAATAAAAATCACGCAAAATATCGTTGGGGTCCTCGTACTTCTTGATTCTGCCCAATGGATCGAAGGCAACCATGTTACTCATGTTCACAGTACCAATCAACTTGAAACGCTCAAGTAATCCCATCTGAAGCGACTTGGCCATTTCTGCCTCGGTCAATTTGATTACGAAACGGATATTGGCACCATGATGCTCCTCCATGTCCTTGATCCATGCGTTCTTGTCGTTGTTCATTGCATCCAACAAAAACTCTTTCACGTTATTGGTCCAAGACCGGATTGGAATTTCCGTAATCTCCAAGGTCTTTTCGTCGACTTGTTCAATACGGCCCGAGATCTTAAATTTACCTTGCCCAATTTTTTCAACTGAGCCTTCCCAGCCTCTATACCATGGATACAACTCAATCAATTCATTTCCATTCATGAGCAGTCTAATGTTGTTGACAATATCCACGGGGTTAAAGCTAGGAATATTGGTGGACCAACCAGTACCAATACCTTCCGCGCCGTTCACCAAAAGCATAGGGATCACAGGCAAGTACCATTCGGGTTCCACTGTTTGCTCGTCATCTTGTAGGTAGTTGAGCAACTGGTCATCCAATGGATTAAAAATCTTTCTGGTGATCTCTTTCAACTGGGTGAAAATATATCTTGGCGCAGATGAATCTTTTCCTCCAGCAGCACGACTACCAAAACCACCATTGGGCTGCAAAAGATTCAAGTTGTTAGATCCCACAAAGTTTTGCGCCAAACCGATAATGGTTTGCATCAACGACTGTTCTCCATGATGATATCCAGTTTGTTCTCCAATATAACCACTCAACTGTGCAACCTTGATTTCATTGACAAGATTTCTTTTGAAACAACCGTACATGACTTTTCTTTGACCCGGTTTGAACCCATCCAAACTGCAGGGAATCGATCTTATGTTATCCGCCATGGAAAACAAAATCAATTCCTCGTTAATAAAGTTACTAATGGGAATTACCTTTAAGTCGGAATCAAGGAAAGTACCTGGCTGGAACCCTTGTAACCATTCCTTTCTGTCGTCGGCCTTTTTCTTGGAAAATGCTAAGTCAATCAACGGTGAGTCGTCCAGTTGCAAAGCGTGGAATTCTTTCAAGTGCTTGTCAAGCTTAGAAAAATATTCCACAGCATCTACAGACGTAGAGGTACCCAAACCCTTGAAGTACTTGTGTTTCCATCTGCATGTCTTTCCTTCAGTATCTCTCCATTGCTCAAACTCGGGCATGGAGTAAAAAGAAATCACCGTAGATTCTTGACGCCCACGACCTTTAATTGTCACCTTGATAATAGGGGTGATAAACTCAAGCAAGAAACCCGGAATATTCAACAAGCCTGGGAAACTCGACTCGAAAAAGTTGATGAGCAATCCCTTGATATGGGAGCCATCATGATCCTGATCGGTCATGATCATCACATGACCATATCTCAAGTCTTTGATGTTTTCAACAGTGTAGGCCTTGCGATGTTGCAATCCGATAATTTGTTTCAATGCAGTGATTTCTGCGTTCTTTGCAATTTGATCTGTTGATGCATCTCTCACGTTAAGCAATTTACCTCGAAGCGGAAAGCAGCCGTAGTAATCTCTACCAATAACAGCCATTCCTGCCACAGCCAAAGACTTGGCCGAATCTCCTTCAGTCAAAATCAAAGTACACTTGTGACCTTCTTTGGTACCAGCTTTGTTGGCATCAACCAACTTGACTTGACCCTTGACTCTCGATCTTCTCTTTCCGTCATCCTTCAGCAATGCCTTTCCTTCGTTTGCATCAACAATGTCGCGGATGGTTTCACGGATATTGGTTTTGAGAATTTTCTTAACGAACTGGTCAGTGATGGTGAGCTTATCCTTTTGCTTGGATGCAAACTGACTTACACGGGTTGTGAGTTGTTCTTTGGTCTGAGAAGTGAATGCAGGGTTTTCGATCAAACAGTTGATAAAAATGAAAATGTGATTCTTGATCTGGTTGGCCTTGATCATGAGTTTTTTCTTACCTTTTTCCTGCTTGTTTAATTCTTCCAACAATTTATCGATAATCTGGTCCGACACATACTTAACGTGTGTACCACCTGCAGTGGTGGCAATAGAGTTGACGAAACTCACCTGGTTGAAGTTTCCGTCACTGACCGCAAAAGCTAATTCCCATCTGTCATTCACTTGTTCATGCACAATCGAAAGTGCACCTTCCGAATCGGCAATCTGGGGGCTTCTCTCCTTGATTGCTTTCACGTACATTTCAACATATCCTTTGAAGTTCCGAACTAACAACTTTTTTTCGTTCAAATAAATGTTGCAGTCTTTGACTGTTCCGCATAAGTCATACACTCTTCTATGGAGAACCGCGAGGATGTCAGCGTCCAAGGAATCCATATTGAACTTGGCCAAGTCGGGCTTAAATGTCACCTTGGTGTACTCCTTTTTGTTCTTAACTTTAGTTATCTTGGGTTTGCCCACTTTAGTCATGTTATCGGTCCACGTTTGGACATAGAGCTTTCCTGTGTTTTGATCAGCCGTTTCGACAGTAAATTCAGTGGAGAAAATGTTACAGAGCTTGGCACCAAAACCGTTACGACCACCAGTGACCTTTTTCTCGTCATCGTCGTAGTTGGAAGATGTAAGCAAGTTTCCGAAAATCATCTCAGGGATATAGATCTGCTCCTTAGTGTGGATCTCGACAGGGATTCCTCGGCCGTCATTCAACACCAGAATGGTGTTAGTAGCAGCGTCAACAGTCACACGGATGTTTTTCATGCTGGGATCACGGATCTTGTTATCCGCAGCATTAACCAAGATTTCGTCGAAGATTTTGTAAAGACCAGGAACAATCGTGACCTCCCGGAACTGCATCATCTCGGATTCGCTGTCAAAGCACCACATTTCGACCTTGTTTTTTTCCACCGACCCGATATACGTATCTGGACGCTTCAAAATATGTTCCAACTGAGACAACTTTTGGTACTGCTCTGACGCGTTTGATCTGGGACCAGGGGTGGCATTGGACGACGGAGGAGTAACGGAGGCCTTTGATTTTTTCGGGACCGGCTCTTCTGAGCCGGAATAGTAGTCACCGTCGGAATCTGACATGAGTAGTAGTGATTTCAGGAACGCGAACGTGTTTTATGTTTTGGTGCGCGTTTCGTTTTTGCAGAACTAAGGAATACAGAATCTGGCGCAGGAAGTGAGGAAAACATGTTGTCACCAGAGGTGAAAGGGCACCACTAAAATTTATATATGATTAAACAAGTCTGTTATACACTCTATTATCTACTATGTTGTCACATTCACTAATACACTAATACACTAATACACTAATACACTAATACACTAATACACTAATACACTAATACACTAATTCACTAATACACACTATTTGGACAATTTTTACTCTCAATAAAGTAATGGGTTCATTAATACAGATGAGCTCATATATATACTGATTATTACAATCATCTACCATCGATTCCACTTTTTTGTATGTTAATAATTGCATAAGTATCATTATATATATTGAGCACTATACCATCGGAGCTGTACCGTCAATGAAAAGCCCTCAATACGCCAATCTCGTTTCTTGCTACTACCTGAAAGTGATATCCCCGTGTGCACATTATGTACTCCGATGCATTGTCTATCGTTTGCGAGACATCTTCTCCTGAATGCGGTCGAACTCTTCATCGTCGGGTAACGCCCGCTTTTTTCCCTTGGTATACTTGGCCTCCAATTTGGAGATCAAGTCGTCCATGCGTCCCGCCAGTCTCTTCTGGATGAGCGCCTTCAAGTCGCTTTCGGAGTTGACCTTCTTCTGCTTCAACGTCTTGGCCAATTTTTCCGCCTGCTTGGCCTCTCTGGCCATCTTGCTCAACATCTGCTTGACTTTGGTCTTGCGTGACCGCTTGTACTTGTCCCACGACCGAATCACAGACTTATCCACCTGGATGTTGCCGTCCTCAAGCGCGTTTTCCACAATGTCAAAAACACGGCTTTCCAGCGCCTCGTCGAACTCCAAATGCGGAATCACCTCGAAAAGGCGTAGGAAATCGCCATCGTAGAACACAAAGTTGTGTAGGATGTCCTCCTTCTCCTCCAAAGACCCCACGTATTTGACGCGGTCCTCGTCGATCATGTCAAGCGTGATTTTCTCTGTTGTGGCGGCAAAATACTCCTTCCAGTCGAAATCGCCACCGTTCCCTCCTTCCAACGACCCGGTGGCGTCGTAATGCTGCCTTTTTTGCGCATCAGACAAGATGCTGTAAGCAAACTGGATTTTGGGGAACTGGTCCTTGTCCACTTCGGACTTGAGCTGCTGGATTTTGTCGGGATGATACTGTAGACTGAGCTTCTTATACGCTTTTTTGATCTGCAACGGCGATGCCGAAACCTCCACCTGGAGGACTTTGTACGGATCGATATCCATGAAAGAAAGATGCATTCGCGTAAATTGGTGTGACTGCGCGCTCTGTGATGCTATAGGAAAGATGCGGCGGGCTGATCCAGGAGAAGAAACACGGCATTTAACTGAAGCAGAGAAAAAACAGTAGAGACTCTTGGTGAGTGTTGGATTCACCGGTGCTGAGTGCTGGTATTTTTGTTGATTTGGAGTAGTGAGTTGATAGTAGTCTAGTAGTCTGGTGTAGGTGTAGTGTACAGTAGCCTAGTAGTATATAGCAGTTTATGCTGTTCACCAGTTTGTGGTTGTTCGTTATAGTTTATATCAACTTATCGTAGCTATAGCAGTCTATGGTAGCTGTAGCAGTCTATGGTAGCTGTAGCAGTCTATGGTAGCTGTAGCAGTCTATGGTAGCTGTAGCAGTCTATGGTAGCTATAGCAGCTATAGTAGTCTGTACTGGCCCATACTCGTCTGTACTAGCCTATACAAGTACATAACCTGTACTAGCGCATAATATCCAACGCGCTCAAATGACAGTTCCGTTTACAATTTCGATCATTGACCGCAAATTCTTGCCGGTCACTTGCTTGTGTGAATTAATAAAAATTCTGCTCTGTAAAAAAATCATCTTTGCCCCAGATACAGTTGATCAATAGTTGGAAGAATACTTTAGCGGTAAACGAGAAAGTTAGGGAAGTCACTACAGTCAGATCATAAACAGTGGGTATAATGTGTGACCAGTCTAGTTGGAGCACCTAGCGCAACGTTGACATCAAGCTGAAGCGAAATAATCGCTACTTAATCATCCGATAAACCGTATCATAAGCACAATTACGAAGAATAAAGGAAGTTGATCATTGAACTCATAAGTAGGCCATATATACTATCACTTAAGCTCCTTGGACGTAGCCACAATCGCCTCCGTCACGGCATCCACGTGTCCCGCATACACAGAGTAGCCCATGTGTCCAACACGGAAATATTTTCCCACCAAAGCCTTGTGGATTCCACCAGCAACGGTGAAACCCTTAGAAGCCAACAGAGCCAAGAACTTAGGGCCGTCTACACCCTCAGGAAAGTATACGGCAGTGAGACCGTGCGCGGCAACATCGCGAGAGACAGGTAAGATCTTCATACCCGCTGCTTCAACGGCATCCTTGAACTTGGACGAAGCCTCCTCATGCTTAGCGTAACGGCTATCCAAAGGCTCAGCCAAAATTTCTTCCAACGAGACCTTCAACGCGGTTATAGTCTGCACTGCGGGGGTGGCAAAGTACGCACCCGAGCCCGACTCGTATGCCTTCATGATCGGAGTCCATCTTTTCATCGACGCAAAGAATGTCAGGTCTTTTTCACGTGCAAGCGCCTTGTCCACGGCTCTTCCGGACGCAAACATGATCGACAAGCCCGCAGGAACACCAATGGCCTTTTGCGACGCGGACAAGGCGAAATCCACACCCCATTTGTCGAATTCCATGTCTTCCACTGCAATCGAACACACGCCATCGACCACAACCAAGGTTTCGGGGTTCAGCTTGTGTACGAGAGCGGCAATCTTCCCCACATCGGAAACAACAGACGTCGAGGTGTCCACGTGGGTGATTGTGACTGCATTGTACTTGTGTTTGGCCAATTGCAGCTCAATTTCCGCAAATGGAACAACGTCACCAACAGGCGCAGTAAGAACGTCAACCTCCACGCCATAAACACGCAAGCACTCGGCAAACGAGTCGGAGAAAAATCCGGTCAGCAACACAAGCGCGCGATCTCCCTGCTTCAACAAGTTGGCGCCGACAAAGTCCCAGCCCAACGTTCCGGATCCGGCAATCACGTACGGCTGGGCGGCGGGGTCCGAGGACTTGAATAATTTTCGCAAGTTTTGCAACACCGACTGAAAGGTTTTCACAAATTCGGGCGAGGTATGGGCCTGAGAGGGGGTGGACATGGCGTACAACACCAGATCGGAAAATTCAATTGGCCCAGGAATCATGGTGAGCTTGTGCTCGGCCTGTTTGGGAGCGGCAGACATTGGACGGGCGGGGTAGTATAGACTAGAAAATTTGCAGCCAGAAACAGGCTTGAGAAAGGCGGGGCGGCGGCGGAAAATAGCGAAATAGTCCAGTAATGGGGACTCTAATTGGCTTTTTTCTCATTGGGGCACCGCACCTTTATATACTTTACCCCGGACTCTGCATGCGCGGGCGCACGGAACTTTCCGAGGTGACAGCGCAAAAATGCCCAATGGGGAAAGAGTGGGATTGGCGAGGAAATGGTCGGGATGGATTTGGGCTGACACCTGGATCGAAAGGCGTGGGTTGGAGGGAATACCGGGATACTGGGAGACTTGGAGACGGGTGGTTGGGTGGAAGTTTTAACCCAAAGCGGGAGTTGGTTCCGCAGGAGAAACGGCAGTATACAGTTTGGTTGCTGCGTGGTTCCTGTTCGGAGGCAGTGCGGGAAGAACGAAGCGTTGGGGCGAGAAAAACAGCAATGCGGCGTTTGTTGCGAGGCGCGAATGTTGTCAAGCGGCGGGCGTATTTCGGTGTTGCTGTTGTCATGTTTGCGGGTGCTGTTTCCTGTTGGAAACCATTCAACGCGGTTGGCCATTTGCCATTTTTGGCTCGTGAGAGTCTGGCGGATGCTCCACGTCCATTTTCTCGTGCCTAGTCGTAGGTGCGCAAACGTGCTCCATCGTCCGAACCCATTCTGTGGAAACCAGCTCCGCTTCTTTCTAGAAACGAGCGGCCCGCGGCGCCGCCGCACAAATAACGCATTTGAGGTAGGGTCGCATCGATTGCATGTCTGCTGTGCGACCACTCAACACTGACCCCGTCGATCAGTAGAACTATGACATGCAACTAGGCTCCAGCTGCAGCCCTAGCTAGAACATAGCTGGAGGACCGCGCGCTACTGCATCATCGGCTGGCAGTGGATGCGCGAACTACGGTCGGATGCACACACTTCTTGTGTTCGTCCCATCGTGTCCACAGTCTGGTATCACTGCATTACCGAACACGGCTCCTCTTGCAGCGCCAGTCACCATACCCCTTTCTTTTCCTTACTCACCCAGCAAAACTATAGCTACACGCTGTAGAGCACACCTGGATACAGCTCCAATCAGCTGCCGAGCTCCGAACTATCCATAGCATACGCAGATACCGACTCTCGCACATGTCTTCAGACGTCCAAAAGGCGTTTTCTCTCCGCGGCCACAGCGCGTCTGTGGCGTGTGTTTGTGCGTGGGGCGGCCGCGTGGTTTCTGCCGACCGCCTGGGCGAAGTGATTGTGTGGGACTTGGCCACGCGGCGCGCGACGGCGCGGTGGCGCGCGCACGAGGGCCACATTTTGTCGATGTGCGCCACCGCGCTCGGGCTAATGACCCACGGGCGCGACTCCGCGGTGCGCATATGGGCCGAGCCCAAACCCAGTCCCACCTGTGTCTTCGAAATGCCGGTCAACTCCCTCAATTTTTGCAACGTGGCCGTGACCCATTTCGATGACGCCGTTGTCATGGCAACTCCTGCCTCGGTCGACTCGGACGCGGTGGACATCTACCACCTCTCGCCGCTGCTCGCACTCACACGAGTAGCGCAGAACGTGGTGGCGCCCACAGAGATCTCCACAGCCGGCGCGCGGGGCCACGGCATTGTCATGCGCATGGCGTGGGCGGCGCGCACGCTCTTTGTCGGGTACGAGTCGGGCGCGGTCGCGGCAATTGCAACCTCCGCGCGCGGCGCCGAGGTGGTGTGGCTGGCGCCGGCGCACACGCCGCACCCGGTATTGTCACTCGAGGTGGAAACGGACCACGGGTGCCACCGGGTGTGGTCGGGCTCGGCGTCGAAAAAGTTGATGGTGCACGAATTTCGGGGGGGAATGGGGATTGCAGCCTCGGGAAATGCGGCCGTAGAGATGGAAAGTGTCTCCACCCACAATCTCCGCCACTACGGGGTACAGTGCCTTGAGGTGCAGCGCGATTTGGTGGTGGCGGGGTTCTGGGACGGAGTGGTTGCCGGCTACGGGCGCGACTGGCGCCGGCGGTTCCGGTTGGAGCGCGCACACGAGCACATCGAGGCCCCGGCCGCGGCGCTGCGCAAGTCGGTGTGCGTGTTGGTGTGGGCGCCGCCCGCGGGCGAAACACTAACGCGGCGCGCACGTCTCCGCCTGCGCCGCGCCTCCGGCCCAATGCTCTTTGTGGGGCATGCAGATGGCTTAGTGACTGCCTATGATCTAGTGGCCTGCTGACATGAAATTGGGGCGATCTGTTTGGTATTGGTAGCCTACACCGCTAATTCTATGGGAATACATATACCCTGTAATATTGGGTCTGGTTGTGAAACAATGCAATTGATGGCTGTGACGTCAACTTTTAGTGGAATCGATATGAAATAGATATACAGGT
This sequence comes from Clavispora vitiphila, assembly GCA_030557995.1. Classification (NCBI taxonomy): domain Eukaryota; kingdom Fungi; phylum Ascomycota; class Pichiomycetes; order Serinales; family Metschnikowiaceae; genus Clavispora; species Clavispora vitiphila. The sequence continues at coordinate 15,964 of JANIJR010000067.1, forward strand.
ATAGCCGGGCACCAGTGCACTCAAACCGACCAGTGCACTCAACCCAATCAAAGTCCATGTGGAGGAGTCTTTGGGAAGAAGCACCAAGTAGAGAGAGTTTCACCGATTCTGAGGAGCATTTTACAGATCCATTTGCTGACCGCTCATCGAGACTCGACTACAGGCACTCCAATCTATCATCTTCTCTATAAACCGGCCGTGGCCTCGCCAAACTTGCCCAGTACACGCCTGTTGCCGTTGGTGCCGTTGTTGTAGTTGTTGCTGCCGCCGTAAAACAGGCGATGCTTTCCGCTGCCGCCCGAGGGGGTCCGCGTCTCGCGGTTGTCGGTGCGGTTCCTTGCGCCGTACAGCGAGCGGCGGAAGTTCTTCTGGCTGGCCGGCGACGACTGAGGGCGGTCGGAGCGGGTGTCCGCACGGGTGTCAGAGCGAGAATCAGAGCGGTCGCGGCGCAGAAGCAGGTTGCGTGCGAGAAGGTCCGCCAGCGACATGGGGCGGCGCGCACTGCGGTCTTGGTCCGCAGCGGCAGGCGAGTGCGGCCGCGCGCGCGGAAGGGCCTCAGAGAGGTCGTCCGCGCGAACCGAAGCGCGCTTGTTTTTTCTGCGCCGAGTAGACAGGCGCAGAACACCGCCTCCGTTACTCGGAGCACCTCCACTCCTATCGTCTTCGTCGCCAGCAAGACCTTCGAGCAGCGACTGGCTGAGTAGCTCGTCAAGATCCACCTGTGGCTCGTTGTGCACCGCGATCCGCTCGCGCAATTCCGGAAACTTTTCCCGGATCAAATTGATGGTTGCGATGTTCTCCTCCACAAGCGTGCGCGACTGCTCGCCCTGGGCCTTGGCCGCGCGCGATAACATGCCCAAGAGCTCCAACACCGACCGGTTGCGGTTCACATACAAATTATCCATCACTTTGCGTTTCTGTACCAACCCGTCAAGCAACGTATCCATGTCCTTGTCGTTACTCTCCAATTTGGCCGAAAGCTCGCTCATGCCCGCACTGCTATCGCGTTTGTACGCTTCAAACTGCTCTGCCACCTGGGCCAACTCCGCCTGGTAGTGGCGCTTGTACTCGTTTTGCGACGCAATCAACGCGTCGTACGCAATCTTCAACCGCTCATACTCCGCCGTTTGCTCTGCCGTCAGATCCTGCAAGTTGTCACAACGAATCTTCAACTTGGAGTTGGCGCTGCGCAACGAGTCGTTGGCCGAGCTCAACTTGTCGCCGTCTTCTTCCAAGTCGGCAATGCGCCGCTCCTTGCGCTTGAGAAGTGCGTTCACCATGTCGTTTTCGTGTTTGGCATTGGCCAACTGGTCCACAAGCGACTCGTGCTTCGAAGCCAACACGCTGTGTTTCTTTTTGTACTCGCTCTGCGAGAGCCGAAGATCCTCGAGTTCCGCCTTCAACCCGTCGATCTCCGTCTGGAGCGAGTCAATCACTCTGGAGGTGGGTTTGAGTTTCACTGGACTTTCCATGGTTGACCAAGTGGGGGTTCGGTGGGTGTGATTTCAAGATTATTCGCAGCAACAATCGCTCTAGTGTGTTTCAACAGAGAGAATATCGGCGGTGGTATCTTGAGAAAAAGTTCGACACTGGGGTAAGTCGCAGTTGACACGAAATTGTTTGGAGATGTGGTCGGCGGGTACACCCGTACCTCCCGGCTGCCACCCATGGGTTCTGGCCCTGAGGAAGCGTGTGGTGGGTGTGCGGAGAGGATTGGGCTACGGGATGGCTGAGTATGGGCCACTATTTTCCACTTCTGATTTGACCGGGTTTTGGCTGTGCAGTTGTGGTAGATTGTGGTGGACTTGTGGTGTCTGTACTGCAGATACGCTATTGTTTACACTTCCGTCAACCGAAAACATGTGGAGGAAATTTCACACAGGAAATGATTGGAGAGATTCTGGCCCTTGTTAGGGGCTGTGTCTGCAGAGTTGGACCAAGATGCTTTGGGTTGGGCTAGGGTGTTTTGTTTATTACTGGTATTTTTTTTATCGATATTTTCATTCCCGGTAATTGGTGATTAGTGTATATGAGCTAACTGGGGAAGAAAAACAATTTGCCGACGTGCTACGATAATATTGCAAATAACAAGAACAAGTAAAGAGAAAATATACATATTATAATAGGCAAAAAAAGCGAGGGGTCTATACGAAATCAAGGTAGTTTCAATTACCCTCCAGATCAATGGCTTGAAAATATCAGTATCTCCACTTTATTGACTTATTGTAGTCGTTTCTACAACATCTAAGTAGAATTGTTTGTACCACTCAAGCAAACCAAACAAGAAGGTCCCTTGGCCCAGTTGGTTAAGGCGTGGTGCTAATAACGCCAAGATCAGCAGTTCGATCCTGCTAGGG
>JANIJR010000068.1:0-18286 GCA_030557995.1 Clavispora vitiphila
CATAAAGAACATCAGTACCTCCCTAAAGAACATCAGTACCTCCCTAAAGAACATCAGTACCTCCCTAAAGACGGAACTCGATTATTGCAATACTTTTTTACTTTTGTTGCATGAGGTTCGGATTATTTGTGATACTATACACGAATATTCGCACTTATTCTCGATATTATCTGATTGATTGCATAATATCTCTATAAATCACTGGCAGTAATGGGGGTTTCCATGCCTAGACAATGATGCAGAATTATTTGTTGTTGATGTGGAGTTACCGATGTTCTGTTGATAGTGAAAGAAAGAAGAAAAACATCTGCTTGAGTTTAAATTTTGCAGTTCTTGATGTAACCCTAGGAAGATAAGAGAGTTTAAATACCTGAGCGACGAGTACTTTTAAGTCAACGGCCAACGTACTAAATCCATTTTGAGAGTTCCTATAAAAAAATGCTGCAAAAAGGTAATAGCTGATTTTGAGAGTGCATATCACGCGAGTGCAGGATGCAGCGCCTGCGTTTCTGGTGCATTTGCGCAGTGAATAAAGCTTCACTTTGCTGGCACTGAATCATCAAATACAACACATAGTATTTTATTTATCAACAGGATTAACATCCTCTTTCTTAGGAGTGACCGAGCATCAGAACTTGTTTGTCTGAAGTGAAACTCTTTCCCTTGCAACTAAATACTATAACGTAGGATGTATTGAACCAACCTACGTATAAAATGGTGTTATTTTAAATTATCGAATAGTTCTTTGAACTTCAAAACCGTAATTGCTGTATCTTGTGGAAAAACAAAAAGAAAAAAAATATTGGGCCGTTTGTTCAATTTTCTAAAGCTTTTCAAGGTAAAATATTTCCTGATAAAACTCACTGGGAATTCTCTCTTCAAATCTCGAAAGGAAGTCTCCAACATCCTGAATGCAGAAGACGACCATTTGCGAAAACATCATAACACCATCGAAAATGTATAAGAAAACCTCATGAGAGATGATATAGCCGTCATTGCCCTGAATATACTCCACTGCACGGACCACGCAACGAATAAAAATCATAGTCGAGCAAAAGAAGAGGGTGTAGATTATTGTCTGCCAGTTTCTAAGCGAGGAGGGTGCGTACCTAGTGCTGAGAGAAACGCTTGTTGGCTCACGAATAATCCGCCATTGAAAGATCCCCAAAACCAAGATGAAGAAACCAAAAAACGCAATCTGCATAAACAAACCAACGGTTAAAAGCGTTTTACCGAGATCAACAACCAGCAAAGAAGACGATGTTTGCAATCCACCACCCGCAGCTTGCACAAAGAAAGAAATGACATCACCAATCACAAAGATCTTAGTGAGCCATTTCAAACGAATTATAGAATGCTTGTCTGCTCTCAAATCAGCGATCACCCGACCTAAAACCATGTAGATTGTAGCAGCAAACAATGGTGGTGCAAGCAAAAGCAAAAGAGATTGCATGATATACGGAGACAATTTCTCGGTATCACTCAGTGACAATATTCTTCCCAAATACCCCACAACCTCGAAAATGCCACCAAAAAAAAAGGGGATTAGTGATAATACTTGCCTTTTGCCAATACTAGTTCTCAGCTTAATAAAAGCCCTTATAATTTGAGCTGCGCAAGCTACACTCATAACAGCGAATAAAGTGCAAGCGATGATTGCCCCGACTTTAGTAGGGGTATATTGGTACGCTTTCCATTCAGTTTCCATTTTATTGGGGTGTCAAGCGATGAACAAAAATAACGATCAGTTTTAAATTATTTGTTATCAACGATGAGGCTGTGGTCAATGATTATGAGGCTGTGGTCAATGATGATCAGGCTGTGATGAGCGATGATGCGGCTGCTAATTGGCGATATGCGGTGATGTGCGGTGATATGCGGTGATGTGCGGTGATATGCGGCGATGTGCGGCGATGAACGGCGATGTGCGGCGATGAGCGGTGGTAAATCTTAATGGTACTGCATGAAGAAAACCAATAATTACAATCAGCCCCGCAATGAACCCTGATTATCTACACTCAGAGACGAATAAATCAAGCGCGGTACTTACCTAAAGCTATGACGATTATACGAAAGAAATCGCGGCGTATTTTAGTATGTTACAATTGCCACTTGAAAAAAAGAAAATGCGACCGTAAGCTTCCGTGCGATACATGCATCAGAAACGGCTTAAAAGACACCTGCCATTACGAACCCGTACCGAAGTCGATCGCCCCAAAGTACGTGGAGAGTGAGCTAATACAAGAGATGAGCCTATTAAAGTCTAAGATTAATTTATTGGAAAATTCACTAAAAGATTTCTCCAGCAACGAACACCTGTCATCAGCTACTACCTTTTCGGACTCAAGTGCACCATCCATGGGACAGCCCGATAATAATGATTACAATTTCAGAATGCTGCTCAATACGAACTCTCGCGGCGAGCATAAAATCATTCCACTCCTCTTGTTGTTCTCTCCTTTGGCAATGGTGACCGGAAACCCTGTCGTGCAACTTTTGTGGGCGTTCTTGCAGACACAGCTGCATAGAGGATTCTCCACGAGTGACGTCTTTGTCAAAAATAAGATCGTGGCGAAGGAATCCGTAGAAGCATTAAACAAATATCTGGTGGAGTTTTTTGGAGACAGTTACATTCCGCGGCTAGGACCATCCCCGGGAAAAGAAACCATTATATCCGCGCGTCGAAGCATTACAAAATTTGGCCGTAATATTGGCCTATCCTTCTGTGAGAATATCGACTTGTCGCTGCTATCTCTTGTGGATAAAGTAGTACAGTGTCTTCCAGGATATCAATCGACAAGAGACATGATTGACTTGTTTTTCTCTCGTCGATGCGCAGGCTATCTTGACATACAGAAAGAAATGTACGAAGAACGTTTAAACAAAATTTTACTACCTGGTTCTTCAGGATCGATTAAAATTTCCATCGGCGCTAAAGAAGACTTTGCGGTTCTTGCTATCTTGCTCTTGGCCCTTAGGCTTGTGCACTTGTCACTCCTTCACCCATTTACCAAAGAATCGGACGAGGAGCTTATTCCGGAACCTATAATTTGTATGGATGCTGTGGATGTTGCCCAAGACCTTTTAAATGCTCTCGACTTATCCGCTGATCTATTTTTGGAGCATTTACAAGGATTATTGTTAATGTTTCGGTACTGTTTACTTGCTCCAGAGTACGATTGCTTTACAAGAAATACTAGCGCAGCCACTTCATTTTCAAAGGCAGCCATATTGGCCGATGCGCTTAATTTGAATGAGGACCCAGATACTATTCTTTCGTGGAATCCACGTGAGAAGAAAGATGCAGCGAAAACCCAATTTTTTCGCCGCTTATCAATCTCCATGGCTATTCTAAGCATTCACGTTTCCACAATCTATGGACCTGTGACACCTTCTTCCTTGCTCAAACATGAATCTTATTTCCTTCACGATTCTACTGATTTAAATGCGGGTCTCAGACAGATTAACAGTTTCTATCTGAAATTCTGGCCTATTATCTCACAAGGTCAGAGAATATGTAAACAGGTTTTCGACTCATGCATCTCTATCAAAAGTGAGGAGGTGATCAAATTGTGCAATGAATTCGAATATTCTATTGCAGTCTACTTTCCGTCAATTAGGGAATACTTTACCAACTTTAACCCTCACAAAGATGCTTTAAAGATTCAAGAATTTAATCTCCTACTATTGTCCAAATGCATACTCCTGAGTTTGAATTATTCACTCTACATCTTCTTTCATAATAAAGGCGAATTTGACAAAAGTTCATATTATGCTAGAAAATCTTTTCAGATCGCGTGGATAGAATTTACTTTTTTAACCAAGAGCTTTCTACCGGTTTTCGACGTGTTTTTTGGTCCAGGGGCTTATTTAGATGCCATGCCGATTCTTTATGCCTGCAACAAACTACAATATATTTCAAATGTTATTAATATTCGTTCTGCTTGCACTCTTGCTAGCAAAGGAAACTTACCAGATACTAAATCACCCTATTTCATTTTCTTCAAAGAAAAAATGACCCGTCTTGAGGTATACTCTAATGAATTTACGGAAAATTTGAGTGGGGCTATGAAGTATGGTTGGTGGAACGCAAAAGCTGTACAATTCGGCCTGATCATTTTTTCAAACCCACGATTATATGATTTCAACCCTGAACTTATGTCCGGATGTGAGCTTGATTTTTCTCTTGCTGAACTCGAGGAGTGGGAAAGAATCATCAAGCAGAGTGAGAGCAATTTTCAGCTTTTCGAAGAACGGTACAAAAATTTGATGCGAGATTCAAAACGCCAATATGGGGATAAAACTATTCATGGGATGAGTGCAGAAAAAGAGTTGATGCAGAAACTTCAATTAGATAAGATGTGGCAGCTGCTTGATAAGATCAAATCATTTAAAAGTGAAACATTTTCTACAGATTTTGCACAAGAAAAAGAGCCTTGGGAGTTAGATTTCGAATTGTTGAATGATCTTAATATTTTATCAGAACTAGGTTATGATAATTTGCCTTCCAATATTGACTTTGAAATGCCCCATATAATTCATGATGCAAGTGATTAAAAGGAGAGAACTTGAAACTTCATACTGAAATTTCTTTTCAGAAGTTGAAAATGTTTATTAATGACTCACTGGTGTGTTGAAATCCAGACTTAAGTACTTGATAACTCGCACTTGATTAATTGGGAAAATACAGCAGCAAAACCTCTAAATATCAAGCGTAACGAAAGTGTATTATGTATAAGGGATCACAAAAATATCCAACTAATGCCCCTCTGGGGAGTATTTTTTTTTTTTTTTTTTACCTATTCTTACAGTTCAACTTCTCAGGATTTTATGTAAAGGGTTCACAGATCTCATAATTGAACCCATGATGACCAAGTCTAACCAAGAGCAGAAGGCAATTGTGGTGGTATTTCCTTAAGCATCACATTAAAGCAAATGTTAAATCCTATCTTTACTATTAGCAACAGTTTATAATAAATACAATCATGTATTGGATTATTTCAGGCAAAAAAGGCGATATCTATGAAAGTTAAGCACGTTTTCAGGAATACCACTGACCCCCTGATACAACATGGAAAAATCTTTTCTAACAAAACCAGAATAATCTAGAGCCACTTGAAATTTAAATAAGCTACACCAAGACTTCTCTGTCTTGCTTTAGATCGACGCTTGCCCCTACAGTCATTTTTATCATTGAAGTTGGCTATATACGCTATCAGGTATAAAATTGGGCGTGTGGCGCAGTTGGTAGCGCGTTCGCTTCGCATGCGAAAGGTCTCGGGTTCGACTCCTGACGCGTCCATTTTTTTGTTTTTTCTTTAAAGTTGAAGCAACTACTTTTTTGATTCATTCAGCCGAAGTGTAAACTGAGTCACTAGCGGTATTTGCCTTGGGCTACAAGCTGCCTGGCTTAGGCACACTTGCACTGACCTATTCCTTGAATCGAATACGGCCAGGTTCTCGCAGCTTTTTGCGGCGATAAGATGATTAAACTTATGAATCGTCAATGTGTGAGTACTCGATTTGTCTCACATAATATTTACAACATTAATCAAGGCGAACCTTCTTATTGCAAAGGTTCCTCAAGTTAGTGTCGACGTGTACTTGTGAGAGGGATATTAATAGTAGATATTGGTTCCCCTTTTTTTTTTTGCCCATTTCGAGGTATAATCTTCTACCTGGTTTCCAGAAAGGTGTTTAAGGAGAGACATCCAAAAAGTAATTTACGGAATGAACACTTTTTGCGCTCATACCGTCCCATAATAGAGATCAATAAATAACAACTGACGGCCAGGAGCAAACTATAAGCGCATGACAATGGTAGAAAGCACACTCCTCAAAATTATTATTCAAGTAAATATAAAAGCAAATTTAAATGTTCTTATTAGCCCAAATTTACCAAAATTTCAAATTAAGCTACTAGTATAATAAACAACACTTTCATTTAAACTAACATATAGGGCGTGTGGCGCAGTTGGTAGCGCGTTCGCTTCGCATGCGAAAGGTCTCGGGTTCGACTCCTGACGCGTCCATTTTTTTTTTGTTTTCCCTGCTTTTGTAATTTGTTGCTTTTCAAGTCTACTTTTTGAACACCGTTGGCATCAATAATTTAGGACACCAATTTGGTGGAAGGTGTAATTTTTTGCCTTACTACTGAAGGATCAACATGCAAACGATATTCATTTTTCTGAGAGGTACTGGCGTATATGGCAAACCCATGAGTATTCAAAGGTGGATAAATACACCCCTATTTTACTTTGTTATTCAACCGTTCGGAAGGTTAGGCTCGTATCCTTGTGTGAGTCAGATTTGAATTTAAATCAATTTTTCACTTTTTCGATTTTTTATGTATGGTAAAAAATTGTGCAGTAATGAATTGTTCACAAATTTGCCAAATAAACGTAAAATTATACCTGTATCAATAGACTTTTATTACCAGACTATTCTTCAAATATTTGCTCCCTTTGCATTTTTGATTTAAATTTAAAAATGGACCACGAAAGGGATGAAAAGGCTTTCGGCCAAGAAACTGATAACGGTACTCCTTTATTAGGTCCTGATTGAGTGGCCAGTTCTCCAGTGGTGGTTCACTCGCCAAATAGCATGAAAGGTGGAGATTCGGCAGATTCTCTGTTATTCACTTTCTCTTATGAAAGCTCATTGTTAGAAGCTCAAATTTTTTTTTATCATTGCGTACATAACTAAAATATAAAGAGTACGGGGAGTTCTTTTTTTTCCAGAAAAACGCCGGGAAACAGTTGCGGTCATATACAAATATGGTCTTCTATCATGGATATTTATAATAATAATCTTTATGGTACTCTATAATGGTAATCAATAAGGTTAGTCTATAAGGGTAGTCTATGATTGCCTATTTCGCAGTACCACCGATTTCTACTTGAAAGCAGCGCTACGCAGGTTTGCGTTGCGATTAACAGGGTCTTTCGGGAGGTACTGATAACATCCGTACACCAGACCCGACAATACTTCTCCACGATCAATTCTGATCTCCCAACGACTCACCATTTTCAATGCCAGTTCCAGACAGTTTCAAAGCCCAGATCAACCAAGGTGTTCCAGGTAACGTCAAGGCCAGACCCGACCCATTGCCTGCCGGAAAGAAAATTGCTCCTAACAAGAAAAATCCATGCGATTTCGACATTCCATTCGAAAAAGCCGCTACCAAGGCTGCCGTGGGCGGAAGAGACAGCGACACTGCCGAATCCTTTGCTGAGGTTGAGAAAAATTTGAGCGAAGGCGATTGGTCTTCTGCAATCCGTACTCTTTGGTACTTGAAGTTGAACACCTACATCAACGAGGATCTGGCTAACGTGTGGGCATATGTTGCTTTTGCGTTTGCCCACTTGGGCTTTTCTGAGCACGTTGGATTTGCCTTCAAGAAGATCCTGGAGGCGGGTTTGGCCCAGACTGTTTTGACTGCGGAAGCAATGACCGAGTTGAAGAAGGCCAGTAAGTAAAGCTAAATAAAAGAGTTCTTGTACGATGTGTAAAAACGAAAATTTGTGGACTATCGCAGACCGAAGAACGATTTGGCACGATTTCCATTCTGGTGCAAAAGTTATCAGCAGGAAATCGCCACACAATGGATTATCGGACAGCGCAACTGCAACAAGGTGACGTAGGTCCAGCAGCATATGCTCCATTACTTGAAATGAAACGGTCCAACCAGCGGAAAAAGAATACAATTAGAGCGGAATTACAACATTTAGACCTCGGGACGGCAGCACTGGTTATGCTCTTGCGGCAATAACGGTATTGTAAAAGACGTTAGGAGGCACAGATTTTCCGGGTTGATTTTCCGAATTTCGACGGTTCATAATAGGGTGACATTGATTACATGGCGACGTAATTAGCCCATATTTGAAAAGGAGATCCCAGAGAAACGGTGAAATTCGGTGAAATGGCAAACCTAGCCGAGGGAGCAAAGAGTAAAGGAGGAAACCGGTAGACTTCTATCAGGCCATTCAGAGCACAGCCCGGAAAAAGTAGGGAACCCCCGCAAAAGAGATTGATTTGCAAGAACAAAAAAAAAAAAATGGGCCCTGATAAAAACCATTAGTGTAGACAGATACCTCTAGATAGATGTCTGTTGATACAGTATATAGAGATGCTAATGTTGGATATTATGGTAGCGAAACCCGCCACTTAAAAAGACGTGAATCAAAGCCAGATGGATGAAGTAGATGGTAACACAGACACAGTGACAATAATTGTGAGTGTCAATGCAAAAGGCACAATGTCTCACTAAAGACAGGCAGTCTTGAATGGGAGTGAGTAAACACATTGACGTTATTTCACACATACAGACCAGTTTGAAAACAGCCAGAAATGAGTCGGCACGAAACGAAAAATGCTCGCGTCAATTTCACCAGCCGTCGCCATGATGGGCCGATTATGCTCATCAGCCACAAATTCAAACCAATTCCCCCAAATATGATGGATTTGTAATTAAACTACAGAGCAGTGGCGATAATATAAAAATTAAACTTCAAAGCGAATGATATCATCCATGTTTGTACAAAAAAAACCGCCGTGATGAAATGGAAAGAGTAATGACATTGAAATAAAATACCGTCGCTGGAGGTGTGCGTTTCTGCATGCGCGGAAGAATCTTTAAAAAGCCCTCCTTTCATGCGCGTACACTTGGTTATAGAAGGAGAGATATGGACATTTTGCTGGAAGTGCACAAGAGAGACAATGTACAGTTTGCTAGCTTCTCAACCTATGGAGGTTCTTATAGCAGGAGAAAGCCCTTAGCCTACATACTTACGATTCTGGCACCGTAATCGTCACCCCAGTTCTTTAGCCTCGGTCCAAAGCAGGATGCAGGAGCACCGGCCGTCGCCTATCAAGCAGCCAAACTTTCCAGACGAATTGGAATCCTCTCAAACAGAAGAGCGACAGCTCCGACCATTCCAGTTATAGGTAACAGCGCATGTGGCTAATTTTTGCGGCGCACGGGTGCACTCCAGTACAGCCTGCGGCGTGATAGTTGCTGCAGCGTACTGGCGATTCGCGACTCACTCCACCCAAACTTGATCATTTCACCTACACTTTCTCCTTCCCGGCTACCCCAACTACTCTCCGCTGCCACCATGGTTCGCGGCTTCTTCAAATCGTGCGTGTCCACACACGTTGCGAGCCACCCTGTGGAATTGGCCCAGAACGGCGATTCCACCACCTTCCCCGAGCTTATCTCCCGAGCTGCTCCGGAACTCGCTGCTGGCGCCTCCTTCTACGTCCATCCGCTCCTCTCCAGTGGGCATGCACAGACGGCGTACACCGCTCTCAACAAATTCGAGTCCTGCGACCTCGTGCACTACAAGCGCCGCGTTCTCCAGGTGGAAGACAAGAGCTACTTTGTGGGTGCGGATGCCATGCCCTACGACCGCTGGAAGGGCCAGTCCACGTTCACGGTGGACTACGTGGTGCCTCCATCCGCCAGCGACGCGGACCACATGCGTTTTTGCCCGCGGTCGCAGACCAAACCCCTTCCGCCACGCACAGAGTACTTGGACCCGGAAGCGGAGCACCTGCTCTTGGATAACGACCGCCCTCTCGTGGTGGCGTTGCATGGACTCAGCGGCGGCTCGTACGAGCTGTACATTCGAGCGTTTCTCGCGGAAATCACCGGCGACACCTACGGATTCGATGCGCTCGTGTTGAATGCGCGCGGCTGCGCCAACCACACCATCACCACGCCGCAGCTCTTCTGCGGGTTGTGGACCAACGACTTGCGCTACTTGATCAACGAACACTTGACCGTGCACTGGCCGAACAAGCGCATCTACCTCATTGGGTTTTCCCTCGGCGGAGCCATCACCGCCAACTACTTGGGCCAGGAGGGCGACGAGGTGCACCGCAACATCCGCGGCTCGGCCATCATGGGCAGCCCGTGGGACTTCCCCCAGTCCTCCTACGCGTTGATGGAGTCGGTCGTGGGCCACAAGATCTACTCGCCCACTATGTGCCAGAACCTACTCAAGTTGTTGCGTGAGCACTACAGTGCGCTCGACGCCGACCCGATCGTGGCGCGTTACAAAAACGACCCGCTGTTGTTCAAGCTCGACACATTGCGCGACTTTGACGACTCCTTCACCTCCAAGCTCTTTGGCTTCAATTGCGCGCTGGAGTACTACCGCCACGCATCACCCGACCAGCGTCTCTTGAACGTGCGCGTGCCCACGCTCATTGTCAGCTCGAAAGACGACCCGATTGTGGGCTGCACGGGCTTGCCGGTGAGCGAAGTGCGCCTCAATCCGTACACCTACATGGCGGTGACGTCTGTGGGCGGCCACTTGGGCTGGTTTGACTACCTCCATCGCCGGTGGTACCCTGCGCCAGTCGCGAAGATGTTTCTGGAGTTGGACAAGTGGGAAACACAACCGCTTGCGCCCGACATGTTGCCTCATGCGACTGATGGCATCTGGAAGCACGACAGAATAATCCTGTAATGCAGCCCTTGTATGTGCCCGCCCAACGCCTTGGACCTCTGTAAATAGAACATTAGAGACTCGAAAATGTCTATAGGTTTGATATTACTGAACACTCGACCACTCTCTACATATGAATTTTATTATCCACTACTCAATCCTCTAGTACCTCTAGAGCTTATCTCTACCACACCCCTATTCTACAATTCAAGACTGTTGACACTAAAATGAACCTTACTATTCAATTTAGCTACTCACTGCTATCTACAACCTTTACCTCAACAGTAATCAGCCGAGGTCAAGATTCCACCATCACAATAAACAATTTCCAAATCTGAATCTCATTTATATGTGTTCACAGATCAAGGGAATGAATCAGTCTCCTACCCTTCTTCACTATCAGTTTCATAAATTCCTATTTCCTTTCCATTATATACTCCCATTTAGTGCACCAGTCCATGGTGCTTTGTGCAATTGAACACCTTCATCTGCTGCTTGCATTGCTCCATGTCTACACTATCAGTAGGTGTGGCCGGTCGCAGATTTAGCTCTGTCGGGGGAGTACACAATTGCTCGTTGTACGAGGGGCCGTCATGATAAAAATCACACTTTGCAATGCGGTGGCGCATTTCTCTTAAGGATATGCGATCATTGGGATTGAGACAAAAGATGTCATTGAGCAACTGGTTAAACTGTCTCAGTATCGGTAAGATTGTCTGAAGAATGCTCTTGTTATGCAAAATGTAGTTTGAGAAAACCTCGTGTCTGTCATTAATGTTTGCAATGGGCCACGGGTTACGGGCACATGTGATATTGATAAATAAAACCCCGAGAGACCACACGTCTCCAGCTAGAGTGGGGAAAAATTTTGCGTTCAGATCCAGCGTCGAATCCTCATTATTCTCGAATTGGTCCATGTCAATGAGAGACCGCACAAGCTTGTTGGTATTGTAGTTGACAATCCTTTCCGGTGCCATGTAGAAACTCGACCCACGACAGGCATTGCAGCAGATCAAATTAGACGTCATGGCCAAGCCGAAATCAATAAGACTCACGAAGATCTCGTTATAGTCCACAATGTTTCGGTTGTCCGGCGACCGCTGGTAGTGGGGGTTATACTGCACCATAACGTTCTCTGGCTTCAAGTCACAATGGTAAACTCCCTTCAGAGCACAATAGCTAACCGCTTCGATCAACTGGAGCATGCAGTTCTTCATCAAGAGCTGTTTTCCTTCTTCGCGGGTCAAGAAGATGTGATTATCAATGATATTGCCAAACAAGTCGCCCTGGGGAAAGTAGTCCATCAACGTGACAACTGCAAACCGCTGAAGACTGAAAACCTTGTGAATGGTCACCACATTGGGGTGGTCATGGACTTTCAAGTGCAATGCTATTTCCCGAAGAAATGGGCACAGATGACCGTCGCGAGAAATCAATTCCAAATCGAGTTCTTGGACCTCGGCTGGGTTGTGAGCAAGAAAGTATTCGTACATTTTGCGCTGGATGTACTTTTTGTTCTCGTTGGCGCCGTCGTGGGACCCGGAGGTGGTGTGTGGTTCTGTCATCACCATTTTCGCCGCATACTGGGCATTGGTGGTGTTGTTTTTGACCAAGTAGATAAGACCGTATGTTCCAGCACCGATCTTGCGCACAAACGTGTAATTTTCGCCAAGAGCATAGCCTTCTAAACTGAAGTCCGACCGTGCGGGTCGAGTGTGGTGGCTCAGGTTCTTGCTATCTAGCAAAGGTAAGATATGAAGAGTCATTATGTCGTCTAGGAGTGTTGGTAGTTGGAATTGCCCCTTACAGTTAGAAGAGGGCAACCAAGCTTGATAATAGTGTTCCCGTTGCGGCGAGAAAATGAAACAGGGATGTAGTTTGATTCTATGCGACAGGAAGTGTCGTCAATGAGGTGAAAGATTAGTTATCTGATCAAAGATGTTTATCTGATTGATGAACGCGGAAATATGTGGTATCTTGCTGGGGTGAAATGGTTCTGATGCGGCCAAGGGTATCAGTAACAGTAGTTGATATGATACAGCAGGCTGCACAGCATATAAAGCAAGTCGTATGAGAAGAGCGTGATTAGTTTTATTCCGGGATTTTACGACGAGAAACCGCAGGAACGCCCCACAACAAAAAAAGTACAGGCTCCGATAATTGCCCAAAAAAATCGGACCATAGTGTCAGATGATGGGTGCAAACTACAGTGGGAGAAGTTCCGCGCATCACACCACCGATTGCCTGCAGGATAATGGTCACACATAGTCGCCAGCGCACCAAAACCAACAACAGATCCGCTAAAGGATACCGTTATTTATGGGGAGCTGCTGCAATGCCGAGGAAGTGCCCGGTGTCGGCCTTCTTTGTTCTTCAAATTTGCTTTTTTGTGAAATTTCCGGTTTCTGGTGGAGAATGAGTGTGCGATCGGATTACACAGAATTCCGAACGGTTTTCGGTTGGTTTTGCCATTGACGCTTTTGTGTCGGGAGAGCTATTCGCGTCGCTTCCGATTGTACTTTTAGCCCGTTTACCTTTTTCCCGCCACTACTGCATTTCTCTTGAGCGACCCAACCTCGGCCCATTTTCTGCTCTTTCTCTTCCTCTTCCCAATCGTTCCGTATCTCTACTGTTGGTGAATCTTCGTTCCCGATTTCGGGGAGCAAATTACATGCAAACAAGCCGTTGTGCAGTCTTCTGAATTGGCCCACCAGCGGCAAATCGGGCTATGCCTGGTTATAGGGGCGAGCTTGTGAAAAGTGATAACCGGCGCTAGGGGAAAAAATTTCTATAGAAAATGGCCGATGGCAATTTCACCAGCATTCTCTTCAAGCCACAAAATGACGGCCATTTTTTCCCCAGCCGCTTACACACACATGTCACGTGATACTATACACAGTGCGGCTGCCACAGACCGAGGTCCGCGTGTCCTGCACCATTTGCACATACCGTACTGGCGTGTGGTGCACCGCGGAGTTTAGGACCACCGCACGACGTGCAGTATGGGTGTGTCCACCACCGAAAAAGTGGGGGTTTCTGGTTGAACCGGTAGCCCGTTACATTGCGCTCGTGTCGCACACGATCATTACTTTGCAGCCACTTCTACACTCGATACAGCGCCACGAAGTACAGCATCTGTTTTGCATACAGCGATTCCTTTCGAGATAGAGGCTGCCTTCGTTGGCGAAACGTCACGGTCGCGCTCTATCCCTACAGTGTCCGGAGCCGGGCCCTGCACCGCCTCCACATTGATATTTGAGGTGAATTGTGGAGATTTGTATAATCATCTTGTGGGGTTCTAGCAGCTTCTTGCATCGCTTAAACGGTGCCTGGAATCGACGTAGTTCTTATGCACTTTTAGGCTTTTGCCTCCTTGGAGTCACCGTGTTTGCATATGATGAAACCGCGCTTCTCCGACGTAATTGCCCGAATCACCTCAAGCTGCCCTAGTGCGGGTAACACATCCTGTATAATATCGAGACTGCAGTAGAGCCACTCCAGCATAACACCCGTACCCCTCGAAACCATTG
This sequence comes from Clavispora vitiphila, assembly GCA_030557995.1. Taxonomy (NCBI): domain Eukaryota; kingdom Fungi; phylum Ascomycota; class Pichiomycetes; order Serinales; family Metschnikowiaceae; genus Clavispora; species Clavispora vitiphila. The sequence goes on from JANIJR010000068.1 coordinate 13,985, forward strand.
CCCACTACTAATGCGGCACGAGGCTCTGTGGGCATTTTTTTTTCCTCAACGAGAATGGTGCTCATTCACTTTACCGCCCTTTTGCCATGGGCGAGTGGAGGGGAAAGAGCATCTAGATTGATGATTTCGATTTACGTCTCATACTAAGTTGTCAATTTAATGGCATACTTGGATTCTGCGTTGTCGACACAAGCTTTGATGTGGTTTTCGATGAGGTTCAAGGGCGATGTAGGCACTCTATCTACAATATGTATGCTTGATGTGGTTATTTCTGCATTCAAAGCCTATGAAATATTTGTAGTCATGATGCAGTTGTTAAAGATGACGATGATGCTGATATTGATGATGGCGGGACTATGCGTGAGCTACTAATCGCCTCTGCTACAACCCGCTACTCCAGTAGAGTTGTATGGAATAAGTCGTACCCAGAGTGAAAAGCGCTCTGCGCAGTAATAGTAATGCAAAGGGAATCTGATCGCCCACCTCTACGGCAAGCCAGATTATTTGGAACGCCAAAGCTTAAGCTTGAGGCAGAGCAAAAGATAAGCAACGACTTTCAAGGACTTTGAGACTAGGGCTCAAAGACGACTCCTTTGGACCCTCTGGGATTGAAGGAGTTGAATTGGGGACTTTGCCAGAATTATTGAACATTGACATTTGAAACCGAGAATTGAGCTGTTCTTCGATTTGCAAAAACTTTGTGTCAATCTGACTGAGAGCTACATCTCTCTGCAAGCTCAAATTTTCGAGATCATGTGAAGAACACCACCCTGAATTTGTCAAGCACTGTTTTGTTACCTCGTATGCGGTTTCAACGGATTGCTTGTGCTTATTCAAGAAGATCAGGTATTCTATTAGATTCTCTGATGTCTCCAACTTATCTATGCTTAATGGTTGAGTTGAGGATTCGTTGCCCAAACTGTCGAAAAACGACTGCTCCACAGCCAGTAAATCACCAGAAGCACTCAAGTTATCCGAAAGCATTATGACAGGTTGCGGAAGTGAGTGAGAGGCTGAATTAGACATGGACAATTGTCTGTGTCTAGATTTTGTGGAGATTGGAGTCTGACTCGATGAATTTGGGTATGAGCTAAGTTGCTCTTGGGGAGTGGTGTTTGTAGACGAGAACTTCGAAGGCAAAATCGAAGATGACATGGTTTGAGAGCTTAAAGTGCCACTTGTGGCACTTTCTATGGATGAGGCGCCACCTTCTAGCAAGGATGTGTCAGTTTGCAAAGGCGTCAAGAGAGGACGTAAAACTGGGTGATCATGAGGGCCCAGCATAGTGCTCGCTGCAAGCTGAGCACTTGCAGCCAACGAGGCCCCGTTCGAAATCAGATTCGACGCGCTGAGCGACAGACTAGAGGCCAGCAGAAGCTGTGGGGCGTGTGTCATTGACAAAGAGATCTTGCGAATGCCGTTCCGCAAGCGCTTGAGCGGCGATGACTGTGTGGGACTTGGAGGTGGCAGCGACAGCTGCGGAGCCGCGGGCGGTAGCGCATATGGGTCTGCAAGTGGCGTGTCGTTGAGCGCCTGCGGGTCTAGCAGCAGATCTAGTGGCTGTGCAAACAACTCACTCAATACCACATGCGAGCGCTGCGGGGAAATCAGCTCAGGTGCGTCATCGGGCGACACGAGCGACTTTTGCAGCACACTTGGGCTACCTGTGACGGGATGCAGAGGCGAGATGGCTGCCAAAGACGCCGGGTTTTCATCGGGCAAAGGCGGTAAAAGTGCCTCAGTCTCTTCATATACGACGCCTTCGCTCGGCATATTTGGCTGTAAATCCGCAACTAGGCCTTGTGTTCGCAGTTCTGTTTCTTCAAGTACTATTCCGAGACCGTTCATGAGAGTATAGGGGTAGAGAGCTGAAAATGGAACATGGATCTACCGGTCGGAGAACGGCGAGAAATATCGGTGGAAAATCTGGATCTTTGAGGAAGGATAGAAAAAAAGACGCCTATGATGGATTTTGACAGCCACAAAAGCGGGAGTTGGAATCAACTGGAGTTTTGGAAGGCAATGGCGACGATGGATAGTTTGTCAAATCGCAAAAACTGCCTAGGAGGATATTGCGACACTAATGAAATAGGAGGGAAATAACGGAAAACAGGAGGGGTAGGGATATAAATCCAAGGGATTTGGTACAGTAAAGAGAAAAAAAAAGGAGACGTTGACCCTTGGAGAAATGGACTATAGAATCGGGTTGGCCAGTGCCCAAGACGGATTAGATGTGGTCCGACATACAAGCCGAGGTAGCGGTGTGAAAAGTTCTATGCGCGGTCCTGTGTATGGCTACAAAATACTGTCCACCATGCAATACCTACATAAAACTACGATATGCAGGAGGTTTACGGCTCGAGTGGTGAGGTGCTCTCACCTGTTTCCTTGCGACATGGCGATGATATCGGTTGGAGACAAGAATTTGGGGGCAAATTGCCTAGGTTTAAAACCTAATATGCTCATCACAGCAACAATAAGGCGAATCCGTGTTCTGGAACCAGGCCAAACTGGCTAGATCGCAAAAAACATATCTGAATGGCATATGAAGATGCGGTCTAGACCGCTGCAGCAGGAATTAGCCGGACTGTATATGCGAACAAACCGTTATGCAGCTAATCATCGTCGTGCATTAGTGGCCTATACTTACACGATTCTTGACAACGCTCCTATCCCCTATATGATTCACGTGCACCAGAACCAGGCGAAATTTGTCGGAGCCAAACTCCGCTTATTCTCAGTTGGTGTTTTAAGCCGGATGCACCAACCGCGTCGCGATCCACTTGCAGTATTAAGCTACTGGGCCTGTAGCATTCTGTACCTAATACTTAACAGTGGGAACTATACTGACTAGGCGACGGATTCCTTTGTTCTTTTTCATTTGTTCGCATCTGCTCCGATGAACGCAATATTGTTTGCTTTATTTTTTTTTTTTTTTTCCATTGATCTCGGTCACTTCGTCCCGGTCACCTTTTCCTTCTGTTTTATTCACTCCCACATTACCTCCTTACAGATCCGTGGCCTCCTTCCGCACTCTAAGCCAATGGAAATTTCCAGATCCGTCATGTTGCCGCGGACGTGGTATATTGGCTGGATTCCCTCACGGATTAATTGAGGCCAAACGTTGCGGCCGGGACTACTATCGTCTTCTTCTCTGCAGCGCTTCTACACTGACTTTCCTACTTGTTTCTGTGAACTCGGGGCTGTTTGCAAGATCCAATATGGAAGAAAAGACAAAAATAGCGCTCGCCACATTATACGTCGGAGTGCCGGCAATTTCATGCTTGCCGCCACCGCGATTGCTGATTGAGCTGCTTGCGTGTGCGGGGAGGATCTACGGTTGCAGAATCCAATGGTCAGACACGGAAAATGCCGCGGTGGCATGCGGGCGCATGCACCATTCAACGCCCTGGCGACATGGCCGGCGCACGACCTGATTACAAGGGCGGGCCGTATTGTGCGCCTGACAGGCGCGCCGCTCCTTTTTCCCCTTCTGCATTGGCTGGTGAACATTAGAATCCCTGCCCTAATCCCGCGGCAGTTCTTGCTTGTGAGCGTTTGTAAGATATTGTGCGCCCCTGCGCCCCGTACCCATTTCTGGCCCAGGGCGGGCACTCTGCCCACCGCTACATTGCCAGTGCAGAAATGATTTATTCGCCCGCTTTTTTTCGCTCCTGCGCCTTAGGCGAAAGGGGCATTTCGCGAGCTGCGCGTTAGTAAGGCACAAAATTGTATTGGACAAACCAATTCGGGCCCAACACACGCGGCGTGGACAATTTCAGAGTAAAAGAGTTGAAAGAAAGGCATCAGAGGTGACACGCAACCATTCTGTTCACCAAAACAATGGTTTTTAACAGATTGCTATTTACGATCTTTCACCGAGCCTATTTTTTTTTAAAACTTCGCACAGCGCATTCGCGGTCCGCGCGCCGTGTTCTTCTTTTTACTTCTTTTTGCACGTGATCCATGGTACTGGGCGGCGAGTGGCCATGCCTCCTGACCGCAAAATGTACTCCTTCGCCTCAAATCGGAACAGCTTCGTTCGATAAGGAGCGAATAATCAGATAGGACAGCGCACATGCAGTACAAGACCCTAGCTAATATGAGATTGAAACAGGGAGGCGGTGTTTTTTTAATGCCAAGGAAAAAAAAAAAGACAAATTGAACTGAAACTAGGCCCTTAGTTGCAGCTACACATGGTTTATAGTTGCAGGCGTGTCAATGTTAACGTAGAGGTCCCTTGGCCCAGTTGGTTAAGGCGTGGTGCTAATAACGCCAAGATCAGCAGTTCGATCCTGCTAG
>JANIJR010000069.1:0-16454 GCA_030557995.1 Clavispora vitiphila
GGTCGTACCCGGATTCGAACCGGGGTTGTTCGGATCAAAACCGAAAGTGATAACCACTACACTATACAACCGTATGCAAGACCCAGAAATTTACGTCTTGTCTTGCGGCTCCGAACTAGACTACGACGCACATATTCTCCGCGTCTAGTATGATGTAATGAGATTACTGTCCAAGCTTTTCCCCGCTCTTCATGTAACGGCACAATTTCCACGTCTCACCTCCGGGTCTCTGAAGTGTTAGGCCAAGTTGGTTATCTCCTGGACTCGATCGCGTGAACTTTTTGGCCTCCGATGCGGAAATGAGCCGGGAATAGTCACCATCATCTTACCCGTCGGCCCCGCATTACCTAAAAAGTCACCCGCGGGAATGTGTCACATTGGCTTCTACAACTTGCCTCCGATGGAACACCAGAGGGAAAACCCAGTCCCTGTCAGAAATAAACGCACGACAAGAATTGACGTATGTGCAAGTCGCATTATCTAAAGTGAACCTTGCAGCAATTAAAACTGGGGGCAATGAGATTGGCAAATGTGGATTTCGCTTCAACAGGTGCGAGTTGTCAAAAGCAGCCCGCACAGGGAAAAAATTTTCTTTCCCCTTAGTATTTTCGGTCTCGTTCTCTAAATTCTGCAATCTGTGGCTCCACCCCACTTTGCCCCTAAACGCGGTGCATCGACACCGTAACCCACTAGATAGACGCATGTCTAATCCTGCATGCGCTGAGACGACCCAACCGATCTCGTGGGTTGGAACAAGAGAGAACGCCACAAAAACCACACCTTGCTGCACCAAAGTGGGAAGAGGCGTGATATCGCAATGGATCATCCCTTTTTGACCACTCTGTATCGCATTCGCATTTGTGGAGGACCATTTGTGGGGGACGTGCTCTCCTCATCTCATCAGGGCTCATGCAGGCGATTGCTAGGCTATTTGGGCGAAAAAGCCCTTCACCGCTTCTCCCGCATCGAGTCCGCTCTACTCCCCCACTAAGCCAGGTGAACAAAAGAAGGAACATTTCAGCACCAAAATACTGCCGTTGTTGCATTTTTTTCCGTTTGGTGCTTTCTTCCGAAATCCAAGACCCTCGTCCCAGCCGAATCACCGAAACGGCCATCCTGAGGTGTGAGACCTACAATCTCCCTCCATGAATGCATCTTCCGACCACAATAGCCCTATGAGCTCATCAGAAATGGTCAGCGGCTCCGCCAGTCCGTTTGCGCCCAAACAAATCGCCACTCGAAAACAGCGATCATCATCGGTGAACTCCGTGGGCTCCAACGTTTCCAACCAGCGCAGCATGTCGATTGTCAGCTTGGAACTGCCGCGCAACTCCATTGTTTCGGTGGAAGATGCGCTGCTTCGGCGCGTGTGTAACAGCAGCACCACCAGCCTTACGTCTCTCGCTCCCGTGACGTCCCCTACTGACCCGAAAGAGTATTACACTTTATCCAACCGGATGCACAAATCCCGCGCGAAAGCGTCAAGTGCAGTGTTCTCGGATGAAGATTCGGAGTCTGAGTTGACCGTGTCGCGGTTTCGGTGGCGCCGTCGTTCCAGCGACAAGGGCTTGAGTGGCTTCCTCCCAAATCTCAAGCGAGATTTCAAGTTCAGGTACGGAGGTGCGTTTGGAATACCGAAAACACTGGCACCAAAAACACCGGAGGACGTGGCACCTTCTCCATTATCTTCTTCTGCCGACTTGCATCATCACAACCAGCATCAACCTCTGCATCTACATCTGCATCACGCATATCTGCCGCAATCTTCTTCTTCTTCTTCTCCTCCTCCTCCTCCTCCCTCTGACTGCCACATAGCATCTCCCCACTCGTTTCACGTGTCACTGTCTGCACCAAATCTTGGCTCGAGCAGCTATCCACCAACCCTCAATGCATCCACCAGCTCGACGTCTACCAAATCAGAGGCAGACATCCGTTCCTCTGCAGTGGGAAAGAAATTCCGCACCTCCTCCGCATCTCAATCTATTCTTTTGAAAAAACGGCTTTTGCTCTCGAAAGATATCCAACATGAGCTCAGCTCGACACTGGGCTCGCCGTTGTTTTCCCCGTCTTCTTTACTCGGCACCGAAACCCGCTTTCCTTCCGGGCCCTTGTCTACTTCGATTGCCCATCCCTCGCATCATATCTCGCGTTCTGACTCATCATCAACAGTGGTAATTCCAATTTCATTGGAAAATGGCAAACAATCGCCGCTGCTCTTACCCACAGAGGAGAAGTCTTCGCTCAATCCGGAAGGAGCGTCTGTCAAGAATCAGAACAAGCTTATTTACGAGCTTAATCGAAAGTGGAACAAGACCTTTTTCGACGTGAAATCGCCAGAAAAGAAAACCCCCTCCAGTGGCATTGAAAACCCTAGTGTCCCTTCACGTAAAAGAAACAGATCTGTTCTGACTTCCAGTGTTGAGTCGAGCAGACTGGTGTAACACCATGCATATTTATTATAATTAAAACTCAATTCTCAAAGCAATGCAAAAAATGAAAGTAAACCTAATCTAGCTAATTCCACCGTAAATCATAATAAGACCTCCTCATCCTTTTGTGTTTCGAGCTCGCTGAAAAACGGCGACTTTAAAAGCTGCGACGCGGAAAGACGCTTGGAGGGATCCATGCTGAAACACCCGTACAAGATCTGAAGAAAGTGTTTGAGGTCATTATAACCATCCAAATCAGCTTTGTACTTATCGTAATCTGCAGTGGTCATGTCGTCCCCGCCACTAAGAGCTGGCTTAACGAGCGTGAAACTCTTTCTATCAAAATATTTGAGCGTATCAAATATCACGCTATCTGGGGGTAAACAGCCATTCTCATCCTCGTAAGCTAGAATAACCGCAAGAAATTTGACAAGGTTACCATTATAGTTGGATGCTTGCACTTCTGGAATAGTAATTTCGAGACCACAGCCGTGCAACTCCGCGCACTTTTGGAGCTTTTCCAACCCAAAGATCAAAATAATTTCAATCAACGCGTCAATGTCATCTGGAGAATTGAACAACGGAAATTTTCTAGCCAAAAGTGATAATCCGATAACTCCAGCTGACCAAATGTCGATCTTCGTTGATTGGTTTGTGCACTTAAATAGAACTTCCGGGGCTCTAAATCCTCTTGTGCCTGCTCTGTTTGCTCTTCGAGGTGGTCTTTGATCAACCTTTGGGTATGCAGCTTTGATATTGAGACGTTTCGAGTGACCCCGACTCACGCTACTCTTTTCCTTGGAGAGGCAAGGACACATGTTGGAAGAACGATTGCTGTAAGAAATCGTCAGCGGCATTTTCTCCGCCAACCCAAAATCAACCAAAACACCCTTTCCTTTGAAAGGATCGTACAAAAAATTGGTGGGTTTCAAGTCACGATGGATAATACCTTTGCTGTGTACAAAGTCGAGCCCTTGGAATAGTTCCCATAGATATTTTTTGATCCCCTTGATGGGAAGATCGCGGTAAAAGTCGCGGAAGTCCGCATGCTGATAGTAGGGCAAGATGGCAAGCACTTGGTCATTGTAGCGCAAAATGTCGAGCAACGGCGCCACGTGCGAGTTTCCGCTTAGCATATAAAGTAGATTAAGCTCGTTGTGAATTCTGTTGGGTGAAGATGTCACGTAGATCTGCTTCAACGCTACAAGCGGGTTTTTCTTGGACTTTTTCTGCTTTTTAGGCACCGATCTATGCAACGGTGGGGACTTCCAAACTTGAGACCCAAGCATAACCGCACCATTGACCGCTTCTGCCTTGTAAACAGTGGAGAACGTTCCCTCGCCGATTTTATCTAGCAAGCGATACTTCTCTGCCAATATAGGAAAGCACTGCTCTAGCTTGTGCATTTCCTCAAGAACCTCTAGCGTGACCTCGTCTTCTTCCGCTGCTACAGTGCAGTCTTCTGTCAAAACGTCTTCCTTTTCGGTGGTTTCCATCATTGTCGAAGCCGGTGAAGGCTCCTGATCTCCGGTATGCGGCAGTTTCTCTTTCAATATTGCAGAACGTAAGTTCAGATCTTTGATGAAAACTCCCACCAGATCAGTATTACTGAACGAGGCAAGCCGGGTAGAAGAGTTGCCCTTGTTGGTTCGGGAATACTTCAGACTTTTGTCTGTGAATGGATCATCAGCGGAGCTCTGGCGCTTACGGTCATATTCTTTGTCTGGAGAGAGGTCGTTGCCCTCGGGTTTTTTGGAGTCATCGGTTTGTGAGGAAGCCTTTACAGGCGAAACACGTTCTCGCAACTTTTTGAAAGACGTGACAAATCCTTCCATGGGCGGTTTGGCCGTGGCTGTATGATTAGAACGAAGACGAAGGACCAAACAACACGCATATCGCGTTTTGCGCCTGGTGCACTGGTGTCTTGGACATTCGATCTACAGAAACAGACAAAGACAAACTAGACGGAAACCCAAATGATGAGTCTTAGTATAATCCAAAGAGTGTCAATCTGTTTCAATTCCCCTCGGTACTACATTTTCAACACAGCACAATGGCACACAGGCTAGAAAGCTGACCATATGTGCAATGTCGCGGAGGCGGACAGAGGTGAAAACGGTGGTTGTATGAAATAACTGGTCGATTATTCAGTTTTTTTTTATTCTTTATTTATTTTACATTTTGGTGTCTTATCACAATCATAACTTGGAACACCCTACTGCCTCCCTTTTTTCTCGTTCTCTGTGCACCTTGCCACTTTCCTCCGCTGCCTCCAGCCCTAGGTGCGACATTGTGCAAGAGGTCGTGCGACATCCCTCCACTGGAAAAAAAAAATCTTCACCTAACGCTCACTTTGACATTTGCGCCATGTTTTCGAAACAAGCCTTGACTGGCGGCAACAAGCCGTTTGTTCAGCTTCAGAGCATCAGAGGCGCAAAAAGAAAACCCGCATACCCTCGGTACCGTGCCGAATTGGCCCCTTTGTCCCATCCCAAGAAAGACCATGCCGGTTTTTTCCAGAGACACTTGAAGGCGTGGTTGGGTCCTAAAAACATCAGAGGTGAGTACTACAGAAACAAATACTACTACCCTCCACAAAACAATACCCCCAACTACATTGTGCCCAATGGAGACACCTTGGTCCTTCCAGGAAAAGAGAGCTTCTCCAGAGGAGGACTTGACTCCAAGAGAAACCCGGCATTGCATCCATTCCCCCAGAACCTCCACTGCAGAACTGCCTCCATCATTTCTGATGACTTGAAACAGCAGATTTACAGCGAAGTTGTGGAGAATGATGCATTGCCTCAGGAAATCGCCCACAAGTACGGTATCAAGCTTGCACGGGTGGAAGCTATTGTCAAGTTGCAGAAAATCGAGAAAGGATTGAGAGAACAGGTATGTATCGATTGCACCAGCGCAAATATGATGAGATTACAAAAAAATCGATTAGTCTTTAAGACAACCCCATGGTTAGAACACTTGTTACTGAACTGCGCAGACCTACACACATTTCATATACTAACATTCAGGATCTTCTCCCCAAAGAATTACAAGCGTTTTCTACGGTGATGAAGAAGATGTTCCCCTTGTACGACCCTCCCCGCGAGGCCGACAACTTGACTGAGATTCCTACTCCACATAAGACATTGCACCAGCGGTTTTTGACTATTTCCGAGTCGGAGCCATTTGGCCCGGTCGACGCAGCCAAGATTTTTGGACTAGAGCCTGCGCAGCAGACCTTGGACAATTTGACAGAGTTGAAGCAAGAGAGTCTGAGCCACGTGCAGTTGAACAAGGTCACTGTGGGTGTGGAGAAGGAGGGAGACAAGTCGCAATTCAGATTCACAAACGCCACTTCTGGTAAGGTGGGGTACCGTTACGGTGCTTCTAGAAGAGACAGAAAGAAGGACAGAGCTGTTGGTTTCGACAAGCTCGGCCGCATGGTTTACACCGTGTAAGTCGCATGTACATAGAATATTACGGATAATGTGTTAGTGGTGGCAGGTTGAGCAACCGCAACTATTTAGGTGCTTGTGCAATGTAGAGTTTAGTGTCGTGTCCAGAGTGTGAAGTCAGATTGAGGTGGCATTATGCGAGCTACGGTTAATGCGCGGATCTAACCTGGAGTAAAGTGCCTGTGGGTGTATTTTTGGACCCTATTGCATATGCGCGGAAGATCAACGCGCTCCACTGATTTCATGTGCTGTGGTCCACCCAACACCACCAAAAGGGAGAATGGAAATTGTAGACTCTTATGCTCCAATGCAATAGCCAAAACCTATGCGCGTAGCCCGTAGTCTCCTTTTTTTCGAAACGCCTGTGAATCAGCCCTACACGTCCCCAATTGATCGCCGCACGACCGCGGGCCTCGTGTTTTTTTCGTCACGTCCAAGCAAAAAGAACACCATACACCATGTTGACCCGGTGCATTGCCTTATTCGCTGTGTTGCAGCTCATTGCCGCCTCGGCCTTGACCTTCAACCTTCCTGCCAAGGAAGCCGCGTGTTTCTATATTTTCACCGAGAAGCCAAATGTCCAGGTGAGCTACTACTTTGCGGTGCAACAAGGTGGTTCGTTTGATGTGGACTACACCATCAAGAACCCTAGTGGCGACATTGTTGCGTCCGACACCAAGCAAAGACAAGGCGACTTGCTGTTCAAGGCCAGAGGTATCGGCGAGTACGAGTTTTGCTTTTCCAACGAGATGTCGACGTTTGCGGAGAAGGTGATTGATTTTGAGATCAAGTACGAGGGCGACGCCTCCAACGCCTTCCGTGCAGTGATGCCGGAGCAGCCTAACACCAAGCCGATTGCACACGTGGAGAGCATGAGAAAGACCGTGGAGAATATCGACGTGCAGTTGGACGAGCTTAAGAGAGCGTTGCAGTACTACAGGACCCGGAACAACAGAAACCAGGCGACGGTGCAGTCGACTGAGTCGAGAATCTACTACTTTTCCATCTTGGAGGTGTTGTTGATGGTGGGCATGGCGTTCTTGCAAATCACCATTGTGCAGTTTTTCTTCAAGGGCTCGAGAAAGCAACTTGTGTAAGGTAGTCAACCACTTGTGTAAGGAATCAATGACATAAGGTACTGATGTAGGCGGAGAAGGGCGACGTCAATGAGTGATGTGATCGCCCTAATCAGTGAACTAATCTTAGCCTATCGGTAGCGTCATCGGCGTAAGGAATCAATTACTTTTAATCAATATGTATGCAATTCTAATATACAGCGTGGCCCTCCTCTACTGGCTGATGGGGCAGTTTCTCAAGTAGTCCACCTTGTTCTTTAACACCCTCACTGACTTGAGGAAGATCTCCGCTGGCGACATAGCGCCGGTGCTCTCCACGTTGAAGATGAAGTGCTCTCTGTCACGGCCCAACTTGACTTTGCCATCAAACTCCTCGTGTCTCAACACTTCTCTGGACACGGTATCCTTTCTCGCGTCTTTGACGTACGCCTGGCCGTTCTCAATGCCAATCACGCCCGAAGGGAAACATTTCTGGAATTTAACAGCCAAATCGCCGGTGATGGGCTCTTTGATGTCAATCACGGGCATGAGACGGTATGACGCAGTCGCCACGGGCGAGAACTTGGCGTGGTCACTGCCCACTCCCAATACACAGTGCACCCGCAACGAGATCTCCTGGCCCGGTCTCAACTTGGCCAACAAGATGTCTGGGTCGCATGGCAACACTGGCGTGTCCTTGAAAAGTTCCGCTTGGCGTCCCTGAGGCTCGAACTTGAGGTCCTTGGCGTAAACGCTGGAGTTACGGTAGAGCAATTTGGGGTCGGTAGTGCCAGCAGGGGCGTGGGGGTTTCTGGTGCATGACACGTCGAGCGACATCACAATGGTGTTGGTGTCGTTGAAACGTTCAGACTCGTCGCTGGCAGGGTCAATCCACACCAACGAGTCTGGGTCCACGTTTAGCGGAACAAGACCGATTCTGTGGGCCAACACCTCGTCCTGGATGACAGAGGTGTTGTTGAAAATGTACACCGTTTCGGCAGCCACGGAAGGCACCTCTGCGATCATGATTCTTCTGAAGGCGTTTGCCACCGACGTGTCGATGCGGCGCAAGTCGAAGTTGGCGGTTCTGGGGCCAATGGCCCTGATGTCGATATCGAAGGATTTTTTGAATTTCTCAATGTCCCAGGCGTTATCCTCGGCCGAGTGGCCAGGGAAATCCGTGGACGAAGTGTTGGTCACACGGTTGTACTCGATTCCAACGATGTTCGACATTTGGTGGTAAGCTTGGAGAGGTTTTTGTTAATTTTTTTGTGAGGCTCATCGGTGCGGTGCACGGGTGCGCCTGTCTAGATCACCTAGAGAAATGGGGGATGGAGAAGCTGCGGTCCGCGGGTCTGGAGGTGATCGGAGGGCTGTCTTTGGAGAAAGTTGGTTCCATTTTTTTTTTTTTTTTCTTTTGACCTCACTGTATAGTCACATCAAAATGGTGTACGCTGGTTCCTTGTAGGGTTTATTGCTAGCGGTGCGACATTAGTATTCGCACAGAATAACAGGGTGCGATCTAGTGCTAGTAATGGTCAACACAATCTGCACTTTGACCTTGAGCTGCCATCCCCCAGTTAGTCAAAACTTAGGGCTGCGCATCGGCCGTTCGTCATCTGTGAATCATTTGCTACTTTTGTGGCCAATCAATCGACTGCAGATCAACTTAACGTAAATTGCTTAGACAACTCTCAATCTACCAATATACTACTCTTTGAACCGTAGGCCACAACTCCAACATAGGATCTCTTAGGGTTCCCCTGATTCATCCTCTGTCAGTTTGGCCTGCCAAACTGTTACACCAACATCAGCTGCAACGCCGACTCGCGTGTTTGGAGCCGGCTCCTCGGCTCCGCCGGAACCTCCATAGGCGCTAAATATTTCTTGACATTCGCCAAAACATCGATAGAAATCACAGTTACATTGCCGTTGTACCCATCGGAAACTGCCTCTTGACTAACAGACTCGTACTCGTCGCTGGTAGGAATAGATACCGATAACACTTCCAGATCGTCTGTTCCACACATGAGCGCGTGAAACACTAGTTGCAAGCCCCAGATGGCTAGGTCATAGAGTAGTGTTCCCCACCCCGAAATAGGAGCCAACTCCCCTATGAATTGCATGGTCGACGAACCGTGGTGGTAGTAGTCGCGTGGTAGTTTCTCTTGCGAGAGCGGGAAAAGTATGTGGTACATCATGGCCACGCCGTTGAATATGAAAATAGACCGCATCACAAATTTGGCTTGGTTCTCCTTGACATCGGATGGCATCCCCAAGTCAGGACCCATGCTCGGGAACGGTTCTGAAATGATAAATTGCATTAGGAACCGGATACACAAGAGAACGAGCGAGAAATCTCGTAGGTAAATCATCACAATAATGGCGTATCCAAGAGCCCCCATGATCCGTCGCAAGTCGGTCAAAAATTGCTTCTTGCGCCTATATAGCGTCGAAACGTTGTTTACCACGGTTTCCTCCACCGTCGGATATCGCTGGTTCTCGAACCCTAAATTCAGTTCCGTCATGATTGATGATGAAGAAACTGACTCAATGCAAGTAATGAGCTCTTGAAAAAATGTTCTTTGCGGAACCTCAAATGAATCCCTTACGTCTTGTTCGAGCGCTCTGAGGTAGAGGTTTGTGATACCGCCTCCACACACCGCATTCGTGAGCCATGTACGGCATGTAACTGGAGGGTAAAAGGATGAGGCAAATGCTCACTATAGTACATTATTAGATATATACAATATAAATCTATTTGCGGAATTTGATGCTCTTGATGAGATCCCCGCCCAAAAGACTGATTTGATCGAAAATCTCTTGCTTGTTGATCACAACTTCATCGGCCTCCCCCGTAGGTTTAACGTCGATTCCCAAGCTAACTCTGAACTTTTTCTTCGACATGGCTGTGGGAACAAACACACCACAAATCACGTTATCGCCATCGCCAAACACCATAGGACACTTTCTGCTGGAGAAAATTATGACGTTGCCAAACTTCTTTTTGAGTTCTTCCGTCAAAACTTTGCTTAAGTCGTAGCGGGAGGTAATATCATCGGGGAATGAAGTAAGGTCGCCCTTCAAATTCTTAAATTCGCCGTCTCTTTTGATGCCACTCAGCTTCATGAGATTGTTTCCCTTCACCTTGACAAAAAAGTCAAAGTCGTTCAAAGCAGGAGTGAAAAACAAGTCCATGGTGGTTTGGTCAATTTCTACATCCTTGACCAACAGAACAGCAGCACGGGCCAATGCGGTCAATCTGCTAGCAATAGGAAGAGTGACTTCATCGGACCACAATATTCCCGAAGCGTCATCTTTGGAACCAATGAAGTATTGAGTCTTCATTGCAGATGGGTCGCTCTTTCTGATCTTGTCGAAATTGGATTGGATCAACTGGTACGATTGCGCAGTCAATTTGTCGGACAATTTGTTGTCCAACTCAGTGGAGTTCACGTCACTGCGCTTGATGAGGTCCAAAATTAACGCATCGTCTTTCCAGTTCCAAGAAGCAAGGAAATCCAAGATTTGAAGAAATCCTTTTTCCACAGAGTTAGGCACTGTGTAAGGAGATGGATCAACAAATGGCTTCAACGCAATAAGTTCAACGAGCTCATCGGTAAAATGACTCAAAAGAACGTGAGCATCCAACCACTGCTTGAACAATCTTACTGTAGGGGAATAGTAAGGGAAGCTGCTATTAAGAATGTTAATGGTTCTCGTGTGCTTAAGAGAGCCAATGTATTTCTGGTTGAACTTCAAGTAAATGTTTTGCACGATCGCCTTTTGGGTACCAGCATTCTCCACCGCTCTCAAATATAGAATTTCATCTCTCTCTGTAAGCACTCTGACCTTGAAGCCAAAGCCTGAGGGAGACATAACATTCAAAAGAGTAACATCTTCATTGAAAGGAATTGAATTATCCTTGGTTAAAAATGTTCTGTATGTGGATTCTTTGTTTAAGGAATCGCTAATCTTCAACAAAAAGGCCGCCTTGGTCTTTTCCAACGCCTTGATCTCGTCAGGCCATCTAGTCGAAGTTTCGAACTGCAAAACAACCTCATTCCAGAAGTCTGGGTCAGAAACAGCAAATGGGACTGGCTGTAATATCGATGTGTTTCTCAATGCAGGCGAGGCAGGCAAGATGGACTTGATTCCTAGAGGCATTTCCAAGTTGTACATGATTTTGCAGAAATCTTCAAAGGCAGTCTTCAAAAGAGTAAAGCTGGACGTACCAGTGACCGCCTGGTTGGCAGCGAGAGAGCTCAGAGGAGTTGGCAACCTGGCATTGAATTTAGAGGCATTAGAGGTCGCGTGTTGGGAAATAAGTGGATGAACATGAGTATTAAGCGCATAAGCCATGATCTGGAAAACCAAAGGCATGTTCTTTTCCATGGTCCACACAACACAGTGTTGGATAGTACCGTCTTTGAATTTTCTCAAGGAAGATTTGGCACCCCAAAAGGCGCGGAATTTTGCCGCATTTTCTTCGTCAGCGTCATTTGGACCTTTGGTCACCAACTTGTCGCATTCGTCAGGGTTCACCTCAAGACCAATGGTGTACTTTAAATTATTTGACGCGGATGGCTTTCTTTTTGTGAGAGGGAAGACATTGGAAAACTTTTCGTTCAAAATCTCAACGCTAGTCACACGGTCTCCCAAAGCAGTTTTCAAGATCACGTACAACTTTTGTTTGATGTAGTTGTCAAAAGTGACGAAGGAGATTTTCTCTAAAGCACCAAATGATTCATAAACATCTTCTGGAAGGTCGATGGAGTACACCAAGTCGTATTTCATACAGTTCAACCCGATTTTGCGCAACAAGATTGCATCAAATCTGTCGTAAACCACGTCATTGAGCAAGTTGTACGTGCCAATGGCTTGTAGTCGCAATGCTTGGTAGGAAGAGTTGGACATCTTCCAGAGGATATTCAATTTTGCACTCTTGTCAAAGAGTGTGGGAGTGTTGAATCCAACATCAGCATTGTACTTGCAGCTAAGAGAGTCGCCGATTTCACTGGTGAAGGACACGTAGCCCTTCTCCAAGTCCATGGTAGCCAAATACTTGACTGTACCTTTAAAAAGTTGGTATGATGAGAAACCATGTAAAAGGATCTTATTACCAGAGGTGCCACCTCCATTCAAGAGAGCGGCCATGACCATTGCAAACTCAAAGTGACCGAAGCCACCCTTATTGATAGAAGAGCCCATTCCGCGTTGTTGCAACCACAACCTTCCCAAAGTGCAAGCATCCTTGAATGCGTCGGCGGATTTCTTGCTGGCATACAAGAACTTCAAGTAGTAGTCGTAAGTAGTGGACGAAAGAACAGACGAGTTGTAGTAAGGAGTTGGTGGGAGTTCGGCAGCTTCGCTTTGGACACGGATACAGTTCTTATCTGGCAAAAGCTTTTTTGCATCAAAAATTCCGAACGGAAATGCAGCAATTAAGTTGATAGAAAACTTAGTTTTGTGGAATGACAAATCCTCCTTATTGTCGGTTTTGATGCTCTCGAGTTTAAGCACTGGACAAAGCACATCGTCGTTCAAGTAAGTGTAAGAAATCTTCACGGGCAAATTGTTCTTTTTTGTCAAGTGGACAAGATTGTCGGCCATGTATGCGAGGTAGAATGCTCTCTTGTACAACGCACGGTAGTTCAAGTAGTCTTTGGGTTGGAACAATTTCTTTGGCATGGTCAAGGAGATATCAATGGACATTCCGTTCAGTTGAGCAATTCCCGTCTTTAATCCGAAAGAACCCACCAACGAAACGTCTTCTGGGGGCGAATATCCGAACTTGTAGTTGGTCTTGGTTGGTTTGGGGTCTGGGAATGGGATGGTCACTCTTTTAGGGTTGAGAAGCTTCTCCGCCTCTTCGAGGGTCAAGCTGTCGGTGCCAGGAATTTGCAGAATACATGCGTGAAGACGGTGTAACACTTTTTCGATGCGGGTCACATGGGCGTCCTTGATTTTCACTTCGCCTACAAGCTCATCGATTTGCATCTTGAAAATGTTGGACTTGAAGAGCTCGGCCGTTTCTCTGGCAATCTGCACCTCTTGGGCGGTAATTTGCTTCTTTTGCTTTTTCGTAGGACGGCCATTTTGCTGTTGAGGTGCCTTTTCCTCCTGCTCTTCCTCATCCTCTTCCTCATCTTCCTCAAAGTCAGATGCTTCGGCCGAATCGTTCTCGTGCACTCCGTTCACCAAAGATTCCGGGTTCGTCTCACCATTAGACTCTGTTGCCGCCGTGGTGACAGGCTGGGTCTGGCCTAACTTTCTTTTACCCATGGCGTTAGGGAAAATATCAGTAGGTCTGGACTTTTTTTCCACACGATGAGAGGTCGTGCGCGAGAGCGTGAATGGTCATGTGACCAAAGGGGAAAGCAACTTTTTGGCAAGAGAACATGGAACAACAGAAAACCCAAAGATTCGCAGAGTAATGTTTGGTATCCTCTCTTGCTTTTATGTCATATGTTATCTTCCTATTGTGACTAGTGTATCTATTTGCTAAAGTTAACGTTCGCGCCAGGATGCAAACGCGGCTACTACCTAGCACCTGTAGACTTTGGGTCATCACAACTATCGACCATTTGAATGATTCAACATTTGAGGCATTTATCATCATAACTATCCGATACTTGTGTCGCCAAAAAGCGCGTTCAACATTTTTCTGGTGGGACTAAGATACCTTGGTGATTGTGGTCTGGTGCGGACATTTTGCATACTGAATACACTATTCGCTGTTGAAGATGCAGACCAAGCTGGTTCTAAAATTCCCGGCATTTCTTGTTTTGAAGCAATAAAACAACTTTTTCTTTTTTTTTGTATTTCTGTTGTTACCCTGCCGCTTCAACGATCAATTCCAATTTCTAGCCTAGATTGTAGAGTTCAGCTATACTCGTATAGTCCACAGCTAACTGTCTGGAGCACGCGGATGCAAATTCACGCTAACCGTGTAAATCTACACCAGCAGGAAACTAACCCAGCTGGAACGACCCTTGCGTAACTTAATATGATATTGCCGTTTCTCCTATTGATATTATTTATTCGTAACGTGCCGCCTACTCCGCCGTGTCCTATTTCTGTACTGCATGATCGTATACCAAGACACTTAAACCACACCTTATTCTTCCCACATGCCCAAGGAATATTATTCGGATAAATTGGGAGTCAAACGCTCGGATCCAGACCGCTGGAGACTCGAATGTGATGAATTCGGTGCCACCAAGTGGGTTTACTTGTCTGAAGAAGACTCTGGTGCTATTCCACAGACAAGTGCTACACGCTACCTTCTCCAGTCGGAGAAATTCAATGCGCCCGAACCTTCAGAAATCAAGACCCCATTGGAAGCTTCCGAAAAGGGGTCAGAGTTCTTGTCTCTTACTCAATCGGATGTCGGCACCTTCCCCTGTCAATACAAAGGCCCAATGTTCATGACCATTGGCTATGTTGCCGCCAGTTACTTCACCAAGACGGAAATCCCGCCCGCATACACCCAGGAGCTAATCCGTTATCTCATTAATTCGTCACATCCCGTAGATGGCGGTTGGGGCTTATATGAAGACGATAAATCGACATGTTTCGGAACCACGGTCAACTATGTGGTATTGCGGCTTTTGGGCGTGCCTCTGGACCATGCTGTTTGTGTGAAAGCACGCAAAACCTTACACAAGTTGGGTGGTGCGTTGGGCAATCCCCACTGGGGAAAAGCGTGGTTATCGGTGTTGAACCTTTATGGGTGGGAAGGTGTGAATCCTGCTCCTCCGGAATTGTGGATGCTTCCGTATTGGGCGCCAATCCACCCTGGCAAATGGTGGGTGCATACCAGAGCCATTTATCTTTCGCTTGCATACTTGACGGCAAACCGCAATGTGTGCGAGCTCACGCCTCTCTTGGAGGAAATCAGAGAGGAGATCTACTTGCCTAAGCACTTGCCTTACAGTCAAATCGACTTTAGCAAATACAGAAATACGGTTTGTGGCGTGGACCTCTATTATCCCCACACGAAGGTATTGGATACATTGAACTGGGTCTTGACTAAATATGAGAAATACGTGCGCCCTAAGTGGTTGCTCAAGCGCAGCTCAGACCGGGTATATGACCTCATCAAAAAAGAGTGCCAGAATACAGACTATTTGTGCATAGCTCCGGTCAACTTCTCCTTCAATATGATCATTACTTACATCGAAGAAGGCCGCAACTCCGATGCATTCCAGCGTTTCTTGTACCGCAAAGATGACGTCCTCTTCTTGGGTCCAATGGGTATGACGGTTATGGGAACAAACGGTGTCCAGGTGTGGGATGTTGCCTTCATGTGTCAGTATCTTATTTTGGCTGGAATGTCTCGTCATCCAAAGTACCACGACATGATCTTGAAGGGTTACCACTTTTTACGTCGGTCTCAGTTTACTGAAGACTGTGTCGATGGATCCTTTAGAGACAGGCGCAAAGGAGCTTGGCCTTTCAGTACTAAAATCCAGGGCTACACCGTTAGTGACTGTACCGCCGAGGCAATGAAAGCCATCATTATGGTTGAAAATGACGATTACTTGGGGAGCCTTATTCAGAATAAAATCCCCAATGAAGATCTTCACGATGCGGTGGACCGTCTTCTTTATATTCAGAATATTGGCTCATTTGAGTTTGGTTCCTTTGCTTCTTACGAAAAGATCAGAGCCACTCCTCTCTTAGAATCGTTGAGCCCTGCCGAAGTGTTCAACAACATCATGGTGGAATATCCATACGTGGAATGCACCGACTCTTCTGTGTTGGGGTTGATCTACTTTACGAAGTACTATCCGTACTATAAGTCGGAGATCATCTTCAAGGCGATTGACAATGCGATTGAATACATTGAACGCAGTCAGGACAAGCACGATGGGCTGTGGTACGGCTCTTGGGGCGTTTGCTACACGTATGCTGCGATGTTTGCCGTGGAGGCTTTGGAAACCGTGGGTAAAACATATGAGACTTCGGACACGGTTAAGAGGGGCCTTGAGTTTCTCATTAGTAAGCAAGAACATGACGGTGGCTGGTCTGAATCGATGAAGGCGTGTGAGACGCACACTTACGTTCCTACGGGTGAATCGTTGGTGGTGCAGACTGCGTGGGCCGTGATTGCACTTTTATTGGGTGACTATCCTGACCGTAGACCTATTGACCGTGCAGTTGCGCTTTTGATGAGCAGACAGAGCTCGCAAGGAGAATGGAAGTATGAGTCGGTCGAAGGTGTGTTCAACCACAGTTGCTCCATTGAATACCCATCGTACAAGTTCTTGTTCCCGATCAAGGCACTCGGGCTTTACGCAAAAAAATACGGCCATGATGCAATCCCACAGCTATGAGCACATATAGGTAACACGATACGACAATTTTACTCTCCTGTAGTTGATAGGGCGGAGTGACCGCAGCGTGAGCTAAAAAAAACTATTGTGGGGGAAAAAATGATGCCTTCAGCCAGATTCGAACTGACGATCTCCTCATTACTAGTGAGGTGCCTTACCAACTTGGCCATAAAG
>JANIJR010000006.1:0-424135 GCA_030557995.1 Clavispora vitiphila
ACCACTACTTTGACCGAGTTCACTAA
Organism: Clavispora vitiphila; assembly: GCA_030557995.1. Taxonomy (NCBI): domain Eukaryota; kingdom Fungi; phylum Ascomycota; class Pichiomycetes; order Serinales; family Metschnikowiaceae; genus Clavispora; species Clavispora vitiphila. Next base: position 27 of record JANIJR010000006.1, read on the forward strand.
TAGCGAGTACCCAACGCCAGGTACGTACACTCCATCGGACTGTGAAGAGGTGGAAGTATGTACTGTTGTGGTCGTTGAGACTCAAACCACCACTACTTTGACCGAGTTCACTAATAGCGAGTACCCAACCCCAGGTACGTACACTCCATCGGACTGTGATGACATTGAGACTTGTACTGTTGTGGTTGTCGAGACTCAAACTACGACTACTTTGACAGAGCTCAGTAATAGCGAGTACCCAACGCCAGGTACGTACACTCCATCGGACTGTGAAGACGTGGAAGTATGTACTGTTGTGGTCGTTGAGACTCAAACCACCACTACTTTGACCATCCTCACTGATAGTGCACACACTTATCCTGGTACTTTTACTCCGTCTGATTGTGTGGATGAGCCAACATGTACAATCACAGTTAGAACTACTAATTTGTTGTCCAGCAGCTTGGCGCCATTGTACTCCAATAGTTCTTCATCGTCGTTGGTGTACACTGAATCTACTTCGTCAAGTACCGCTCTGATCATCTCTACAACCGACATCATTTCAGTTTACTCGTCTAGCAGTGTCACAATTGCTCGCTCCAGATCGAGCACTAGAGCAGGCTTAAGTCCAAGCTCAAGCAGTGGCGTTGTGTCTAGTCCTACGGATACTCATACGAGTGCTGATACTGTCACGAGTGTTGACACTTATACCAATACTGATTCTTACAAAATTGGTACGAAAGCTCCCAATTCTGCTACTATTGATACTTCTGATACTATTGAAATTTCTGCAAATACTGCTATTTCTGCAAATACTGCTACTTCTGCAAATACTGCTACTTCTGCAAATACTGCTACTTCTGCGAAGACTGCTACTTCTGCAAATACTGACACTCACAAGAGTACTGATACTTTTGCGAGCACTGGTACTGTTACACACTCTTCTTCCACCAGTATTTATACCTCATCCAGTCCTAATTTTTCCACCACAACTCATACCTCTACTGATACTGATAGTGCTTCTAATTATGGTATCAATACTGACACAACTACCAGTACCATTCATGGCGTCTCCGCCGATAAAGAAACTACTACCGAAACTTATACATCAACATCCGGTGTTGTTTCCAGTTTATCCTCCGCTGTCACGTATACTACCATCAGTTCTTCTACTATAAGTAATACTAGAACTGAAGAGAGTAACAATTCCGGTGATGGATTTGATACGAGCACTCTCACACCATCATCGACTGAATCTGGGTACACCTATAGCTTCATGACTGAATCAAAATCCAGCTCCCCCTCGAATTTGACCGTCTTCATTAATACATTAAGTGAAGGTTGCGGATCCAAGAACTCTTATGGCCTCTCCGTTCTAATAATGGCTTGTGCCTACTTTTTCTAAGATTTTCCGTTCACTCACTAATTAAATCTGGTGCAATTTTTTTTCGCATATAACCACGAGGCTTCGCGGATAACCTCATGGAATAAATTATTCATTTCTTATCAAATTTTATATTCAAAACCTTTATTATCTCACAGAATACATTATCGGCGAGTTTTTGATCGTCTTCGATTCAACATATGTATAAGTTATCCTAAATAATTCAGTACTGACGATTTTAGAATTAAGTTTCTTCTTTGACCAACGTGAATAGTGCCGTCCATTAAAAATTTTCTAAAATTTAGAGAAAATTCAATGATAGATACTCAATTCACCTATAACATGTACAGAAAAATTTCCCTCAAGCTATCTCCAAATACCATCTTGAAGCAATGGCGAGAATAAAAGTCGGTATATTCTATGTAAATGTCGCCAAGTCGTCCAGGTTGGTGCTTTTTAACGCTTTTTTTTTTTTTGCAAAACGTGGAAGATAACTGGGTAATTGTCGTGATCTTTTGATATATTTCAGCAGATTTTGATCTGTGATGTTCTTAAATATCACATTCTCAAGGTGGATGGATACGAAACTAACTGTACCTAATAGAAGTCCAGTGGCGCCGATTATGCGAAAATAAAAATATATAGAACAAAAAGATGGTAGAAACATTTTAAGCATTGCTTCCCATTGTATTACACGGTGTGGTTCTAAGTGGCTTGAACAACGTTTACAGGGCGGAAAACAGTATTTTCCACTTGATATGGCCGCAACAGAAAAGGTCTTTTGTCGGCGGGTGCTGGGCAGCCGGCCGCGGCGCTGAGTAGAGTGAGGCATCGTGGCCTATATGTTCGGTGTTGTAATGGAGTCACAGTAAGACGTGCCATGTAAGTTCGTGGTTATGTATAGTTTCTATGTTGATACGTCTTTGAATCCTACAAATGGCAATTTGGGTGTAATGGTTAGATATGCGAAGTGTCTTTGCAATGTTTAATTTTGTATATAGGTAGAAGTAAAGGATTATTTAAGCCCTTTTATATCCAAAGCTATATTCTCATTTCAATCACCTCTTAACTTTAGTTTGCTTCATTCTTGTTATCCATTCTAGGACATCGGCATGATTTGGTCTAAAATCCATGTTTTCACGGTTAATGCTTCCAATATTCGTTAATACCTCTGTCTTGTCTATTTTTTATTTTCGTAAACTTCCCTTTCTGCGAATGATAAATCGACAAGAAATAAAATCTTCAGAAAAGTTCGAAAACTTGGTTCAACTATTTTAATACAATACTTGTTTTAGGGGATTTGAAGGCTCAATTTTCAGATAGAAATACAGTGATCGCAGATAGAGCAATATCAATACTATATTTTACTATCAGTGGTATCAGAACAGATGTATTTTCTAGGTCAGATGTATAAGAATAACCTATTTCCTAAAATAAATTAGTTGTTAATCAATTAAAATCGGATTAACGAAATATTTGTGCATTGAAAATAAAGGATATGCTAAATAACTTTGGTGACATGCAAGATGTTTCTTCAATCTAGTTCTTCAAAAGAAATGATTAGTACAAAATATGGGGGGATCTAGCATAGACATATGCTTGAACTAGATTTTGAAAGAGCATTATATAAACTTCACATATTAGTTGATTACAATCTACATGGACAGCAACTACACTAAAGAGGGTTACGATGGACGGGAAATTGCTGTATCGGGCAGTTGTTTTCGTTATTGCGAAGGCTGACCGATTATTTCATTAGCAGAGACATTGGGAATTTACTCAAGGGACAGACCAGCAAACTGAGTAGTATGGACAGTCTATAATTCGCATTGGGGTATCTCTGTGGTTTTATCTGGGATATCACTCAGGTTTGATTAGTCCTAACTAGAAATCGTGATGAAAAAATGTTGTAAAGTAGTACCAGCAAAATGAAAGAGGATGATCAAATTTATCCCTCAGAGACGATGAAAGTTTCAAAGGATATTGCAGAGATATTTATTCTTAAAACACTGCTTGAGCTTAACGATCAAGAATAGTGATGTCTTGTGTCGGTCAAATGAAAATTAGATTAAAATGTATAATGTAGTATCAAATTGTTCCAAATCCTTTGAGAAAAAATAAACTTATTTTTTGAAAATATTTTCTTCGTATGGTTCATTCCACATATAGAAACGCTAGTGATAAATTTTTTTGCCAAAAATCGAATTCTTTTTTTAGTATGAAAAAATTAATTAAAAAAATCAAGTTTATTTATGTTTTTTCGGAGTTTAGTGATTTTATATAATGGGCCGGTAAAACCAACTGTAACTGTGGTACTGTAATGGCACATTACTGAAAGCTTGATTAGTCAATATGCAGTGCATCACAAAGTAAGAAAACAAAAGAAAAATGCACTCTAGCGGTTTCATAATAATTAAAAATATACCTTCTTAGAGCACTGTTATCAATTAGAGACTGTTGGACATAGATCAACTTTTGATCTCGGCATATATATAGAGTAAAAAGGCCAAAAAAAAATGTTTTCCTTGACGGGCTTTAATAGTTGAATGTAAATAAATATATTAGTAGTAATAATTCGAAGAATAATTAATATTGATCTGACCCTCTGCGAGAGCGCTCAATAGAATATCGAAATTATCATTAAGCCCATACTTCAAGAGCGTCGCAGAAGGTAATTTTCTTCCGCGTTTTATCAATTTGGTCAACCACATGAAATCTGACGTCGTCGACCATTTGTGGTTGTCCACAGGCAATAAAAGCAGTGCTATTGGCAGACTCGGCAATTTCAGAGAGAACTATAGACTCCATCGAAGGACGACCTTCTTTAAAATCAATATGTGAAAATCTGAGCTTAACTTGCTCAAGTAAAGATATTTCACTCTCCCTAATCTTTTTTTCAGAATCACTATTGTCGGAAATTATTTGATAGAGCTCTTCTGTTTCGTTTAAACAGTCAGGTTTAGTAACATAGACTGTGGTTTCGATTTTTGTACTCTCGAGTCTTTGAAGGTGTTCCCAAAACCAAGATAATGTCTTGATTTCTCTAACAATCCAAATAAGCTTCAAAATCTGCTTTTCCGACCCGTTTCTCTTGTCTAAATGGGTAATTTCATTGTAAATACCTGGAATACCATTTCCTCCTGCAATAAAAACAGCTGTAGAATACCCTTTCAATGCCCTAGCCTCTCCATAAGGTCCTTCAATACCAAGTCTCATCTGGAGAGATTTATCTGGTGTATTTGCTAATCTCTTTGCCAAATTTTTAGTGATACCACCCTTTACTTTGCAGTAGAAGTCGATGGTGCCATCATCATTATCAATCGAGGTAAATGGGTGCGATTGCCAGAAGAGTAACCCTCTAGGAAAGTAAATCCAAGCATGTCCTCCTGGAATCGCTTTCCAATAACGTGGCTTTTTGATTGTCACCTTGATCGAATCACTTGAAACCAAAGACACAGTGGCCACCGGAAGTCCTAGCAAAAATACTCTAACCAATCTCACGAAGCGGTCAAAGCCCCAGATGGCAAAACAAGGGTAAACAAGTTGAACATAGCCTAAAGTTACCACATGGTAATAGAGACCAACAAGGAAAAATATGGCAAGAAGAATATGAAGAATCAAGAAGGTCTCATACCATCTTCTTCTTAAAAATAAAAGGCCTTGAAAGCATATCAATGCCCCAGCTACCATAGAAACTGTCCCCCATACCAAGTAGGTTTGTGCCATGGAAGCAGCATAGTTGCCATCTAATCCTAATTCAACAGTGTAACAACAAGTATGGATGAAAGCCATTAAAACAACTAGTCTCGCGATCCAGCGATGGTAGGTCATTATAGTTGAGTACTTCCATCCAGTTAAGTATTGGACAAAATTATTACGCCCTCCAAAAAGAACAAGCAAAGGAGTAAGGACAGTGCAAATAATTCCAGAGCGGTCAGCAACATAACGATTAATTGCGTATTTTCTCAGCAGCATAACTGGGTCCTGGTTGACATAGTAGATCTTCGCAGTGTTAACAGCAAAACACAACCAGAAAAAGAGGAAAATGACAATTGACTCCAATCTTGATGGTACAAGGAAATCAAGAATACCTATGAATTTTTGTGATTCGGCTCTTTTTCTTTTTGCAAGAGCTGGTAGACTGATGTACTTTCTCCACATTCTGGAGATACGGCCATCAAAAGTTTTGCCAATGTTTGGAATCATCCAGTTGGTCCAGTGAGCAATCATGGAAATGACAATCACCAAACCCCAGTATCCTAAAACACCCGCACCATAGAACAAGGAATCGTCGTAGTTTCCAACAAAAATAAGGTAAGCAGCTTCATACAAACGAGTTGTTTCGTCATCAAGCTTTATTGGAACATTGACAGGAATAGTCGCATTAAAATCCTCCACTTCTTCAACAGACAACGCGCTTGTCTCATAGTATGCATATCCTTCAGCAATTTGGTCATGAGTGAGGATTACATCATGATATTCTTTACAGTAGTGAGTCCAATATTTCAAGTTTGAGGTACTGTTCCGCTTGTTATACGCAAAGCAGCCGGCTAATGTTGCAATTCCAACATCGGACAAACAAAAACAAGTTTCTATCTCCGTTTCGTTACACAATGTCGCAGTAGCCTCAAGAGCATTGTCACATGCCCAGAATGTTTGACCACCTTGACCGTAAGGCGCATATAAAGGGGGACCACCAAGGACAAAGGTAGGACAAATTGCCCATAAAACAATCAAGCCGTAGAGAAGCTTCATGCGGAAAGATTTAAACTTTTTTTGCAGAAATTTTTAGGCATTGTCTTATTAAATGGAATATATACTAACCACTCGAAAGGGCTGATATTGCCCCACTTACAGGTCGAAGCTTGACGATTGGCCACTTTGTTCTATTCCCTCATTTATAATGGGCGAAAGTTCATGCATAAAGTGCTATACACACATAAGCAGACCCCGGTTGGGCGGCCTGTAGCTATCCTATCATGTGGGAGATGAGATATATTTCAACAGTGGGTATTTCAGACGTGGGTTGGCATAAAAGAATCTTGGACAACAGAATTACTCTGTCAGTCTCTATATTTTTTGAACAAATCCCGGAAATCTCTGACAGATTCCCGCTCTTGACATGTGCAGCCTTTTTTCTTGGGTTACAGTCCGAACCGGAAACCTATGCAAGATGCATATTACTGATCCAATCAGATAAGTTTTTTTATGTGAGATTTGATGCAAAGTACAGGTATTTTAACATTTTCATTCCAAACGAAAAAAAAAAAAAAAGGTGCGCCATGAATATCTTTTCTTTTTGATTGAGAACATAAGAATTTATTGGCCAAGCGGTTCTTTAAAAAACATCAACTTACTAGCGAAGTGACATAAATGCAACAAATTTGCCCGGCAAAAAAAACCGCTCAAGCTGGCAGGAGCTCGTTTACGCCGCGTATGTCCATCGCTGTCGATACAGTATTGAAATCTAATATAAAGGACGAACTGTTTTTTTTTCGACACCCTGAAGTACAGGGTTGCATATCGTTACGGTGATTGCACATTGTATGTCGTAGACAGAGCGCAGTGCGATACGGTGAGACCAGACCGTAAGGCAAATATCTTCATATGCAGGGTCTGAAACCACAGTTGAGAGAATGCTGGAAGCAGCTCCAGAAGTGGCGGTGGCTTGTTTAACGGAGAGAGTAGCCGGAGTCATATGAAAAGTGTATTCAAAGAGAAGGGTAGTGTCGGTGTTCTAAAAACAAAACAAGCAAGGGATACCCACCATATAGCAAAAAAAGAATACAGGGATTGAGTTTTCCTCGAGGTGAAGATGCAATGATAGAGGTTTTTATAGCAAAGTAGTGATCCCCTGCACCTGGTTTTGTGTCTGAGACGTTTGAGAATCCTTACGTAGCTATTGAGGTCTCATTTCAGGCGTAGCGTGCGTATGAACAACCACATCTCTAACATCAGTACCTCCAGGGACGGTTGAAGCGTTTCTCATCAAGTAGATCATTCAAGCCAAATGACTTCCCAAAAACAGGACTTGGTCTTTTATACCGACAATTCGTTGATTCTGGATGAGGAATTATCAAAGGATATCCACCAGCTTCAAATAATTTCTTACAAAGAAGGAACAAACCCGTCATGGTTCGTTAATTCGCTTCTTGAGAATTCTTTGGTTGGAACCGCTACCACGGTGAATAGAGACTTGAAGACGAAGAGAAGAGATCGCTCTCTGGTTACCTTCGTTTCTTTTCAAAATAATGCCGAATTTGTTATCAACTCTTGTCGGAAGCAAGGCCTTGACCTAACGAGCATGTCCAACTTCACCTTCATAGATTGCTTTTCCGACCTATTCACAAAGAGGATCACAAACACCATGAACAGCAAGACTCAAATAGATTCCCTATTTCTGGACATATACAAGCAGGTGGAATCTCAAAATACCGATAAGAAAGTCATTTTCGTCGAAGGACTTGAGATTCTCCTAGCAGCGACAGATGCATCTGTCAATGTCATTCTACTGTGGATACAAAAACTCTCTCAATCGTGCAAATGTCTATTTACCATTTTGAATACCGAATCACCATTGCTTGACTTCGAAAATGGCAACCCCCAAGACCCTGTTTTCAAAATTACCGATTTCTACGTGAAATTATACCACAGATCATCTCTTAACATTAATTTGCTGCCTTTGTCGACGGGAAGAGCGAAAGACATCACTGGCTGCTTGACTGTTACCAGGGGCTCAATCCCTCTGCCCCTGGGTTTGCAGGTGGTTGAAAAAGAGTATATCTACCATTTGTCAAAAGAGTCTACTGTGAAGTTATTTTTCCGTTAATCCATATTTCTTGTCCTGTATCAATTCTTCTTGTGGAGAGTATAAAGGTCATCCAATGCAAATTCAATGGAGCACCTAGCCCAAATTAGAGGCATCAATGGCCAAACTGATCGTTCGCCAACCAAAATCCAGTAAGGTATGTTTCTCTTCGTGTTTCCAACGTCGAATACTCTTCCAAAATCGCGTACAAGATATCTGAGCTCAGGGACGATAGTAATTTCTCTCAAACTAGAGCTAAGATGTAAAGTGGACGGTTTCTCATCAATACATAATCGCTTAAGAACATCTGGTAGGATTCCGAGCTTGTTCATAACTTCAAGCCGGTGCTGTATCTCTAAACCCATGACATTTTTGATGTGTTTCAGATAGTTGAACCCAGTGTCGTTGGGTAATTTCTTGGGAATAGACGACGACACAGATTTTTCGACCCCAGGGGTATTTTTCTTCAGTAGCCACTCAATCGTGTGATCGGACTCACCAATACTGTCTGTTTGGATTTTTCCGTAAGTGTGATAGTGTTTCAAGTCATTGCTTATGACAGGCGCTAGATATGGCCGTGCCAAGTTAGTGATGAAATGATTGACGTTGAAAAGCTCTGTGAGTCGGGTGTAAGGAGAAATTGCCTGTGGTCCAGCCGTAGCCCCACCTCCATTAGAGCCGCGGAAATAATGTTGGGAGTAACTGACTTCTTGAGGTTTGAGAAACGAAATGTCTAGTTCTGGTTCTATTGGAACAATTTCATCGTTAAAGTTCTTGACATAGATCTGAATATCATCTGATAAGACCCCTGTTCCGATGGATGCATAAATTGCAGTCCAAATAATAGCATTCGGAGCAGTGATGTAATTAAGTAAAGAAGGTATTGCTGAGTGGGTGGGATGTACAACAATATTCAAAATTTTTTGCGTCTTGCTGTAAGCTTCTTCAAATGTCATATCTCCCACTGTATCACGTACAAACTTGAGAAAAATCAAGATGTCTTGAGAGTATCCCTTACGAACGACGTTCTCAATGACATTTCCGTATCTTTCGTCCACGTCGTGGTTAAGCTTATCCACATCGCCCATTGCATCAGTTATAGACATCAAAACCGGTAACAACTCTTCGTTATTCAACGTGCAGACTAATGAAGCAACTGCCGCTCCAACAGCACTACCTCCAATCACTCTCGGAAGTACTCCTTTGAAAAAGAGAGCCCGAACCACACCTAGATGACATAAACCAAAGAGTGATCCCCCCTGAAGAATCAAGGCGGTACACCCAAACAGCTGGCGAGCATCTTGAAAAAAATTGAGTTTGAGTTGTTTTCCATTCATAATGTAATCATCTGCTCCCACATCCTGGATCGATTCATTTAGATACTTCAAGCAATCAAGAACCTCAACAATGTATTCCTCGATCTTAAGCTTTGTACCCAAGTATGACTTTGTATATAATCTTTTCTGGGCAATTCCGCCAAAGTTTCTTATAAGCCCGGATCTCAACAACGACATTATAAACCGAGCGTCTCGGTCAAGTCTCGCTCGACGCAAAAGCTCCGTCCTGTCGTTGATAAGTATGTAGTCATAGTGTTCCGAAACGAAATTCTGTCTCCATACATCCATATTTGTGAGGTGATCTATTTGCGTCACTATCCTTATGAATTCCTCGTAGTTCTCGACATTCTTTAGCAGCTTGACGTATTCTCTCAAAGTGTCTTTCCTCGTATGTGCGTAGTAAAGCTTGCGAACCCAAAATAGCCATATGTCTAGGAAAAAATCAAGAAGGACCCACACAAATGAAGGAGTCCAATTCGCCACGAACGCAACTACCGGTAGAATGGTCTTTGTTGAGATTTGGCGTAGCATGAAATAGTATAGTAGTAGTTATAATGACCCCAGATTAGATAAAGGAAAGTAGTATTGTGTGCATACTTGTCCTAAAGAGGTAAATTATCAGTTTCCCTCAACTTTGAAGACCTGTGGTGAATCACTCGAGTGAAAAATACCGATTAGGTGAAAATTACTCTATTTATAGCATTATATGTCCTGGGCCCGAATTTTCAAGTAACGAATTGTATCAAAATTGAATGAGACATTTCAGGAAGTTTTTGTTTTCGCAGAGTTTTGAGCACATTGATGATATGATATGAATTGGTATTTCAGCCGGTATAAACAGAGAGAACTTCTTCATTTACCCTCCTCTTATTAATCAAGCTTTTAAGAATAAAGTCTTTTCTTTATTCGTAGGACTTTTATGCTTTATGGAGGACTTTGTTTGGGTTACGAGACGAGCACCAACCAGAAATGACCGCAAAGTGTAAAGTATCCCCCACATCCATTTCAACCCCTATATATGATCCCCATATAATTATTATCTTCAGTGAGCGAATATGATTCACTTATACGTGCATTTTTTTTGTCATTTTAAATTTTTCCAGTTCTCGGGGCTGTTTTTTTTTTTTTTTTTTTTTTTTTTTTGGTAACGAGTGCGATCTACAGTTACGCGTCTGAACGTTGTGTAATTAGCGGAAGAACTTGAATTGAGCGTTCCTTTCCAACACGTCTGAGCATAAGATGATGCCTTCGCCGAATCTAACACCAGGAGAATATTCTAAACCCAAACCAGAATCTATTGGCTTCCCCAATGATCTAAATCTACACCACAACTTGACAGAGGGACCCGACGCCAAAAAAATCAAACTTTCGACACCCGAAACAACACAAAACCTACTAGAAGCCAAGAACAGTCCTCATGATCAAACAAGATTTTCTTCTTTCAATGGCCCAACCCTTACACAAGCACCTCCTGTCGAAGCGCAAGCGTGCTCGGGCACTCAACTATACGATACGCGTTCATCTTCCAATCCTCAATATTTAGCCAAACTGCAGTTTATTCCACCCACCACTCAGATAGGGTCTCTGACTACTCAATTAGAACCACCAAACACTTATATTGGACCTTCAAATACCCAGACTGCCCCCCAAACCACTGCGATTGGTCCTTATCCTCAAATCGGACAATCTATTCAGGCGGCAAATGACCAGCTCAACCAAAGCATTCCCCTGTTCCCACCTAGTTCCATTACTGTATCCTCTGATGCGCAGACATCAGAAGCTCCAATGACGTATGCAATGAAAAAACAGCTTGAAAGAATGGAGAAGCAAAGACAGCGAGAAATTGAAAGACTCGAACGTGAAGCTAAGAAGGAATTTGAGCGTCTCGCCAAAAAAGAGGAAAGAGAACGGAAGGAATTAGAGCGTAAATTGAAGCGAGAGCAGCTCGAAAAGGAAAAAGAGCAAAAACGTGAAGAGGAGCGGTTAAAACGCGAGGAAAAGCGGAAAAAGGTCGAGGATGAACGCAAGAGAAAGGAGGAGGAACGTCGCAAAAAAGAACTAGAGAGAAAACAGAAGGAGGATGAACGCAAACGCAAAGAGGAACAAAAGGAGCGCAGCCAAATGCGTATTTCCAGCTTCTTTGCCATCAAACCGGAAAAAAAGAAAAATGATACCCGGAGCTCTCTGCCTGCAGCAACGGCAGCAACAGCAACAGCAGCAGTAGTAGCAGATACCACCAAACGCACAATTGAACAATATGACAAGGATTTTCTCCCATTTTTCAAAAAAAGAAATGTCCTGATGGCCTGCAGTGGCCAGCTTCCGGAGGAACAACTTCTTCGTGCAGTTGCAGACTTTGATAGTGGTCTCAAACTGGGTGCTAAGCTTGAATTAAGTCAACTTGCACATCCATTGCTAGTGACAGAAACCATCCTCCACACCAACTCCGAGCAGCTAGTGCAGGCACTCAACTCTCCTCTGACCACGGAAAAGGAAATACAACAATTGGTGGCCAACTTGCCTCCAATCAAGTACTTACAGTTCTACGAGAACTCAAAGCCTCCTTTCGTTGGTACATGGTGTTCTCTGAAGCATATCGGGACCGCTATTACTCCCAACAATGTACTCGATACAATTCTGACCGGCTTTGACTACAATTACGACTCAGATTTGGATTGGGATGGCGACGACGAAGATGGGGAAGACATTGATGAGTTGGAGGATGGCGAAGAGGAAGATGAGGACATAGCCGAGGAAGAGGACATGGACGATTTCGTGGAAGATACCGGTGATGGGCCCCGAAAGCGGATTCAAATTGGAATGATCCAATCCACCACCTATTGGAACGATGGCTCGTCAACCCTTCCTATCTTCGATGACATTAAGTACGAGAGGCTTGATGCGGACATTGACTTCCCAATCGACCCGCTCAAAGACTACTGGAAGACTTCAAAAACTGCCGCAGCAGCAACTTCAGCAGGAGCACCGCAGAAGGAGCCCCTAGGCTTGGACCAGATCGGAACACCACAAAAGGCCACTACTAACACTCACGCGAGTCCGAACATTCTCACTCCACAAAAGCCCACAATCAAGGAGCCAGAAATCATTAAGAAGCTTATGGATTTCGTGGAAAAGAACTGCGACTTTTCTATCGGCACGCTATCGGAGTTGGCCAAGAAGGAGTTCAAGACTTACACCAAGAGTATTCTTAAGCATACGATTCAAGAGGTGGCGGTATACAACAAGAAAAAAGGAGTGTGGGAGGTCAAGCCGGAGGCGAAAGCATGAGTGCACATTGTAGGATATAGTTACTTGTAATATCATGACCGTGGATATCTACGATAGACGCTGCTGCCATCACGTAAAACCATAATGGACAAAAAGGGCCTCAGTGACGGTAGATACTCAAACTCGTGTAGGAAGACGCGCATCCAAACGCGACTAACTGAACGCGAAATACCCCACGTCTTGATCGAAGAGACCAGTCGTACAATGGAGGAGGAAACAAACGAGTCCTCTCTACATTTCATCTCCACACAAATCCAGTCCCGCCATGAAGATCTTGAGAGCCGAGAAAAATGCATAGGAAAGCTTTCGCGGTTCAAGAATTCCTTAGACAAGGTAGTTTCGCCACAAACCAGGGTGGTCAAGAAAAAGACACGAAAGGTGCCTGGGACCAAGAAGGCCCGGCCCACTTCATTAAGTGCGTTTGTGCGGGAAACCTTGGGGTCCAAGAAACAAGTCGATACCCAAAACATACTTGACTTTTTCACTGGAGATGAGATCAAGATGAACAACTTCCTCGATCGACTAGAAGAGAAAACCAAAGGGAAGAAACGGGAGAAAACACAGCACAACAGAGACACATTGGTGGGCGAAAAAGAGTGGAAGAGCTTGCTAGACGGGCTCCAACTCAGATTCCCCGCATTTTTGAAAAAAAACCACCGCAGTCTCACTTACATCACCCGCAAAATCGAAGAGCTCCAGCAGAGAGAGAGAACTCCACCGGATGCGTCTGAGCTGCAGTCCATGTGGTCACAGGCTTCTAAGCAACTCAGCGACAACCTTACTGCAGAAGATGTGAAGTGGCTTTACGATTTGGACGAGGAACACCTAGACCATACCACGTTTGATACGTACAGCCAAAATTCACAACAAGAGCCTCTTGCGTTGACGCTCTCACAGGTTTTTGACCAGGTGCTGCAGCGCGGGGAAGATGTCAGTTCTGTGATTTCCAATTCCGAATCAGAGCCCGAAGCAGACTTTATGGACAACTGGCAGAATAACACGCCAGAAAACAGGAAAGACGACGCATCTATTCCATCGCACCAATACACGAGCATCCCAGACTCGGTGGATGTCCTTACGAGTATTAATTTTGCCTCCACTTTTCCCGGTTCTGAGCGCACCGCTCGGTCGAACAAGACCGCACCATCGAAACCCGAATCACCGTTCAAAGAGACCGTAATCAGAACTCCTAGATCAAGCCCCAGGAAAAATTGGCCTGCCAATCTCATCATCACCTCCTCTCCCATCCAAGACAGCAATAACTCGCAAGAAGTTTTTCTCACGGCTCCCACAAACGAAGCATCCCGAACCCAAGAGAAAGTGTCGCGCTCAACCATCGTGTTCCATGGCGCGATCCGGTTGTCTCTGGTAGATACCAACATCACCATGAAAATCCAGCAGGCCCCACTGGAATCGGATGTGGTGCCCGATTCGGAGGATGAAGGCGAGCTCACCGTTATAGAGATCACCAAGCCGGTTTCCAAGTCTGTGCTCCAAGTGCCGTCTTCGCCCGGCCTGGATCTTCCGCCGGTTCTACATCCTGGCGATGAAGTTCCCATTACATATCCATAAGAAATGCATTCCTATACCCTCGCCCACATAAAATCTCTAGTATGCCCGACAGAGTGAAGCGGCATGCCTGAGAGGAACTTCGAGACCGTCTGCTTTTGCCCCAACCGGTCTAGCGCACTTCAAGAGGTACTAGAGGTACTTCTTGTGGTCGGCATCGATGTGATCGCTCAACAAACGGGTTTCCAAAAACACCAACCCGTACACACACGCCGCAAAGTCCAAAACCAACGATCCGCCCGCAACAACCAACGTGTTCAAGTTGCTGCCGTACTTTTTGTTGTAGAGAGCGTGAAAAGCCCACCACGCGTGGAAAGAAATGAGAAGGAAAACAATAATGGTGGAAACGGTAAGAATGGAAGCCTTCGCCGCTCTGGCCTTGGAAATCCGCTCCTTTTGGGGTTTGTACTCGATCCTAGCCATTTATGTCCACAGCGGACACGACGTTGATCCAGAAGTGGTATAGGGCACTGCGGCAAAACCCGTACACCAAGCCTTGTCCCCAGAACCTGTACCTCCTGTCAGGTCCGTCCCGCGGCTGACTCTTGCAATCGTTACCCCATGCCATCCTAACTCTTCCCGTCACATAACCCCAGACCCAATTCTCTCGGAAAAAGAAAATTTCAATGGAAAAAATCTACTCCAGCGACCTGACGCTCCAGGTTGCGCCCGAATACTACTCCGGCGGAGTCCCTGTATTCAAGCCTACTATGGACCAGTTCCACGATTTCTACAAGTACAACAAGGCCATCAACAAGTATGGCATGCAATCTGGAATCGTCAAAATCGTTCCTCCCTCGGAATGGACCCGTCTGTTGACCGGAACCTACACCGACGAAAACCTCGAGAACATCAGGATCAGAAACCCCATCATTCAGAATATGAACATGACTGCGGGTCACCAAGGCGTGTATTCGCTGCAAAACGTGGAGCGCCAGCGAACGTATGACATTTACCAGTGGAAACTGCTTTCTCAGAAGCCCAATCATGTCCCTCCAGCACACAAGAAAGCCAGGAGGGGACTGCCGGCCCCACCGCCCCAGAAACAGCCCCAAAGGTCGCCCGAACTGCCCGACAGAAGCGATCAGTCAGTCGTGTCAACCCTATTAACTGGAGACTTCAACATTGATGTTTCAGAGTTCTCCGCCGACCGGTGCGAGGAGTTAGAGCTGCAGTACTGGAAGTCCTTGAGTTACGCCGAACCAATGTATGGAGCGGATGTATTGGGCTCGATTTTCAAGGAGTCCACCAAGGAATGGAACGTGGCGCATCTTCCTAATGTGTTGGACTTGATGGAAGAGAAAATTCCCGGCGTGAACGATGCATACTTGTACGCCGGGCTCTGGAAGGCCAGTTTCTCGTGGCATTTGGAGGACCAGGATCTATACTCTATCAACTACCTCCATTTCGGTGCCCCAAAACAGTGGTACTCCATCCCGCAGAGCGAACACCAGCGGTTCTACGCTCTCATGAAGGATATATTTTCCGAAGACTACAAACAGTGCCACGAGTTCTTGCGCCACAAAACATTCCTTGCATCGCCACAATTTCTCGCCAAACATGGCATCACCTGCAACAGAATCGTCCACAACCAAGGTGAGTTTATGATCACTTATCCCTACGGCTACCATGCCGGTTTCAATTTCGGCTACAACTTGGCTGAATCCGTCAATTTCGCACTCGACGACTGGTTTCCTTTTGCCGAGAAAACACACAAGTGCGAGTGTATCTCGGATTCGGTGGCCATTAACTATCGCATGCTCTACAGCAAGTTCAAGGGCATTCCCTATGAACCATACCCAACAACCTCATCGCTCCAGTCAACAAAACCCGAACAACCGACTCCCGAAGCTTTAATCACTACATCACAGAAGAAGAACGTCACCTTACCACAGAAGAAGACTCCAGGGCGCAAGAGACAAAAGATTGCATCGCGCACATACGAGTGCATCTTATGTCCCAATAATATCAGTCCCAAACTCATAAAGTCGCGACCATTTGAACTTCTTCCAACCAATATCCTCGACCACAAGTCAAAGAACCCGCTACAGGCACACCGAGTGTGTGCTACAATGTTTCCAGACCAGTTAGTGGTGGAAAAATCGTATTCAGGCAAAGAAGAGTTGGTGAAGGAAGTCGTTCCGATTACAAGGGCTCAGAGAAATTTGCTATGCACGGTATGTCACACGCGAAACCGGATCCTGACTTCAACCTCTTCTCCCTCACATGGCAGCTGCTTCCAGTGCTCTGCCCCCAAGTGTACTCGGTCATTTCATGGAACTTGCGCTTTGGCGGGTGGATTTCTGTTTGATGAGAAATTATGCAAACAGCATAGGAACTCATACCACTTTGACAGCATGGAGAGCCAGAATAGAGCAGGCATGTCTATCGGCGAGGGAAGTCTTATCCAGTTTTCAATTGCGCCACCCGGCTTAAAACGCCCCGCGAACAGCATTTTCTGTGGACTCGTCACTCGCAACAACCGCACCGAGAGCTCATTCGAGGTTTTGGTATATCCCCAATTGAGCGAGTCAATCGAAGTGTTATATGAGAACGTTTTGTTTTCAGAGTCGGGGGAATTGAGCAACAAGGAATTCTTCAATTTGGCATTAGAAGCCTTGGACGAACCGCCAAACCAACCGATTCGTCTGAAATACAGTCCAGACCTAGGTTCCGATATTCCTCTGTTCCATATTCCACATGGCAACTACACGACTGAAAGAGCGCCGGCGGCGTTTAGTCGCGGAACCATGAACTCCGTTGTTTTTATCAATGAGTTTTCCGATAGCAGTATTACCTTGGAGAACAGCCATTCTCAGATCCAGTTTGTAACCGAGTCGTTCCACAAAACCTAATGAGTACGAAGTAATGAACCCCCAAATCTAGCTGTAGACCCTTCTTCTTAATCTTCCATTCTGTTTTTTCTCTGTTTGTTTTGATTTGTTTTTCTCAAAGTCGATTGCATTCAATAATCTTCAAGCACATCTTCCGCGCGCACATCTTTCAGTAAGTATGGGTCCGAAGCGAAAACAGAAACCAATTTTCGTTGAAGATGACAGTCTCAGCGAGGATTTGGACGAAATATCGGAGGATTTCATCACGCTTCCCGTGCCAAAGAAACCCAAAGTGGAAGTTAGCGCACCAAAAAACGACTTGCAGTGGACCGACAAGTATGAGCCTCAGATAGCTAATGACGTTTGCATCAATCCACGCAAAGCAAAGGAAATCAGAGAAGTATTATTCTCTATGGGAAATAATCAGCTGGATACCCGTCTCCTAGTACTTACGGGCCCTTCTGGTTGTTCCAAGTCGACGATTATAAAATGTCTTGCCAAAGAATTGGTCCAGCACAGATTACAAGCCAAGTTTGAACCTCGAAGGGCGGAAAACACGGGAGTTGTGGAATATCTCGAATCGGAACTTTTAGATGTCGCCCAACCCAATCAGTTCTCCGATTTTCTCGATGGATGTCGCTACCGGGTCGATTCCAATTTTGCAGTGGTGTTGATTGAAGAATTGCCCAACGTGTTCCATCCTGAAACCTTGGCGGCTTTTCGGCGCAAAATAAGCGAATGGATTTACTCCGATGACACAAACTTGCCGCCGGTGGTGCTCTGCTTGACAGAAGTGGAACTCACAAGCGAGAACAGAAGCCGGGGTTATTACAATATCGAAAACAACCTAACTATGGAAACATTACTCGGAACAGACCTCTGCAAACGTGCCACTGCTGCTGGCAGAATGAAGCGGATCCGGATGTTGCCTGTGGCAAAAACGTTTTTGAAGAAAACGCTCAATCGTATAGCGGAGAAAGAACGGCTTCGGATTCCAGCAAAATTGGCGGATAAGGTTTACCAGCCAATGTACGAGAGCGGTGACGTGCGGTCGCTGATTTGCAATATTCAGTTCTGGGCGCTGCTGCCGCTGTTTATGAAAGAAACTGCGCTGGTGAGAGAAAACCACATAACACTTTTCCATGCGGTGGGAAAAGTGATCCACTCCAGCTCCAAATTCGCCGAGTTGGACGACGACAAAAGCGACCAATTGTCGATCCAGAACGTTGTGGACGGCTACAGTAACATTGGCCTTTTGCATCTTGCAATGTTAGAGAACTACGCCATATACAACGGCCTGCAGTTTGATATTGCAGTCGCAGCCCGGTTGGTGGACAAACTCAGCATCAACGATACTTTTCCAGAAGAGGCGCAGGATTACGGACTACGCGCTGTTCGCAGTGAGCTTCGGCTGGTGCAAGAAATGCCAGGAAGAACTCAGCCCATGAAGTTCCCGCGGCATTTCAAAATGGTAAAAGAGGCCAACAAGGTGCAGCGGGAAGTCCACGACTACGTGCGGTACTTGGGCGGGCCTCACGTGCTGTTCGAAACCGCCAACTTGTGTGACGGTTTCTTTTTGCCGGCGATATACAACAGTTTCCAGTATAAGCTTCGACACGGGCAAAAACCGTACAGCTACAATCGGCTCGGTGGTGCATTCAAGCCGATGTACGCCGATGACGATTTGCCCGTTTTGGAAAGCGAGAAGGAGGCAGCAGTGGGCGAAATGGACCAGTTCCATGCGGACATCGCAGCGGAGATCGCAAGAATCGATACCAACGACGACGAGGAAAGTTTGAGTGAGGACATTGACGATTCCGACGAGGACTTTAATGATACGCTCGATAGCCGGCTCTACGCCATGACGCAGAAGGATCTGGACGACGAGTTTCTGGATGATCCGCAGTTAGATATGCTAGTATCGCAGGGCAGGTTATAGGGTGATGAGGTGGTTCTTGGGTGATTATGGGTATTGGGTATAGTTTGATAGAAATTTATAACACGGTTTAGTACTCGGGAACAAACGAACGTGGTCTTATGCATAAGGGATTAGCGATGGTGACAAAGGCCTGTGACTGTCGATGGTTATGTATTAATAGACAAGATACGCATAAGCCAGGACTGACCTGACAAGGATAGCACACGGCTTACTGGGGGAAATGTATTAATGAATCTCAGAGGTCAAACTTCTTAGTGTGAAGGCGTCTAGGCCGAAACTGAGGCAAAGAACTCAGGGTCTTCTTCAAGCAGCTCCTTGATGATGTCCAAGCCGCCCTGAAACTCGCCATTCATGTACAACTGAGGGAACGTAGGCCAGTCGGAAAACGTCTTCAATCCCTGGCGCACCGTATCATCCTTCAAGATATCAAAGAAGCCAAAACGCACCTGGTTCTCCCGCAAAATCGCCACCAACTGGCGCGAAAAGCCGCACTGTGGCGCCGAAGGGGAACCCTTCATGAAAAGCATCACTGGAGCAGCCGAAGTCAACTTTTGCAATCTTTCGTTGAGTTCTTCCGGGCTGGGTTCTGCTGCAGGAGCCGCGGCAGGAGCAGTTGGCTCATCCTTCTGTGGCGCAGGCGTTTTTTCCTCAGCCTTGCCGCTAAACTGGGCAAGAGCAGAAATCAACTCCTTGGGGTCGGCGCCGCTCAACTCCTTCAAGATAGTGGAGTTGCGGATAAGTATAAAGTATGGAACAGCCAGAACTTCAAACACCTCACCGATATCCAGAAGCTCGTCCGCGTTGATAGAGAGAAACGTGACTTCTGGATTGGCGGCGGCTAAGGTCTTGATCACAGAGTTCATGGTCTGACAGGGCGCAGCCCAGGGCGTGTGGAAATATAAGGTAACCAACTTGTCTGGGGCATTTGTGAGGCTGGTAAACTGCTCTTCGGACTCGATTTCGATCACCGACATGGTGGAGAAGGTGGGGTGGATTTGACTACTACGAGTGAAATGTGGATGGTGTGTGATCACGTGGACCAATTGCGGGATGTACGGGTTTCGTTGAGAAGCTCCGGGAGAAATGGTTTTGGGGAGGTACTGGTGCGGGTGTGGAGAGGTGAGCTGCTTCTGTTTCCGGCTTAGGACTGGGTGGCTGGGAAAGTGATCGATTTCTGGGCGGATCATAATGACAAGGATACATTCTGTTACAATCAGAGAATTCAACCTTTGTAATCAACTCCATTAAAACATCAACGATTAGCTTGGTCATCGAAACATTTAGAGAAAACAATACGCTGAATAATGTTTTCATTCTGGTTGCGAGTTCGTGCTGACATCTACGCCTTGTCTCATGTCGGTTCGAATTGTGAAAAGTCGTAATTCTCGGGTTATTCCGGATTTTCATGGAATTGGGTTAATACATTTTACGTCGTGTTCCCAGCCAATATTTGGGGACACCATTTCTGAGCTGCTATTGCATTTTTAGAAATTACTAAACGCACTTTCGGCGCATCTAGAACCCTGGCCTGCTCTAGTTCCCGACATCATGATCCTGAATTTCGTTCTGAATCGTAAACTGTTGGGTTCGCGAATCGATACGCATCTTGATTAACATTCGCAATCTTCCGATCCGACACTCTCCTTAACGCAAGAGAAGCAGCTTTTTCTTCTCGATTCTGCTTTCCTCAATTGTACTTCATAGTTCCGGCTCTTCTTTCATTTATCTTGGCGATGCTGAATTCAGATTCGCCCGTCGATTTCCTCCTTACTTCCATCTTTCCTGTGATTCCATTTCCATTTCCACGTCTCTCCTAATTTTTACCGCCAATTCTACCGCCGATTCTACCTCCACTTCTACTTGTACTTCCGTTCTAATAGCCGCTCATCCCTTCACAAAATTTTTCCACGCCTTGGTCGTTTGCTTTCCGTTGATGTTTTCACAGCCATCCCCGTGACTCACCCGCTGCAGGCATGTCAACTTTGGCAAATGCATGACGTCGCTGGTGTACGGGTGTCACTACGCCTCCGGCCCGCCGCAATGTATGTTTCACAACCGTCCCACATACCCCACACCCCCGCATATCGTTGCGGCGCACCCACATGCACACTCGTGCACAGAGGCATCCACTTTGTCCTCCACCACATTCTCCCCCATTTATCTCTTCACGCACCCAGACCTCTCGGGCCGGAACACCAGGGCCACTCGGACAGTATACAGTCCAAAAATGCAGGGTGGCCTTGTCCTGCACGGTTGCGAAAAAGTGGGGTACATGATCGCGTAGCCCAACAATAGTACGCGTAACGTGAACAATTCCAAAAGGTAAAATAAGCCAGGGGGCGGGCAAACCGCGTCATTCGGGCCGTCACAACGAGATCTATTTGGCGTAGAAAATCAAACTAAGTACCATTGTTACGGGTGGAACCAGAGGTCTTGCAAGTATGTGGACAGGAAGTTGGAACGTTGGAGTGGAAAAGCATTGAAGGGAGCTCGACCGATTCTGTAATTAAACGTTTGACAGATCATGGGGGAGCTTTGAAAAATAATGGGGCGGCTGCTCTTATTGGAGGATTGCTGTATTTATTGAAATTCTCGGGAGAATGATGACGCCACATACATCCGGCTCGCGGCTCGCGGCTCGTAGTGCCGTTATCTCGCATTGAGCAACTTCCACTAGGAAATTCTCCTTCCCGTCTTTTAGCACAAGATTTCGTCATTTCCGTCACCGGTGGCTCGGATTAGCTTTGCGGATCCCAAAACTCTTTCCACCCGCCCTATTTGTTATTTTAGTGGCACATTTCATTCTCCCGCACGGAGTTCGGACTCGTGCCTGCACACCGCTGTACGACGTGCGCTTGCCCCGGATTTGAAAACGCTCACAAATTGTTTCCGCACATCTTTTTTCTCAACTACAGGCATCTTTCTCGGCCTCCTTATTTATTGTTTCGGTGTTTTGGTTTTCTTCACTGCTGATTTTGTGCCGCTCTCCAGTGTCTTCGCAACTGCCTTTTCATTTTCTCACGCTTTCTGTGTCCCCACATTTTCTCGTGCGCCCACTAGCGGCTAACGAACTAACCATCAAACGCTCGTACGGCTCAAAAAGCTCTCGAACCCCTTCAAACCCTAAGAGCCCCGAAAGCCTCAAACAGAAAAAATATTGCTCTTCACAGTCTCCCAAACCTTAATCCCTCGTCGCTGGTGTTTTTTGCAGCCTCTCCCACATCTCTCTCCGCATGACGTCGCTGCTCCAATACAGCATGCCCATGGAGTTTCCCCGTGCCGCCCCCATTGACGACAGCCTGGACTCGGAGTCCGCGCCGGCGTCTCCCGGCCACCGGAAAAAGCGCATTCCCAAGGAGCTCACTGCTCACGGCACTACGCCGTCCGGCAAACCCCGGCTTTTTGTGTGCAACACCTGCACCAGGGCGTTTGCCCGGCTCGAGCACCTCCGCCGCCACGAACGCTCCCACACCAAGGAAAAGCCATTTACCTGTAGTGTGTGTCAGCGTAAGTTTTCGCGCCGTGATTTGCTTTTGCGCCACGCGCAAAAGTTGCACGCGGGATGTGCCGAAGCCGTGTCACGGTTGCGGCGCAAGCTGATGCGTGCCGATGCCGATGCAGATCCAGACGACGGTCCAACGTTGCAGTTTCTGAGCCAGTCGCAGAGCCAGACCCATCGTCAAAACCTGCGCCAAAATCACCAACCTGCGGCCAAGCCTCGCGCAGACCTGATCAACTTCAACTTGAACTCGTTCGGCACATCCGACTCCGACGCCAAGGACCCTCGTGACCCGGCGTTCGTGCGTATGCATCGCGCACCTTCTGTGCGTGAAACGGGCCTTAACCGCCAGCTCTGGGACCGCCGTCATTCTGCGCGCGGCAGGGGTACGTCCTTTTCCGCCCAGTCCGGTGGAAACTACGCCACTGCGATGCCACGCGATATTGACCAGCCCCAAGGTGCTGACAGTGTAGAGTTCTCTACCCCACAGCTCCTTCCTGCGTCAACAGCCGACGAATCCATGTGGTTGAACGGCTTGCCCGTTATCTCGGGTATGGCCAAGGATGAGCTCGACGGCCTGGTAAATGCACAGCAGCACGGGACCGCGTCTAGACCAGGTCAGGTGCCCGGACTGGCTTTCTTCGACCTGCTCGATGCGTCGCTTATCATGCGCTCCGATAGTGTGGCGTCAACCCTGTCGTCTTTTAACCATGTGGACGCAGCTGCGGTGCCTCCAGGTTTTGGATCGTTTCCTTTATCTCGCGCTGCTAGCGTGTCGAAGTACCCGCAGTCTACATCGCACGCCAGCTCTGTGCCTCCCGGCGAAACAGATGACGATGCAGCCACGGAATTTGGCTACTCCTTTTACGACGTGCCGGAGTTCGGTTCCGCCAGTCTGTTTGCCGGCAAGCAGACGGCGCGCCCGCTCTCGCCCATCAAGCAGGAGTTGGAAGACGATCTTCCGGACTTGGAGAACGGCCACGGCCTTTCCACTTTTGACCAAAATGACTTGCTTTTCCCTGCAACTATCACCGAGGGTGTAAACTTTGACCTCAACTTCTTGAATGACATTGACCATCTCACCCAGGACTTTGACGCTGGCGCAAAATTTTTACCCAATGGCTACTCTTTCTACGGCGACAACATGTCAGTCTCGTCATCGGGCCAGGACTCGGTGCCGCCATCGCAATTGATGTCGCCCTCCTCTTTGAACCCTGCTGCGCTCCACAACCCACTGCAATTTGCAGTGGCAGAAAAAGCGCATGCGGAGACAACCGCGTCGGTGTTGCAGCCACCACAGCCACTCCAGACACCAGGATTTAGCCACACTGTTCTCTTTACAAAGCGCATGCGCTTCTTGATCAACAAGTCTCTCAGCAAGTACCCCATCAGCGGTATTATGACTCCGACGATACCTTCGAATGAGAAGCTCGAATTTTTTTTACGGAACTTCAATGAAAAGTTCCTGTCGCATTTCCCATTTATTCATCCGTCGAAACTTAATGAGTATGAGATGATGCGCGTTAACTCTCATGAACCTTCGTCTACCGAAAGTGCGGTGGTGTGTTTACCTTTATTGGTGGCCACAATCGGTGCCTTGCTCGCTAACAACAAGAACGACTCCGAAAACTTGTACGAAGCGTCGAGAAGAACTATCCATATCTACTTGGAAAACAGAAAGAATACTGTGAATGGCGCGAATGACCCTCAAAACAACCAGTCCTCTAATCCCTTATGGCTTATTCAGTCCCTCACGTTGTCTGTCATCTATGGTCTCTTCTCCGATAATGAAAATAACGTCTACATTGTCATCCGTCAACTAAATGCATTGAACTCTTTGGTGAAAACCTCCATCAAGAGCAAGAGAAGCTCTCTTTTCACCGTTAGTGAAGAAGCAGAGCTCAAAATCCAGGCTTCAGAGGATGATTCGCTGCCTTCGTTTAACGATGCCAGGTTCAAGACCTACATTAATGAACAATCGCAGATAAGAATTGTTCTCATGATTTATAAGCTCACCAACTTTCTTCTTATGATGTACAACGTGCCACTTACTTTGAATGTTAACGATTTGGGAAGTTTGCCTTGCCCAAATATCTATGATGAGTACTTGTGGAATTTTTGTACGTTTGAAAACTTTAAAGAGTATTCAAAGTCTGTGGATGGCAAACAGGGATTCTCGTTTTATCTTGAGCACAGCAAAAGTGATAAGATAATTTTGAAGGATGTCTTGTTCAAACTCTCGAAGAGTGACTTTGATCCCTCGCTTGTCACTCGTGTTTCGAATTTGAGCAAATATGGATTTTCGGCTCTTGTGCATGGCATCTTTGAAATTAAACAATACGAAGAGATGAAAAATATGGATGTCCTCTCTATCTTGGACAACCTAACTTTATTTATTGACAATTCCAGAAACAATAGTGATGTCTATTTTTTCCCCAGTCACTCCGCTGACTGTCAGAAATTGGACTACATATTATTGGCCAACTACACAAAGATTTGCGCCGTCATAGACTTCAAGTTGGTTAAGGAGCAGAGTTGGTTGAGAAATTATGAGGAGCTTACCAAAAATTACTACAAGTTCTTAAAATCAATGGAGCTGATTGACGATTTCCAGTATATGAGAGTGATTGATTGCTGTATTTTAGTGCTTAAAGTTCTTTTGTTCAAAACAGAAGGAAACGAGAACTTAGAATCTCAGTCAGATCGTCCAACTTTGTTTCAGAATGAGCTATCGTTTTCTACCTCCCATCAAACTGATAACGAATTCTTGTCGATGATGAGCAGTTCGTTGCAGCATCAATACAACACCAGTTCCAATTTTGAAAAGTCATTGAATTGGAAGGTTCTTGATGAGGTAGACTTTTCGAAGGCCCTGATACACTCGCAAATGTTGTTCCACATTTTTATCATATTGTCTATATTTGCCATTCAAATGGCGAAGCGCAACAATGCCAGTGCTGCAAGATTACCCAACAGCGACAACAGCGACCTCACGCAATTGAACCAGAGACATATTCTTGTATTGCAATTACTTGCGAAGGTGGAGGAGTTTTTGCACGAGAGGTATAAGAATACAAAATCGGAGCTGCTGATTGCTAATCTTTACCTTTTTTCGTCGTTCAAGAACGACGATATATTCAACGGGCATAATCCCGAGCGTCATGGCACTGATGTCATGATGAATGAACTTTTTGGCAACCAAAACTTCTTTGCTTACAGTTTGGAAAAGTCTCTTTACACGTTGAAGATGGGCGAGTTGATTTTGCTGCACTTGTACGACACTAATATCAGAATCTGTATTTTCCGCAAGTTGAGTGAGAGTTTGAACCAAGTGAGAAAGTTTTTAATTGACGATGAAACGCGTATTCTAGCTGTTTGAGTTAAATCCGGTTTTTTCCCACTCCAAGTTCTTATTTATATTTTATTTATTTGTAACGATTCATGACAGTCTTGCCCCGTGTAGCACCGATTGTGGGTGTTCGCGAATGTGGGGATGAAAAACAGAGCCGCACGAAAAAAAAATCGCCACCAATGTCTTCTCCACAGAAAAAATCCCACAAGGCCTCCAATAAGCTGCTCGAGGAGTACATCGGCGCCGATAACCTCAAGGATATCAAGTTCGCCGGAGCCGCATTTGTGGCGATTGTGATTTTGATCTTTCACTACGCGTGGATTATGAGACAAATGGTCATGAATCCGCAAATGTCTACTCTCACGTTGTACACCTACTTTGGAATGTATGGTGTCACTCTTGTTGTCATGGTTACGGTGTTGTTGAAGTACGTGTACCCCCGAATCTACACCGAAGTTTCAGAAGAAAAGAAGACGCAATAAGTATGTGCAAGGAAAACTAGGTAAATAGGAGATCAAGGAAATCTGGCAAAGCAAAGTATATCAATGGCTTGTAGTTATGAATCAAACGGAAACACACGCTACACCAAAGTCGCAAGCTTTGGAGTGTGGATTCCGTACACTGCAAGCGAAAACAACGACACGAGGTTGAACAAGGACGAGATTCCGTGGTAGGCGCCAAACTTTTTGTTCAACGCCGCCATCTCGTCCGAAGGCCTGGTTTGTCCGTCAACAACCACCTCGTGCTTCTTTTCCGCCGCCAACTTGTTTCTCTGCTCCTTGACCTGCTTGCATACGGGCAAAACCCACAAGTAGTTCAAGAGTCCAGCCACGGCCGAAACGGCCAAGATGGAATAGGAGCATCTGGTGGCAATAGGAGAAGTCAATCCAATGAGAACTGGCACCACCGCTTGGCCCGCAAAGTAGATGGGGAAAACCTTGTTTTGCAAGAGGCTGAATTCCTCTCTCTTCAAGTACTTGAACGCAATTGGAGACACAATGTAAGAGTGCATGATTCCTCCGCCAAATGCAACGGAGTAGAGAAGAAGATGGACGGCGTTTTTAACGGAGGCGGTATGGGCTATCATTTGGGAATGGTTGCGGATGAAAGTAGTTTGTCTTGTTATATAGTGCAGGTCGGAGATATCGCACCGGCCTAGACCGATGACTGAGGTGGAACCACTATCTGTGGCGTGGAATGATGTTGCACCAATTGGAGTTCAGGGCAACCGCTGCCAAGGAAAGCAAGGTAGTAACAAAGGAGATGAAAATGAAATGAAATGTTATTCTGTGCCTCCCTAAAGACTGTCAATGGTGCGGAACACGCTGTTGAGCGCATTCTGCTTCTCCTGCTCCTCGTACCGTAAGATGTCCTTTTGGAGCTCGTCATACTTGCCGTAGAACCACAGGAAATCACTCTGTAGTCCAATCGGCACCTTCTGGATCTGCTGGGCGTCGTGCACATCCTTCACTTTCGACGTCTGTTCGTACTCTTTGGCCGCGACTTCTGCCTGCTCCACAAGCTCGGTAGGAATGCCGCACATCGCAGCCACGTTCATACCAAATGACCCTGGCGCAGTGCCCGGCTCCAATTTGTATAGAAACGTGATGTTTCTCGAGTTCTGGTCCACCACGATCCCCATCCTCAATGGCCGGATCTGGGGGTGGTGAACAAACGAGAGCCCTAAACTTCCGTAGTGGGTAGCGAAAAAACCAAGCGGTTGGACATGCGAAGCCAAGTGATGCAACACCGATTCGGCAATGGCGTAACCGTCACTGGATGATCCGCCTCTTCCCAATTCATCGAGAATAACAAGCGATTTGGAAGTCGCATTGCTTAAAATCTTCTTTGTTTCCGACAATTCCACAAAGAAAGTTGACTTTCCTTGCATGATATTGTCGTTGGCTCCCAAACGAGTCATGATCTTGTCGATAGGAGTCATGACCGCATTGGACGCAGGTAAATAGCATCCTATTTGACTCAAAATCACCGCCAACGCCGTGGTTCTCATGAGTGTCGACTTACCGGCGGCATTTGCTCCCGTCAACAATCCAAAATTGGCATTTTCTCCTCCCAAGTGAATATCATTTGGAATGAAATCATTTGCGCCCACGAAACATGGGTGCCGCAAATCAGTAAAGTCCAACTTTCCACTCTCTCCTTCCACCAATTGTGGTCTGCACGATGGATAACCCATAGTCTCAGAGGTTTTTGTCAAGGCAATCAAGCAGTCTATGTTACCCACAGCTTTGATCACGCTAACCCACGTCTTGTAATTTACATCAAACCGCCCATACATTCTGGAGATCAAGTTCTCGCAGACAGTCTTGTGTGTTTCTTTTTGTTCCATCAATTGTCTCACTAGCTTTTTCACCTCGGGCGACCAGAACCGCTTGACTTTAGAAGTAGCAGCCATTTGTTGCCAGTCTTTGGGAATGTTTTTAATCTTGATCGGAATTTCAATAAGATAGAGTTCTTTGCCTGAGTCTCTGTAACAAATCTCATGTGACTTGAATTGCTTCTTGTATGTTTTTAAGTGCTCATTCAATTGCTCTTCTAGTTCAATCAAAATTGCCAGGGATTCATCAAACTCATTGTCGACACCTTTCGCAGGTACAACAACATTATTAAGCGCCTCGCATCTGTCAAATGCATCCTCCCAGGACTTGATCAAGTTGTGAAGATCAGAAGGAAATTTAGACACAAAGCTTTGGAGAGAACCCCCTTTCTTTAGGTCGTAATTCAGGGCCTGCTTAAAAAGCTTTGAGATAGCCTCAAACCCTTCAAGAACCTTCAAGAAGTCTTTGAATTTCAAGGTTTTGCTGTGCACACGGGCGATCAATCTTTCCAAATCAGGCAACTTCGAGAGTGCCGTCTCAATGTCAACTCGCAACTCCGGTTCTTCGTTCATGAGGAAATCAACCGCATCGTATCTCGCGTTGATGTCACTAATTTGCATCAATGGGTGCAACACCCAATTCCTGAGCGCTCTTTTTCCAAATGGCGTTATGGCTCTGTTAATAAGCTTGAATAAGGTACCCTTGTCACCCCCATCGAAATTGTTATTGAGCATCTCGAGATTATTTAACGTGATACCGTCCAATAACATGTGCTTAGACGTATTCTTGGAAATATGATATTCTTTGATGTTCCCTAAACTCATGATGGACTCATCTAATTTCAAATTGCGTAAGTAATACAACAAGCCGCCAAATGCGTTGAATGCAATGGGATGATTATCCTTGTAGTCAAGAAGAATTTTCGGGTATTTGGAGTAGTCGTCTAGGTCCTCAGCTTCGTAGTACTTTCCTTTAACCAAATTTTCCAATGCTGTATCGTAGTCCCAGAACTCAGAGTATGGGTTAAGATTGTTCCAAATTTGATGCGAGCTATGGGCATTAAACTTGATGATCTTGACAGCGGTGGAGCATAAGTTGTTCTTTTCACACAAAATTTCTTTGGGTTTAATTTGTGTGATCAACGTGTCAAGCTTAGTGCATTCATCGTCATCAACCAATTCAATGAAATTCAATTCGGAAGTTGCTGTGTCAACGAAGCACACGCCAAATATCTTCTGTCCATCTTCAGTTGTGGACTCCTTAATAGCTAAACAATAAGTTGCCATTTCATCGCTTATCATGTCCAAATCAGTGAGGGTACCACCAGTTAATACTCCAGTTAATTCTCTTCTGATGATTTTTTCTTCCTTAGAACCTCCTCCTCTCATTTCTTTGGCCAACAAGGTCTCCACTTGATCGACCTTGGCCACTTTATAGCCATGGCTGATAAACTCCTTTGCCCAATATTCGAAAGACATTTCAGGAATCCCTGCAAGTTTCATGTTAGCGCGCCCGCCGCCAGCAATTTTGAGGTCGAATTCTGTATTTGCAATCGTAGCGTCATTTTCATAAAGTTCATAAAATTTTCCCTTCTTGAAAAAGACAACAGTGTCCCACATTTTTCCCTTGATTTCCCAGTACTGCTTCTCAAAAGCAGTAAATTTGGCCCATGCAGAAGAGGGAATGTACAACGTTCTTGAGTCATAGTTTGGGTCATCAGGGGCTCTTTTCTCGCTGTCTTTGATATTCACAAGCCACTGGTATCTTTCTTCATTTTCTTTCTCAAATGATTTCTTAGTAGTTTTGACCTTTTGTGGCTTATAGGTAGAAGCAGAGGCGACATATGATGAATTGGCAACAAATTTCGCACCCAAATCTGAACTTGGTTCATTTCCAGTAGCAACCAAAGATGGAAGCTCCAGTTTAGCTGTTTTCAGTTTCTTTTTTGATCTCTTCACCGATTCTTCTGAAATATCGCCAACATCGTCGTCCGTTTCGACTGCACTTTCATCGCTCTCTTCAACAACGAAGTCACTCAAATCATCCTCATCCATATCAGCATCATCATCATCGCCAGGCTTGAATTCATCTTCTTCGTCGTCACTCTCAACAACTCTTCTTCTCTTTCTACCTATAGGCGCATCTTCGTCGTCAGAAATATCAGATTCTGCGTAAGATAATTTTTTGGATCTGCGAGAGGTTTGAGTGGTCTGTCTATCAATAGACTTTTGAGAAGTATACTCTAGTTGCGTCAGAGGCTCGGGCTTTACAGTCTCCTTGACTGTCTCTTTGGCACTCTCTTTGGCACTCTCTTGGACACTTCCTTTGACGCTCTCTTGGACACTCTCTTGGACACTTCCTTCGACGCTCTCTTGGACACTCTCTTTAATACCCTCTTCATCGCGTTTCTTTGGTGTTTTAACGGGAGAAGAGTGAATGTCGCCTGGGAATGTTTTAACCTCGTTCATTTCAGATGTCAAGGGGGTATCTCTCACACTTGACATCATAGTAGAGTCATTTTCTTTATCGCTGTCAGGATTAGCCGATTTGGATTTTAGCGGCGAGCTCTGGGATGCCGCCACAGGTTTGAAAAAAGACATCAACGACAGCTGCTTCTTCTTAGAAGAGCTGTCGCTAGTCTGCTTGAGAACCTTTTTATTAGGAGTCACCATGCTTAGGCAAGAAGAGTGATCGAAGCAGAAGAAGACGCGGGATCAGAAACGCGGTACGCGCGCAAGTAAAAACCCCTGTACCTCCAATATAGACGTGTCTGGAATATATTACTCTGAAGCAGTTGTCGAAATGATTTTTTTCCTCTTTTGCTTCTCTTCACATGACAATTTCGTATTTAGTATCACCCACTATTCTCTTATAGGGCAAGACCATCGAATTATATACCATGGCCATATTATCCACCATAGTACCCTTGCACAAAATTGCCAATCGGTTCAAAAAGGTGTTTCTGCGCGGCTCACCCGCATGAACATGGTCATCTAGATTGCCCTCTACACGACACCACTTTCCTATACGCACTTCGCTTGATACTATAGCGTTTATCACCACGCTGTGATCGCCTATGGCCACGTTATCGCATATGATGCAGTTTTTGAGTCGAACACCAGCGCCAATTGTCACGTTTTTGCCAACAGTGACATCTGGCCCAATCTGGCAACTATCAATTTTGCAAGCAGTTGGGACATTCACGGGTGATATTATCCCTGGTCTCGTCGTAGGACTGGTCTGTTTGTAGCCTAAAAAGAAAGAATTGGCTGCTAGCGCAAACCGAGGAGTTGTGAGTTGGAACCAGGGACCAGAATACTCGTATGTAGAGAATGCGACATCCCGGTTTCCTGGTAAAGCCTTGAAAATATCGTGCTCGAATGAAAGCACACAAGATGCATTAAGCGGCTGCTCTCCTGGCAAAATATAATCTGGCGGGGGAGAAGCTAGTTTGCGCGTTTTTGCATCCTGTAAGAGATTGAAAATGGAAGCGGAAAATGCGTAGATTCCTCCATTGAACGACACATTGTAGTTGTTTCTCGGGGATTTGAATTTGGGAAACATGGCCGATTGTGGTTTCTCCACGTAATGAACGATTTCTTTGGAAACCTTATCATAGAAGATAGTTCCGTAACTTCCCATTGCCTTCTCTTCATCCTCCTTTTGAAGTAGGTTGTCTTCAAAGAGCTTGTGGGGGTTTATTCCCATGATGGTCACTGTCGCATTCTGCGTCGAGTGAAACTGTAGAATGCGGCGAAATGGGTAGTCACATGCAATATCACCATGAATAAGCAATAATTTCGAACCTATTCCGCCTCCAATGATCTTGTCCCTGAAATAGAATAGCCCACCACCAGTTCCCATGGGTGACGGCTCGGTAAGAAGAGAGATTCTCAATCCTGGGAACTCCTGTTGTGCCAGGGCAATGTACTCGTCAAACGGAGTGGGATCCTGGAAAAAAGTGACCAAAAACACCTCTTCCAAATGCTGGGCCAAGTCTTCTACGAGTTTTGAAATTACGTGACTAAGGATGGGCCTTCCCGCCACTGCAAATAGACATTTATGGAAATCCATGGTCAACGGCCGAAACCGGGTGCCCAAGGTGTCTCCGCCAGCCAATATCACTGCTTTTACTCTCATTCGAAAACAAACTATCAAGAAAAGAAGATAAAAAGAATTAAAAGTAGGAGAGTAGAAGTTAGAGGCTCAAGAGGACCTTTTATAGTTCCGTTTTGCAGCCCGTGGCCATCTGCAGTCCAAGTTGGTCTCGTGCATAATCTTCGACATAAACGGCGCCCTCTACAGTATCGTCTCTAGTCCATACAATACAGTGTAGCCTCTATATAACCACTATAGAGCCCTATATAGCCCTGCCTCTACCCCTTTCGATCGAGATCCTGCTCGATGAAATGCTTCGTGATGTCAATTGCTGCAAGTGAATCTTCTCCACTATCATGCTGTCCAGACTGAATATTGCGCCCGAGATACTGGAACGACAACTGCTTCAACGAATAGCGGAACGTAGGTGTAGCCTTGTGTTTCGGATACAAAATGGCAGTATCGACGATTTTCGTGTGGATAAGCCGCATGGCATTCATATCGTTCTCGAGTCCGTGTCCCACCATCACAGTGTTTGAGTCGATCACTTCGCCCAAAAGTGAAATTGAGTCTTCGAAAGAGAGCGCCTCTTCCTTGATTTCTGCCACCCCCGACCATCGCGTGTTCAAGTCCAAGATCTCTCCCTTGGGGCGAACCAAGATGTCGAACACCTCCTCGCCTGAAAAAAAATCCATTGCAGTAATCCGAAGCAACTCAAATCCGCGGCTGGTGTAGCCCATTTCACAGTCAATGCCCACGGCTTCCAAGCTGCCTTTTCGTGTTCCCCACAAGTCTGTCGTCCGCATAAATGCAAGAGAGTGGTGCATTTCCTGCGGGTTTTGCCAGTAGAATACATGGAAGTCCGACCGCTCGCACGGATCTGTGTCTGTTGCGCCCAAGACTCCTCCGCAGCACAGGTAAATACGCACTCCCAGATCGGTCTTGATAATTTTCCCGCTGTGGTAGCGGCAATCGGCTCTAGTGGTGACATCTTTGAGTTTAAATTCGGTTTTGCACCGGTGGCACACCCGGTCGGGCGACGGAGCGGCAATCGGCTCGGGAAAGTCGACAATATACCCAAACTTGGCGAGTTTGTCTACGGGGATGCAAAGCGCCCGCAACTCGCGCAAGTAGTCGAGCTTGGACGGCTTGGGCTTAGCGACTCTATTCACTTTCTCCGGGTGGTTCAACTCGAAGAGCTTGCGCCGCATGCTGCTGCTATATGTGGTGGAGGAGTTGGTAGTGGCAATCTTGAATTCTTCCTCTATAGCGGTCCACACAGGGAATCTGTTTTGGGGCTGGGTCTTCCGGATTGCCGTTGCAAAATGCTCGATGTATCTCTTTCGAGCAGGGAGCATGGCGGGCGCTGGGTTGACTTCTAGAGGCATGATGTGCTGCGGGTCC
Source organism: Clavispora vitiphila (assembly GCA_030557995.1). Lineage (NCBI taxonomy): Eukaryota > Fungi > Ascomycota > Pichiomycetes > Serinales > Metschnikowiaceae > Clavispora > Clavispora vitiphila. The sequence goes on from JANIJR010000006.1 coordinate 33,857, forward strand.
ACCTTGGGTTTCCTGGATGGGGATATGCCGAGGAAATCCAAAACCTTCCGGGAATAATCATCGGCATTCTTGCTACCGCGGGCAAGTTCGTGTTCTTTTTCGATTGCCCATCGATGTGGCATGCTGTTGAGTTTATGTTCCTCCGCGTAGTTGGCAATATTCCGAAGGTTGGAGATCCGTTCGACTCGGGGAATAACCACGGACGAGATCAACGCCTTGGGTAGTAGCATCAGGACATCTTTCAATTCAGGCTTATTTTCCAATGCGGGACTTTTGTCCTCGTCCCGCATGAATGTTTCCAGTGGTTTGGTTCTTTTTGTGGTTGGAGCTGCTGCATCTTCAATCTTCCGCTTATGGCTGGAAGAACCATGGTCGAAAAGACAGTTCAACACCATGCAGTGCCCATTCGCCTTCAATTCGGGACACGGAATATTTCCGAACACATTTTTGGGCGGTTTGAACATGGGAATAATTCGAACCTTGTACTCCGGTGCAATAGGGCCAGGCTTGTGGGTACGGGTGTTTGACTAGCCCTAACCGGCTGTAGATGCACACCCGTACCGCTAAACTACATCGGTGTGCCCTCGTCCTGTACACAGCGCAGGTGTTACCCGCCGCGGCCATCGTGCGTGGTATATAATGAGCCAGAGCCTGCCGCCATTACTGGTTTTTCTTTTTTTTCTCTGTCGACGTACTTCATAGGATCATTTCTATAGGTCACGTCCCACTTTGACTCTTCTAAAGAGCCACTGAATCCAACTTGGTTGATGAGCGAGATACCCTTGTGCCCTCAAAGTGAGAATAGATTTAGCTTGTCCACGATCCTTTGCGGTCTGGTCATCTACAATTTGTTTGCCTTTCATTTTAACGCAAAGCCTTGTGCCTAGTGTTTTCGAAAGGAGCGATGATCTTGACCCTCTCCTAAATACTCTCTCGGGAGTCTTAGTTGAGGGTGGGCACGAGTGGCTGTCTGACAAGTTACTATACCTATTGCCTTTGCTACTGGGCGGGCGATGGGTTAGTGACTATAGTTAACTTATGTGTGTGCAGTGTCGACCACCATTGTAGAGTAGCTGGCTTAGTTTATTTTGGGGTGCTGTTTCCAGGGTTCCTAAAGAATCTGAGCCGGTCGGCTGCTATCTGACCAGCTTGCTGGTTGGGTTGCTGTTAGATCCTACTGCTGAGTGCTAGCCTAGAGGTCAGCTCCTAGGCGGTCATGAAGTGCTACTAACTGTCGAGGCGACACCTTTACCGAAGGTGAAACGTTTTTCAAGTGGTAGGTGCGGTTGACTGCCAAAATGTGAAGCTGACCATAGTCAAGTTCTCACTGACAATTGTCATACAAAGAGGCTGTCAGATGATTGACAATGAGTGAAACGGTAGAACCCGTGTATGACTATTTACACCGCATTGGGGCCAGTATTTTTCGCCGGGTATTCGTACAATTTGTAGTAGTCCACCACCTCTCCGTTCAAGTTGTTCTCGCCCTCGATCGGCAAAAACATCAAGTTGCGCCACTCGATGTTGCCAATAAACCAAAAGTCCAACCAGTTCTGTTTCCAGCCGAAATCCGTGGGGATGTCGTAGCTGTCGATGGAGTGGTAGTCGTGGGTGTGCGTGGTTTTGTGGAAAAGCGAGAGCAGCGCCATCTTCACCGTGATGGCAAACTGGTCCAAGCCAAGCAACTTAGCAATGGTGCCTATGCCGTGGGAATGACCATGAGGATGCAGGGTGCCAGGCGCCTGCGGCGTCAGGCCAGGCCCATCAAAGTCTCGGGGCACGGTGGAATGGTTGTAGGTCGGGTTGGAGAAGGACTTGTTGAGCGAGCCAAACTCCCACGTGGTGAGGCCCTTGAAGATCTGGAACGTCTGCACCACGGCGAGAAATGCAACCCACACCAACTGGAACCAGCACCACATGTGCAAGTTGAACACAAATGGGTTGTTGGTGTAGCCCGAGCACAAGTGGTCCGAGAGCAAGACGCAGGAGTCCTCAATGTCGGAGTCGTAGCCCATGATCTCAGCATAGCGCTCAAAGTACTCTTCTGCCAGCAGGGTGAAGAGCACAATCCCCACCACCAACGCATACACAAACGTCACAAACAACTTGTGGTTGCGCACGCCAATGTCGTTGTAAACCCACGGGCAGTAGTGGTCGAAGCGCGCCACCAACCGGTTGTTGAAGCGGGAGTACTTGGACCGCAACGGCTTGCGCACAAACGTGTTGAAGCAAAAGTGCTCGGTGTCGAACTTGCCGGCGCGGAGGAGGTCTTTGATCTGCGCCACCACCACGGCCGAGTCAGATGGCACCGGCACGAACCCGGGATTAAGGAACATGGCCTTGAAAAAGCAGTAGGAGAAGACGGTGATCGATGCAGCAAGTGCACACGACCGGAAGAAGTGCAGCAGCCACAAGACCGGCAATATTGACCATAGCCATGTGGCCACGCACCAGAACACCGTGGCGGAGAAAACGCCCGCCAACAATGGAGTCTTGAACATCGGCGTGTTTTGCGGCAAGTACGTCGGCACCACGAGTCTTTGGAGCGCCACCACTGCCACTGCCACAAACACCACTGCCCCCACGCCCTTGGCCACAGCATAGCCTGCACTAAACGAGCACAGGTGCAACGCCACGGGAAGAACCACATAGGGCGTCAAAAAAGTGATGAGTTTTCCCACTTTGGCCGGAACAACGTGCTGGGTGGGCTCCCAGTGGTTGTGGGGGTCGCGGTCGGCGTCCCGGAGCACCAGCACCCACGTCTGGTCGCAGTTCATATCGCGCGCCACCGCAAACGAGTCTTTGCCCTTATCGTTCTGCGCGTGGATGTCTGCGCCCGCACTCTCTAGAGCAGCCAACACCGGTCTGTAGCCGCGGATGAAGGCCCAGTGGAGAGGAGTCATCATTGACTGGTCGCACTTGTTGACATCCGCGCCGAAGCGCACTAGCGCATTCACCGAGAGAATGTCGCCCTGGTACGCGGCCCAGTGCAACGGCGTGCACTTGATTGCATCTGGCTCGTCAATGTAGAGTTTTCTGGGGCCGTCGCCCACGCACACCAAGATGATGTACACCACGAGCGTGATGTTGGAGCTGTGCACCGCCAAGTGGAGCGCGTTGTACTCCTGCGAGTCCTTAAGCGTCGGGTCTGCTTCTGTCTGGGAGACAAGGTAGTCAACCACATACACGAGTCCATTGCGACATGCCCAGTGCAACGGGGTGGCAGCAAGATTTCCTCCGCGGGCGTTTGGGTCCGCGGGCGAGTGTTTGTTCTCCAACAAGTACTTGACCACACTAAGGCGGTTGTTGATCGCGGCCCAGTGCAACCCAGTGATCTTCAGGCTGAAAGTGTGGTGGGCCTCTACTTGGTGGGAGGAAATGAGGTGTTTGACTGTTTCAAGGTCGCCATTCTGACACGCGGACATGAACAGGGCAAGCGTGGGGTTGAGGTCTTCTTCGGAGGGACCAGGCTCAGCTTGATCTTGGTCTGTTTGGTCTGGGTTTGTTGACTCTGGCTCAACTGGGGCTGGATCTGAAATTAGAAAGACTTCTTCGGTCTGAGCTGGGTCGGTTTGATGTGCGACTGCCTCTGTTTGAGGCTCTGTTTGGGGCTCTGTTTGCAGCTCTGTTTGGGGCTCTGTTTGAGGCTCTGTTTGGGGCTCTGTTTGAGGCTCTGTTTGGGGCTCTGTTTGAAATTCTGTTTGGGGCTCTGTTTGAGGCTCTGTTTGAGCTGATTCCCCCTGAGAAACTAGAGCCGATTCAAGATTTGCATTCTGTTCGAGATGCGTGTTTTCCTGTTCTGTTGCTCGCGAGAATCCATCAGCCGCATCGTTCGGGCTAACCTCCTCTTTCACTGCGTAGGGCGATTCGGCACTGCTTATACTGAATGCATCAAACTCCGATTTCGGATCTGCCGTTTCTTTCAACTCTGTCATAATCTGGTGAATGAGTAGCGAACGGTTTAGAGGATTCGCGAAGTGAATGAGTTCGCGCCGAAATCACTCGCCGCAGCCGTTTCGTGACCTGGTCTATACACTAGTACAATTTGGCTAATTTTTTTGGCTATTCATTGTTCGGGGATGGATCGTGGCATCAGTGGGACCATTTCCGACCGGAAAATTGCAGGTTAGGGTTTTTTAGCTCGTTTTGAAGTTTTTTACACTAGAGGCGATTACTGTGAGAAATTGAAAACCGCTTGCTGCGCATGTGTCTTGGAGATTAAACCAATTCTTGTCCTCCTCACATGCATCGTCAGCAAAAATATCTTCAATAGGAGTAGCCACTATTTGATTGAGATGAAAAAGAAATCCCAGAGCAGTTTTTTAGGGTAGGTCCTTTTTTCGTGATTTTCGAGTACTCAATTCACACGTTTGCATATGACCTCCGATCTTACTGGTGATTAAACATAGTCTGCAATTCGATGCACCACCAGCTTTGTTTTTACGTCACTTTGTTCCTATCTTACTCTTTGCTTTTATCTAAATTGTAGAGGCTCAATAGTAATTTATTTCCATTCAGGCTTACACTTCCTTATATATATATGTTGTTACTGTATTCATCAGACATATATTCGCACATCGTAATCGCTTCTAATACAAAAATTCATTTGATTGCTGTAAATCACTTGTGGCTCCAGTGACACAGTGAATTATGCAATGCTAAAATCCCAATTCCATCATTCACGTTTCTAATTCATTGTCACTGCTTGCCACTAGTTTCTGGGTCTCGTGTAAACTTCTAATGCTGTAACCATCATCATCCTTCTCCAAAAGCCCCGTTGCAGTTGCCTTGGTACTTTGGGTTGTTGCCTCCGAAGCTATTCCACTACTAGCCAGAGTTGCAGAGGAGGAATGAAGTTGCTTGTTCACCAATTGCTTGACTTGCTCACCTGCTTTGATTGCATTTGGTTTCACCTTTTCTTCGAAAAATGGCTGAACTTGATCGTTGATAAACCCGGGCCTGACCTCATCGGCCAGAATAATACCCAAGTTCTTTTGACCCAACCGCGCCAAGTGCTTTTCAAGGAGAAGAAAATTTCTCAGATTAGCCTTGTACCCAATTTCAATGATGTCGCCCACAAAAGGAATGAGCGAGAGCAAAAAATCCACCACAATGTTGAAAAGAAAAATCATCTGGATATCCAATGGAAGCCCTTCTTCCAAGCCCCGAGCAGTGAAGAAGATCTTCAACGACCAGTAGTTGCTGACGAGAAATCCCAAAACTGGGACAAATCCCACAATGGCGGAAAAACCAAACTTCAACCCCAACAAGCTAAACCACATATCGCTTCGATACGCTTGTTTTTGTACGCTTTTCAACACCACAATGTCATTTTCGCTCAAACCGGGAGGTATGGACCGGGCTACCTTCTTGTACTTGGTAGGCTGTCCTTCAGGTGACTGAATAGGAATGTGTTCATAGTACGGATCCTCCACTCCGAATTTCGTGAATTGGTTGTCCTTCAAGAACCGATTGATCATCCATTTGTAGATAAAAGAAGTCATTGTGAGTAAAGTTTCAATAGTTGCGAAATCTGCGAAGGACATCTATGCTTGCGATTGCGGTGCATGATCGAACGCTGCAAGCCTGTACGGAAGCCCTCCTTCCATCCTCTCTCATTTTCTCATCGCTTTATGCCAATAACCCATAGCAGTCCATAAGCTGCTACTAGGAAACGGAAAGAAAAGGGTCCGCACGCCCGATTGAAGAAAGAAACGCACAAACCACATATAGCCATGGTTGTCCGCTCGACCATCTACTCGCTCGTGACTCTAATGCCATATTCAGACCACATCCCAGATCCGATTTTGGGATTGTTGAAAACCACCACCGACCCCGTGCAACCGGAAGAAAAAGGAGAGTCTTTACCCAATCCGCGGCAAATAATCCACAGCCGCATGCTTAGCAAGAGAAGTGAGGCTCAAAACGAAATTCACACCTCGTCTGACTCCGGGTCAACGACATTGGTGGAATCGGAACTGACTGCCGGATCGGCGGAAGATTACCACAATGCGACGATGCAGACGTACTTGGAAGAGCAAAACTGCAAATTTGACCGGCTCATTGACAAGAACTTGGATGCGGTGTTACGGCAGCAAACCCGGTACGAGGAGGACACCTTCTGGAAAGGAATGATCTTCGATATCACCCAGCACGCCCTCAGCCACACACCAATGTCCAGAGCAAGTACAATAATAGGCAGTGCAATGAAGCATGCGCTTACGTTTGTTCCTGTAAGTGGAGATCCAACCTGCGATCGGGTTGAAATCGAGGAAAGACAGGCTCAATTGCAAGAGATTCTCGGTCCGTTGGATCACAACACAAAGGCCGAATTGCTTCGCCAATTGTACGAGGACCTAGGGTTTGTGGAGCAAAGAGAACAGAAATTACGTGAATTGGCCCATCCAGAAGAACACCCACACACATTTCTTGCTCAGATGGAGCTACTAGCCATATTGTGGGTGCGGCTTTGGTTTGCAGGAATCCGCCTCTTCACTCCCAAGGCAAAGTCCTTGTATACCAAATTCAAGGCGGACGAGCTTTTGTTTTTTAACAGCAAAAATCTTGAGCGGGCTATCATGGCCATGATCAAGGCCATGGAGTTGGTGGATGAGAAGCTTCTGGTTCTGCCATCAGTGATAGGCGAGAAAAATCTGCAATCTGTGGCTTCGGAAGATTCCCCCACTTTCACCAATTTTGAAATTCCAAAAGCGTACAGAACGTCAAAAACGCCCGAGGTGGGAAGGCCTTCCTTTTTCGAGGTAGCACAACAGTTTGCAAGCCAGATCTCGTGACTGGTCACTATTCGTTTTGCATTCGTTACTTTTTTATTTCGCTACGGTTTGATTTACATGTTTGATGATGAAACTTGATTTTTGACGCATTTGTTGCTTCATTTGTTGGTCCATTCATCGTTGGAATTGCACTTTTCCTAATCTCTAATTCTATACGGTATGGACACCCCTCATACAGTATAGGGGTGTTGTTCAGAGCACAATCTGGCATTTGTTCGGTACATGAAAAAAAAGTTTGCCATGCGCATTTTGGCCACGTCGCATTCTAATTCTGCATGGGGTCCCACAATGGGGACTGATTGCTCTGCTACTACCAACCAGTTGGTTACGCCAATATTGCCGCAGGGAAAACGAAAACGACTAAACTAGGGTGAAAATCCTCGGCTTGTCCGGAATCTGTAGAAATTATTAAGGCATTTCACATTTGACCTGGTGAAGTTTGCTCTGGAAAAGCGTGGAATGCTCCTTGTACTCCTATTCCGTACGGTTTGTATATGGCGCAATGTGCGCAGGTGTTACCCGGTGCAAATGCCCGGTTCTGGCCAATCAGGCGCGGGTACGGTTTTTTCTCCTGCGTGTCGCGCATTGCTTGAGAATTGTCCCAGCCATTAAAACAGGCACATTTCTATTCACTTTATTTTTTTTTTCCTCAATTTGCTTTCGCGCAAACCATTTTTATTTGCTTGTGTTTTTCCTACACAAACATTTCCTCGCACTTAAGGTCCGCCCCCTTTCACCTTCAAATTTTCATTCCATCTGGACGAAATTTATTCGGTGACAAGTTTCTCTTGGTGCTTAACAGGAACTCGTTTTTGTTCTTTTCTTCTTTTCATTCGGTGACTGCCAGCTTACTTGATAGTTGCTGAATTTTTTTACGAATTTTTACTGTCGGGTGTTTTTACGTCGGCCCCTAAAAATTTGTTGGTAACCTAAATCTGACCCCTTGATTGGCTGGTTCAGACAAAATTTGCCACTTTTCGCACTCCCGGCACAACATATCTAAACGTTTGTTTGCCCGCACAGTGCCCACAACCTACACACAGGTAATACATCCTGCACATATCAAACATGGCCTTGTGTTCTCAAGCATTCTCAACCACTGCAAAGCGGTCTTGTGACTTCGCGTCGCAGCAACCAACTAGTCCAGACTCCAAGAGAGTATGTTTGTCTAAGCTCGACTTGAATTCTAATTCCAAGCGTTTTTCGAAAGTCTGCTTTGACAAGCTTGCTGCTGAGGCTTGCTATTCTGCTACGTCCGAGTCCGATGCTGACTCTGACGACCAACAGTCATGTTACAGAGCCGATCAAATCAAAGCCAAGAGAAGAGCATCTACCAGGGTGTCCTTCTCTTTGAACAGCGAATTGTCCAAGGCTGTGTCTCAGTACAGTGACGATGAATCTTTCGAAGTCTGTGACCGTAATTCTTCTCACCGCACCAACGACGACAATCTTGACTGTAAGTTGTTGAGCTCTCCATGTGCATCCTCTGTGCACATCAACGGAATTAATAACGCTTTTCCAATGACGCACCGCAACAGTTCCAAGGGAAGTTTCTTGCAAATTTCCGACAGCAATACCTCGACCACTAGCATCAAAAGAAGCATGCCTGAAGAAGACAAGAACAGTAGAGCCCGGTGTTTTGATTATCTTGTCGGCGGCATTGATGAAGCATGGGCTAGATATTGCGATGCGGCGTCTTCTGTTGAAAACGAAACTTATGGCTACAACACTCCATGCTCAGTTGTCACCGATGATGATGACGATGACTTCGGAAACTCCACTGACTTGACTGACTACGAGAGTGACTTTGAGAAGAGCAGCAAGCTCTACCACGGAAGAAAGCCATCCATCATGCACACCAACTCCTTCCGTCTGATCGCGTCTGATGCATCCTCTTCTACTGGCACTGATCCATCGTCATGTCAGTTGCTGGCATTGAAAGACCGTTTAATCAAAGCAAAGTACTTCTTGCAAGACTTGGTTGATTCTGATGACTTCAACGATGCATCTGCCTTTTGGAAGCGTTGGGATATGGTAAAGTATGCCACAATTGAACTCGTTGAAGATGATGATGAGGACGAAGTCATTGAATCAACTATCGACGAGTTGGAGGCTGGGCGTTTCTTTACCAACTAGCTGATCAAAAGAAAAAAAGATACGAAAAAAAAAAAAGAATATTATTTGACGAAGATATGAGAGCAATCTATAGATGCTCGATGATGACTACTTTTTCCATTGTTTTATTAGTTGATTTTGGGTTTACAATTGGGTTTTTTACATTTTTTTTATATGAAATCTAGGGATCGGAAGAGGTTAGGATCCCACCGGTGGTAACTTGTATAATAGAAGAGCGAATAAGAATTATAACTATGTAAGCAGGTAGTTGAAGCAGGTCACTAGTGACTTAGTCTTCCAATTAGCGCAAATTTCAAAGTGATTTATAATACCCAAGCATAAATATTATGTCGGCATCTATCTTAGTAGTGCGGTGAAATCCATACATGCCGACAGCAAGTACAATACACGTGACTAAACACACGTGCCACCACTGCCTTATAGAGTATTGGGCGCATTGAGGTAAAGGTACTCTTACTCCACTACTATGGTTTCCGGTATTTTCCAAATCTTTGCGCTTTTGTGCTTGTTTGTTCAATCTGCTCTTGCCGATAATGTCAAAATAGGTATGTTTTCTCCTCTCAATCTGCCGCAAACTCTAACATTCAGATGTTTTGGAGAAGTCGCCCGACTGTAAGGTTCGGGCAAAATCTGGTGACACCGTTTCTGTTCACTATCTGGGATTTTTAAGTGACGGTACCCCATTCGATTCGTCGCACAACAGAGGTCAGCCCATCACCTTTACTTTGGGTGTAGGTCAAGTGATCAAAGGCTGGGACAAAGGAATTGACAACATGTGTGTTGGAGAGAAGAGAAAGTTGACGATTCCTCCTAGCTTGGGCTACGGAAACAGAAACATTGGTCCTATTCCGGCCAATTCGGAACTTGGTACGTATTTTCATTTTTACGGGGAACGATTTATGGTTTGATTTTGACTTGAAGAGATTAGAGCAAATTCAAAAAGATTTGAACAGATTTGAACGGATTTGAACAGATTTGAACATCTATCTGTCTGAACTTTTCTTTTTCCCGTGTCCCAATATCAGCTACTAATGGTAATAGTGTTCGATGTGGAATTGATGGATGTGCAGGCCGCATACAAGCAGGAACTTTAGTGTTTTCCTGTATGACGTACTTGCCAAAGATAACTCCACTTTTTACGTAGACATGTACCGGCCTATTGTTCCTACTACATCTCAAGAATAAACGAAAAAAGCTTTTCAACCCAGAATGCTCAGATTTACAAAGCCATTGCTGGAGTTTCTCGCCTCAAAATCGGACTTCCGTATAGTCTACAGTTCCTCCGCCACTTCGCCATTAGCGTCTTCTAATACTTCCAGAATCGTGATTCTCGATTCGTCTTTCAATCCTCCACATTTGGCCCACTCGACTCTCGCCAAAGAGGCATTAGATTTCCACTACAATGGAAGCGCCACCCCGAAGCAGAATCTGCTGCTTCTACTTCTCTTGTCTGTGGTTAACGCAGACAAATTGCACCCACAACCGGCGGAGTTTGACCAGAGACTCGAGATGATGTATTTGATGGCCAAATACCTCGAGTCCAAATGGGATGTTCGGGTGAGTATTGGGCTCACCAAACACGCCCGTTTTGTTGACAAGTCTGTGGCCATTATCCAGTACTTGCAGCAGTATTTTGCCCAAGACTACCATTCGATGAAGTTGACGTTTGCCGTGGGATTTGATACGTTGGAGCGCATCTTGAACCCAAAGTACTACTTGCCGGACAAGTTGACCCAGCTTCTCAGCGAGTTTATGAGAACAACAGACATTTTCTGTTTGACCCGGGCCCAAAACGTGGACGCCTACAATCTCCAGTTGGAGTATTTCCGCAATCTCCGCCACGGCAAGATTCCCGACGTGCCTGAAGCATTGATGGCAAATGTTCACGTTATGGATGCTCTGAAATCCGGGGATGATATTGGCCTGATCAGCTCTACTGCCGTTAGAAACGCGTTCTTGTCAGGAAACAGCGAAAACGTACCGGTGATTCCTGAGATCAGGGCGTTTATTGAAGAAAACCATTTGTACAAGTAATTGCCGCTAGCGCCAATATGATGGCCGTTGACTTCAAACAGCACATTAGGTAGTTTCTAAATAGTTTCCCAGCAGTACAAACAGTATAAACAGGAGAAACTTTCGTGTCGTCCTGGTTCTACAGTCCACATCGTATTCGTTCTTTACGTTAAACACTTAAAACAGAGAACAACGCTACTGCAATCATCATCGCTGTGGCCTTCAACAGCTCTGCAGCCGATGATACTGTTACCACAGGAGTGGGCGACGGCACGACAGCAGGCTCTTCCTTGGATGGGGAAGGGAATATTGTGCACTCGATCTTTCCTCCTCGGATAATCGTTCCCACGTCTCTGTTGACCCACCGTTTGCAGTCGAAAGTAGGCACAGATGTCACCAACCGAGCGCTTCCTTTCACCAATTTCAACTTATCCCAAGCCGCTTCACGGATATTTCCGGCCAAATCCAACGCACCGCCAATGATGTTGAGTTTTGGGAAAAACAGAATCGACAGCAAGACCGTGTTGTTCACAATCAGCAACCCACCGCCAATCTCGGAAACAGAGGGGAAATTAGCGTTTTTCAACAACTTGTTCAGAGCGATACTAAGGGTGCCTTCAACATTCAACAAATTGGTGAAGTTCACCAGCTGGAAGTTGTTGTCGATGATGCTGGCCGAACCCTTGATCAACTCCAAACTGCCGATTCTAATATCGCCCACATTGTGGATACTCATATTGCGCGTGGACTTCAACCGATCCAAATCTACCTTCAAGTTTCTTCCATTGGCTCCGATGTGAAGACGGTCCTCGATATGCTGAACATCCGATTTGATGTAGTCGAGAAACCGGTTATTGTTGAGATCCAAGCTCCGCATGATGTCAGCCGAGTTCACAATGATCCTCGCCAACGATGTATCAGCAATCACTACACTTTCCACCTTCTGCAAGTCGCCAAACTTGAGATTGCCGAAGATAGGGAGCACTCGCCACTCCAAATACCTCACCGACTCGAGCGAAGGCATTACTACAACCGCCAAGGATGTGAGCTTTTCCATGGTGAAACCGCCTGCGATTTTCGAGAGCTCATGCGCCTCTATCCGAATCAAGTGAGACGAGTGCGCAATAGAAAGACTTCCGTCAAGAAAGCTCAAATGGGGAAGAGCGAGAATTGGGTCTTCGTAATCTACAATCTCCAAGTTTCCTTTTAAGATGTTGCAGTCTAAGATGGAGAATAGGTCCTGCCGGTTCCGCACCACAAACCGAGTGTTGACACAATGAGCGGGAATTGTTTCGTTTGAATGGTCCAAAGTCACAATTTGGTTTTCGACGTCCGCCAGAGGCGCCAAATTATCGGGCAAATTTTCCCCACACACAACCGCCGTGAAAGCTAGCAACCAGAGTTTGAAAAGAAGCATTGATGTTTGTGGATTCCGATTTCGCACCCAATTATCACAGACGGAACCGTTGCGGAAAAAAACGGTAGTCGGGCAACACACGAGATGGGGCAAGCCTCTCCATGTGACATGTAAGTACAAAATAATCCAGAAAAAAACTCAGCAATCGACACTTTGAGGAGAAGGGTTTTCCAGAGCACTTGTTACAGGTTTTTTTTTTTACCCAATATCTTTCGTGTAGATGCCATCTTTGTACTGTGCGCATACGATGCTCATCGCCCGCGTTTTTTTCAACCACAAACTACTAGCTGAGTTAGGGAATCTTGTGCAACATGAATCATTCCATTTCTTTCAACGTTGCCGAAGCTCATCTTCGTTACGAAGCTTACCGCAGCAAGTTTCCCCAAAAAAAGATACCAGCGCCATTTCAATTTGACTCCACGAAGTCTGTTTCCGACAATTTGAACCGTTTGGCGCTTTTTGCATTACACCCCGATGCTACCTTGCCCATTTTATACGCATACAAGCCAATCTTCCTTGATTTGATGGCTAGGTGGGTCGAAAGTCCGGAATTGTATGAATCTGGTTATGTACAACAGCACGGCAAAACCCAAGCACCACAATTATCTGGCTCCATCGTTCTTTTGGCCTTATCCAGAGTGGCCCAGTTGTTCCCGGAGAGTGTGAGCTTGGTTGAGACATATATTTCCCAAATTGCATTGTTTGATACCATGGACAGAGCTTTGGCCAAGACGATTGACCCGGTTGAGTTGCAACTCGTTCTTTTGGCTGTCTACAGAGTATTCACCGGAAAACCCAACAAATTCAAGCCGTACATCCGCCCACAGACACTTCACCAGGTGTTGTCACTTCCTGAAGAATACAGCATTGCTAAGTTTTTGGCGGTATCGCTCTTATGCAACTACTTGGAAGCATCGGAGAAAGCCAGAGCGGAAATGATCGAGACTCATATCGAAGACGGCGCCCTCACGGGTGTTTACGATGCAAACTACAAAATAGATTATCGCTTTATTTCCTTGGTCGAGGCGAAGAGACTCTCCAATTTCACCAAATTACCCCCATCCGTGGTGTGCTCTGAATCTCACACTTTTACCATCGGCACACCCGACCTTTCTGCTCACATTGTGTCTGTATGTGGTGTCTTGGTCACCAGAAGAAGTGATGTACCGCTCCAGATGGACTCTGAATGCGTTGAAACCGAGAATTCCGTTTCTGTGTTGAAAAAATTAGCCAAAATGATTCAAAACGATAGACCCGTGATGTTGCACGGAAGAGCCGGTTCCGGTAAAACATTCCTCATAAACCAAATGGCTAAGTACTTGGGCTGTGAAGATTCCATCGTCAAAATCCATTTGGGTGAGCAAACAGATGCCAAATTGCTTTTGGGAACGTATACTTCCGGCGAAAAACCAGGGTCTTTTCAATGGAGATCTGGTGTTTTAACCACTGCTGTAAGAGAGGGGAAATGGGTTTTGGTTGAGGATATCGATAAGGCCCCAACCGAAGTTTTGTCCATTCTTCTTACTTTGCTAGAAAAGAGAGAATTAAGCATTCCATCCAGAGGTGAAGTCATCAAGGCCCATAGCGGATTTCAATTAATCTCCACCGTTCGTACACAGAGTGAGGCGTCTTCAAAGGTACCAGATATGATCGGTTCGAGACTCTGGGAGATGATTGAGGTCACTATTCCTTCAGAGTTGGAGCTCAGAAGCATCCTCGTTACCAAGTTCCCACTCTTAAGAAACCTTATCGTTAAGTTTATCACCGTGTACAATAAGGTGCTCCACATCTATTCGTTAACTTCCTTCATCTCTTTGAACAAGGGCTCTCACCCAAGAGTTATCTCTACTAGAGATTTGATGAAGTTTTGTTCCAGATGTAACCGCATGCTACAAAACAGAGGAATCGACTCTCCTGATCTGCTTTTGGAAACCTCTGTCTATGAAAATATCTTTGCTGAAGCAGTGGAATGTTTTGGTAGTGCGATCACTGAACACGGTGCACTCGTTCCTTTGGTTAATGCCATCGGAGAAATCTTAGAGGTTCCATCCTCGAGAATCAATTTATTCCTTGACAGCTATGTTCCAAATTTGCATATTGACGATGAGAAAATCGAAATTGGCAGATCTGTTCTTAAGAAATCGGTTGCTGACAAGGCTCTTTACGTCAAGAAAAAGACCGGAACCAACACAGACTTTGCTAGAACAAAGCACTCGAAGAGATTAATGGAGCAAATCGGCATGGCTATCGAGATGGTTGATCCCGTTCTTCTTGTTGGTGAGACCGGTACCGGTAAGACCACAGTTGTTCAAGAAATTGCAAAGATGATGAACAAGAAATTAACTGTCATCAACGTTTCTCAACAGACGGAATCTGGAGATTTGTTGGGTGGGTACAAGCCAGTCAACACTAAAACAGTTGCCATTCCCCTTCAAGAAGTGTTCGAAAATTTGTTCTTAGTTACATTTTCTCAAAAGAAGAACGCGAAGTTTTCTGCTCTCTTGTCTAAATGTTTCAACAAGAACCAGTGGAAAAATGTCATTAAGCTTTGGAACGAAGCTGTTAAAATGGCCCGTGAGCTTTTGTCTAAGGTAGAAGATTCGGACGAAGACGTGAAAGAGGAGGGAGGACCAAAGAAAAAGAGAAAGCTCAGATCCAGCGAGAAATCTGTTTTGCTCGCTAAATGGCTTGAATTCAAGGATAGCATAGATGGGTTTGAGACCCAGGCTGCTAACCTTGAAAGCTCTTTTGTTTTCAGCTTTGTTGAAGGTTCTCTTGTCAAAGCAGTCAAAAATGGCGAGTGGTTACTTCTTGATGAAATTAATTTGGCCTCCCCTGATACTCTCGAAAGTATCGCTGATTTGCTTTCTGAAAACTTAGACCAAAGGTCGGTTTTACTTAGTGAAAGAGGTGACACTGATGCAGTCAAGGCACACCCAGAATTTAGAATTTTCGGCTGTATGAATCCTTCTACCGATGTTGGAAAGAAAGATTTACCGTTGAGTATCAGATCCAGATTCACCGAAATCTATGTTCACTCTCCGGACAGAGACAGGGAAGATTTGCTCTCTATTATCGACAAGTACATTTCTAGGTATTCGGTGGGAGATGATTGGGCATGTGATGATATCGCTGAGTTATACCTCGAGGCAAAGAGACTTGCTGAAGCGAACAAGATCGTGGACGGTGCCAACCAGAAACCACACTTCAGTATTCGTACTTTGACGAGAACTTTGATCTATGTGCGTGATATTGTTGGCATTTATGGCTTGAGAAGAGCATTGTACGAAGGTTTCTGTATGGCATTTTTAACTTTGCTCGACATTGAGTCGGAAAAATTGTTGAAGCCTGTCATCGAAAAGTTCACCATCGCTAAACTAAAGAACGCGAAGCATATCATTTCCCGGTGTCCACCACCCCCCACTTCCGACACAGATGATTATGTCCAATTTAGACATTATTGGATGAAGCGTGGACCTGGAGAAATCGGATCGCCCAATTACATTATCACTCCTTTCGTTGAGAAAAATTTGCTCAATTTGGTACGTGCTACTGCAAGCAGAAAGTTCCCTGTCTTAGTTCAGGGTCCAACTTCTGCTGGTAAGACTTCTATGATCAGCTATTTGGCCAGTATTACGGGTCACAAATTTGTTCGTATCAACAACCACGAGCACACCGACTTACAGGAGTACTTAGGTACTTACGTCTCGGACTCTAGTGGCAAATTGGTGTTTAGAGAAGGTGTGTTGGTTGAAGCGTTGAGAAAAGGTCACTGGATTGTATTAGATGAGTTGAATCTTGCTCCTACTGATGTCTTGGAAGCGTTGAACCGTTTGCTCGATGACAACAGAGAGTTGTTCATTCCTGAGACACAAGAAGTTGTTCATCCGCATCCTGACTTCATGTTGTTTGCTACTCAGAACCCCCCCGGATTGTACGGTGGTAGAAAAGTTCTTTCTAGAGCTTTCAGAAACAGATTCTTAGAATTGCATTTCGACGACATTCCACAAGACGAGTTGGAAATCATTTTGAAAGAGCGCTGTCAAATTGCTCCGTCGTACAGTAAGAAGATCGTCGAGGTTTATAAGCAATTGTCAGTTCGTCGTCAATCTTCGAGACTTTTCGAGCAAAAAAATTCGTTTGCTACCTTAAGAGATTTGTTCAGATGGGCATTGCGCGAGGCTGTTGGATATGAAGAACTCGCAGCCAACGGTTATATGCTTTTGGCCGAGAGAGTACGTAATGACGAAGAGAAGGTTGTGGTTAAGGAGGCGATCGAAAAGGTCATGAGAGTGAAGCTCGATATGGATTCATACTACGAGAAGCTTGAGAATAAAGAGCTTATTGAGCTTGAACTGTCTATTGTTTGGACCAAAGCAATGAGAAGATTGGCAGTCCTTGTCGAGACGTCTATCAAGAACAAGGAGCCACTTTTGCTTGTGGGTGAAACAGGATGTGGTAAGACCACTGTGTGCCAGGTGTTGGCTCAATTGTTAGGAAGACAGTTGATTACTGTCAATGCCCATCAAAACACTGAAACAGGTGATATCTTGGGTGCCCAAAGACCACTCCGTAATAGATTTGAAATCAGAGCGGAGCTTCTCAAAAACTTGGTGGCCTTTTTCACGGCTGCGAACTTGGAGATCACTTTGGAGAAAGCAAATGTCGAGGACTTGGTCAAGAAATACCAGCAAACCAAGAAAGCTGTTCTCGAAGATCCTAATAACGACATTAACGATGAATCCATTGCGCAGATCGATGAAAACATCAAGAACTCTTCGGTTTTGTTCGAATGGATGGATGGTCCCTTGATCCAGGCCATGAAGACAGGTGATTTCTTCTTGCTCGATGAAATTTCGTTGGCAGACGATTCTGTCTTAGAAAGATTGAATTCTGTGTTAGAACCAGAAAGAAGCTTGTTGTTGGCAGAGAAGGGAACTGAAGATGCATTTCTTACGGCTGCAGAGTCATTCCAATTTCTTGCTACGATGAACCCTGGTGGAGACTACGGAAAGAAAGAATTATCTCCGGCATTGAGAAATAGATTTACCGAAATCTGGGTTCCTTCCATGGACGATTTTAACGACGTGAAGCAAATTGTCTCTTCCAGATTGAAGCCTGATTTTGCAAGTCTTTGTGACCCGTTGGTTGACTTTTCTCAATGGTTCGGTAAGAAGCTCGGAAATGGTAACGCCAACAGTGGTGTTATTTCGCTACGTGATATATTGGCGTGGGTTGAATTTGTCAACTCTTGCGAAAACATTGCGCCTGAAGCTGCTTTGTTACATGGCGCATCAATGGTGTTCATTGATGCTTTAGGTACCAATAACACGGCCTACCTTGCTGAGAATGAAGAGAAGCTTTCAGAGTACAAAAAAGAATGCATCAACAAGTTGAGCTCTTTTTTTGGTGCCGACTTGAGCAAATATCTTGATACAACTGAGACTCAGGTGGAAGTCGCCTCTGATAAATTGAAAGCTGGAATCTTTGAAATTGAGCGCCTTCCAAAAGCAGAATGGTCTGATTCCTTCAATTTGCACGCTCCTACAACTTCGGCTAATGCCATGAGAGTGGTCAGAGCTATGCAAGTTCATAAACCTATTCTTTTGGAAGGTAGCCCAGGTGTCGGAAAAACTAGTTTGATTTCTGCTGTCGCAAAGGCTACAGGGAACACTTTGATTCGTATCAACTTGTCAGAACAAACCGATTTGATTGACTTGTTCGGTTCGGATGCCCCAGTGGAAGGTGGTCAAACCGGTGAGTTCGTTTGGAGAGATGCGCCATTTCTCCGTGCCATGAAGAACGGTGAGTGGGTTTTGTTGGATGAAATGAACTTGGCATCACAATCTGTTTTGGAAGGTTTGAACGCTTGTTTGGATCACAGAGGTGAAGCTTACATCCCTGAGTTAGACAGATCTTTCCCTAGACACCCCGATTTCAAAGTTTTTGCAGCCCAAAATCCACAATATCAAGGTGGTGGAAGAAAGGGTTTGCCCAAATCTTTCGTTAACCGTTTCACTGTCGTTTATGTTGATACCTTGAAGGCAGAAGATTTGGTTATGATTGCTCACCAATATTTCCCTAAAATTCCATTAGAAGATTGCTCGAAGATGATCTCGTTCATGTCGAGATTAGAAGAGGAAGTTGTCATTAAGAAATCTTGGGGTACGTCTGGCGGTCCATGGGAATTCAATTTGCGTGATACGTTGAGATGGTTGAGTTTGTACAACTCGAAGCACAACTTGAGCGGTGATGATCTTTCCTTCGGTGACTTTTTAAACATGATCGTATGCCAAAGATTTAGATCCCCCGAGGACCGTGCTCATGTCATTGATATTTTCAACTCAGCATTTGGGGAACAGACACCAAAAAATCCCTTCTTTGCGCTTGGCCCAGATTACATCCAAGCTGGCGGTGCAATAATCAAGCGGAGAGAGACTATCAATAGTTCTAACTCTGCAGATAGGGTTAATTTTGTTCCTTTGCAATCAAACTTCCCAATCCTCGAATCTGCCATTCGAAGCGTGAACGAGAACATCCCCTTGATCTTGACGGGTCCAACAAACTCGGGTAAGACAGAACTTGTTAGATTCTTGGCAAACTCAGTGGGAGTTAGACTTTCTGAATTTGCTATGAACAGCGATGTCGATAGCATGGATATTTTGGGTGGATATGAACAGGTTGACCTCACGAGAGCAATCACCGAGATTACATCTACTGTTTACGCGATTTTAGATGAGTTGATTATAATCAACTTGCAAGTGCCCGACGCAGAACCTTTGCTTCTTTCTAGATCGTTGAGTTTACTCCAATACTTGGAAAGCAATGTGGTCGCAAGTGATACTTTTGATGAGTTTGTTAGTCATTTCAAAGGATTTTTGTCTCTTTACTCCAACGAAACGTTGGCCCAACTTCTTGACAGAGCTTTGGATTTGGAAAAACGTCTTAAGGAAGTGACTTCCGTGAAATTTGAATGGTTCGATGGTTTATTGGTACAAGCCGTTACCAGAGGCGATTGGCTTGTGTTGGACAACGCAAACTTGTGTAACGCTTCTGTTCTTGACAGATTAAACTCTTTGTTGGAAACCAATGGTACTTTAATTATCAATGAGTGCAGTGCGCCTGATGGATCTCCTAGAGTTTTGGTACCTCATCCAAACTTCAGACTCTTTTTGACTGTGGATCCTAAATATGGCGAGTTGTCTCGCGCCATGAGAAACAGATGTATTGAAGTTTACATGGAAAGTTTGGATCAAAGATGTTCTACTTTTGACAAGCGTTGCTTGGGCATTGAAGTCGCAAAAAATGCGGAGGAAAAGGCTGATTCTGACATCACCACTCAGATGGAGAATTTGCAAGTATCTGAATCTTCGTCAGTCGCAAAGCCATTGACAGCATTTGTTTCGTGCACCGAATCTTCTATCAGAAGTCTCGTGGCACTCCATGATGTGATCTTAGAGGCCGATGAAAATGTACTTTCAAGCGCGTTGGTTGGACTCTTGACAATGTCTCAGCTCGGAACTTTTGATGGTTGGATTTCGTCTGCTTACGGAATCGATGAATTTTCTTTGGCCGAAAAGAATTTGTTAGAAGAAGTCAATGAGATCATTTCGGGCTTAAACCAGAGTGGTTTCATTTCGAAGATAGAGGAGATGTACACTTCTGGTGAGACAGAAATGAATGCTTCTTTCAAATTTACTGAAAACCAATACTTGCATCCTCTTCTCAATAGGCATATCATGAAATTGTTGACTCACTTTGCGCCTTTCATCAACACAGGAGAGCCTACAATGGCGTTGCAAGTTGCATCCAGTTTGATCATGTCTCGAATTTCTCTCACGAAATTGGAGACTAGAGCAATCCACGCGAAGATGAATGAGCTTTCATTTGTGGAACTTTCCGCTGCTTATAATCTCGGAAGAGATATTAAGAAGGCACCAAAGATCAATATCCATGGCTTTATGAAAAGTTTGTACACTTTTATTACTAAAGTGTTCAATGAGAGCTTGAATGAATTTTTCAAAGTCGATCTCCCTATTTACACCTGGTTATTGGACCTTTTGATCATTTGGAAGGCTTTGCTTGAAGCCTCAGCACAACAAAATATTTCCAAGTTGAGAGTTTACCACTCGATGGTGACACACTGGATAGAAAGTCATGGTGAAGAAACGTTGATCAAACCATTTATTGAGGATGTGTCTGCTTTGAACATCGGTTTGCAGTTGACCTCTGGATTTTCCATGGCTAAGATTTGGGAGAAATTCAGACAAGTGTATCCAAGTTCTGAGGCTGCATGGGATAACTATGCCAGTTTATTAGCTTTGCTAAATGATTTTGACGCTTTAACTAAAAGGTTATACCCAGAAACCAACCCAGAAGTGACATCGCTTCGTACAATGATCATCGATCTCCATGATACCATTATTTCCAATGATTCCAACAAAGAGATTTTGAGCGACCTCTTTGAGAGCCTCAACCTGGCGATCAAGAAGCTTGCCGAGCTCGCACAGACTTTTAATGTCATGCGCAATAATGAATTCCAAAAAGAATTTACATTGTTGACCAACTTCGTTGAAGTAAGCGGCTATTTCAGTGCGTCCACCTACGACAAGCAGTTGTTCTTGGCAAATTACTCCGGTAGATCGACATTGGCGCTTGTCTATGGATCAAAGCAAAATATTTACGCTCCCTATCCGAGAATCTTTGATAGCCTTTGGTCATCAAGTCCAGAAACCGGTATTGTCTCTTTGGTGAGCGGCCTCTTCACTAACGACTTGTTAGTGGATGCATTAAATAAGAGTATCAAATTGGATAGCTCTCCAGGAAATTTCCTCGACCAGAATTTGGCAGACTTGAAAACTCTTGGAGGAGAGCTTGTCGAGAACTCTTGCTCAGTTCTCGAAAACCAGCAGCAAAAATTTGAGAAGATTTTAGTCAATTGGACTTTGGAGGTTTCGAAGGCTCATGGTTTTACTATTCCAGAGGAATTTTCTGTTTCCGAGGAGAAAATCGCAGAATTAGCCCAAATTATCAACGAGCAAGCTGAAGATGCGATCAGAAATATCTTTGAAGAGTATATCTTGAGCTCTTTGTACTTGGTTTCCAAATCCACTGGCTTAGCACAGCTCGGAAAAGCTTGGGTTCTTTTCTCAGCTGGTTTGATCCAATTATTTGTTCCAAACTCGCCTTTAGACCCTGCCATTGATGAATATGTTGCATATGACGTCCTTGAAATGCAAAAGAAGATGTCGAGTGAATTAATTTATTCTTGGAAGTCTGTGAGAACAGTCATTAGCGGAGATTCTCCTCTAATTTTAGAAAAAGACATTCCTGACCACAGTGAGGCATCCCTCGAAAAGCCTCGTGTCTTTAGAAAAGACGAGAGTGTGGATACTTTGTTTGAAGAATGGAACGCGTTCATGGAATCCGCTATTGACGTTGGGCCAATTAAGCAATTGTTGGCGGCGGCAGAAAACATCATCTCAGAGAGAAACTCTCAAATCGTGGGAGTCTT
This sequence comes from Clavispora vitiphila, assembly GCA_030557995.1. Lineage (NCBI taxonomy): Eukaryota > Fungi > Ascomycota > Pichiomycetes > Serinales > Metschnikowiaceae > Clavispora > Clavispora vitiphila. The sequence goes on from JANIJR010000006.1 coordinate 55,731, forward strand.
CCAGAACAACTCCTCCAACTTTATGTTGCGTTTGGGTACTAAGTTTTTTGTTTACGCCGACTTGAACGAAATCTTGAATGGTTATATTTATGGCCTTCGCTTAGGAATTGAGATGATGTCGATCGAGGCCCAGAATAACGCTGCGATGTTTGATGTTTCGCCAATGTGGCCATTAAACATCACCAACTTGTTAGACCCATCTTCCGTTGAGAATACTTTTGCTACCATCAAGAAGATGAACAAAACTTTTGACACGGGATCAGTTCTCAGCGAAAGACTAATGCTTTTCTTCATTAACTTGTGCTTTGCACAAAAGAATAACCTGGATGACACTTCTATGGATTCAATTCTCAATCAAGCTTTCCAATCGGTCTACTACAGATGGTACTACCGTCGGATGAAAGAGGAGGAGCAAGCTGCCCAAGACGGCTCCCTTTACAAGCACAAGGATACTGATGATGCTGAAGAAGACTTCAGAGAGTTATTCCCGGACTATGACGAGGTGTTAGAACTAGGGGAGGGGAAGAGCAAGAAGACGGATGATTTCGAAGACGTCTACGAACAACTTGTCGCTCTGTACATTGACCACTACTTTGAAGGCGCTTCTACCACATTTAAATCTACCATGCTTCTGGGGGCCAAGATTTGCTCGTCGATGCAACAGCTCGACATGGTACGTGATACCAACAACCCATCCTACCTTTGCAACTTGCTTTTGAATATGGATAACAGCCGCAATGCTTTCTCCATTCAACCCGAACAAGATGTCAGCTTTTATCACGAAGCAAATCCAGCAGAGTATGGAAGAGCCATGTCTACCATGCTTTCCGTCAATAATGCAGTGGCTGGATTGCTCGCGCAATGGCCCGAACATGCAACATTGCAAAATATTGCTAGAACTACTCATGAATTTATGGCGTGTCCATCCAATATGCCACTCGCGCAGCTTCTTCATAAGGTGGAAATCATCTTCAATTATTTAAATGAGTGGGAAAAATTCGCTTCTAGTCAGGTTACTTTGAAGTTTCACTACGATGAATTGATCAAGCTCATTGTCTCTTGGAGAAAATTGGAACTTTCCTCTTGGAAGGCGTTGTTCCATTTTGAAGACTTGAGATGTCGTAAAAATCTCGGAAAATGGTGGTTCCATTTGTTTGAGAGTATTGTGATACCCTTCAGTCAGGATAATGAATTGGCGGAAAAGCCATCCGTCGTCCAAATATTGGGAGCCTTGAATATCTTCATGAGCGAAACCACCTTTGGCGAATTCGAACTCAGATTGAAGTTGGTGAAGGCCTTCGCTAACCATATGTCCTCGCTTAATTTGGGTGATGGAGCCTTGTTTAATGCATTGAGCAACTTTTCCATCTTTTACGAGCAATTCCTACCAAGAATTGAGGAATCAATGCATGAAACCAAGAAAAAGTTAGAGAAGGATGTGAACGAAGTGATTCTTCTTGCTAGCTGGAAGGATGTCAATGTTGACGCGTTGAAGCAGAGTTCCCAACGTTCTCACAATAATCTTTATAAGGTTGTTAGAAAGTACCGGGCTTTGTTGAATACCCCAGTCGCTCCAATTATTCAATCTGGTGTAACTGAAAACACAAGGGTTGCCCCCGTTTCTAAAGAGATCAGACCAGTTCACTTCTTGGATAGATCAAACGCGGAGAAATTGGACATCTTGAAGTCCTGTGGCCAACTTCTGACTTGGAATGAAAGACCAAACCGTTTGAAGAATATGGATACAATTGAGAACAACATGAAGATCTATATTGATAAGATTACAAGCGCAGAAACACCTTCTCTTTATGATTATGCTAAGGTGGTCGTGGAAGAGATGGAAAATCTTCGTAAGGAGACTCCAAGCGTCTTGAATGATGATACTAAGAAGACTGTTGCTGCTTTGAAAACTCAGAAACATAAATTATTGAGTGACACATTGAAGGAATTGAGAAGAATTGGTATAAAGACTTCTGTCAAGCCTGATGTGAAAAAGATCCTTGCCACTGTCAATTTGATCCTTGTCAACGGTGAAACCTTTGCGAAGACGCCTTTGCAAGGAATCGATCCTCACTTCTTCCGTATCCTCGATATCTTGCCACAATTGAGAGGCTCAATCTCAAGTGGTAACGAGGACATTCCGCAACCGGATCTTGAAAGAGGGTTGGCTGCTTCGGAAAACTTAATGTTTAGTTTGGTTACTACAAGAAGACCTCTTGTTGCCATGTCTAGCTCTGTTGAAGAGCTTGGTTCTTTATGCGAATGTTTCAAGACTATCGCCGAAAATGAGAAATTTGATCTCCAAAGAGCTTCTGTTGTATCTTCTATTGAATTGAACTTGGATCAAATGAAGCAAATGGGCTTTTACTTGGCCAAGTTGTTAGAATATTCCATTGAAGTGACATCCAGTGTTTCTTCGCTTTATAAAGAAGTGAACAATGATTTGTTCACCTCTGCCAAAACATCCTGCGAGTTGATTATGTCCAGGTTACCACTTAAGAATACCTTGGTGTTCACGAGCGTTGAAGTTACCATCGTGAATGACTTCAGATCTTTCTTAGATAAATTCATCGAGGATTTGCATTCCTGGAGTATTAACTACCCACAGTTTGCCTTTATCTCTAATGTTGTCTTGACATGGATCTTGAAGTGGCAATATAAACCATTTGTCAACTCAAGCACTAGTGTCGAATCATTAAGTGTTATTGAAAACGTTGAAACTTCATTAAGAAAAGCGTCGAACTCTATTCTTATCACAATTCAAAACATTTTGGAGCTTTTCAAGGAAGAAATTACCGACGAGACAGATGATTGGGTCGCATTGTCCCAACAGCGCCTCTCAAAATGTATGAAGCAATTGCGTTTAAGACAAATCATTGCATTATTCCAACAGGCGAAGCAACATATCTTCCAAATTGAGCAGAATGAAGAAACTTCTAGATTGAGTTCTGCATTGATTTCCTTTACGATGCCTTTGTTGATTCAGTACCAAAACCTTGCTATCAAGATCTTGTCTCAAGCGAAGAACACTTATACTGAAATGACCAAGTCGACATTTATCTTGACGAAGTCTTTGCTTACTTTGGCGAACGATGGATTCTGTTCTCCAGAGCCACCAAGTGAGCAAAAGCAAGACAATAACTTGCACGATGGTACTGGTTTAGGTGATGGTGAAGGTGTCGAGAATAATTCTAAGGATGTTGAAGAAGATGACGATTTAACCGAGCATGCACAACAACCAAATGACGAGCAAAATAAGGATGAGAATGAAGACGAAAATGATGATGCTGTCGACATGGAAGGTGACATGGCTGGTGATTTAGAGAATCTTTCAGACCAAGAAAAGGATGATGAAGACGAAAATGGAGAAGAAGATAAAGAGGACTTGGATGAAGAGGTTGACGATCTTGATGATCTTGATCCCAACGCTGTTGATGAAAAGATGTGGGATGAAGAAGCAAAGGAAGATGAAAAGGAGAAGGAATCGGATAAAATGCCTCAGAACTCTGTCCAAGATGACGACAACATGGAAGCTAATGAAGATGAAGAACAATCCAAAGAAAATGATCAGTCTGAAACGAAGGACGATGAAAAGGACAACAAAGATGAACAAGACGCTGACGAAGAGAGTGGAGAAGAGGATGTTGGAGAACAGGAAGATGAAGTTAAAAACGAAGAAAATGAACAACTAGATGACCACGTTCCAGAAACTGAAACTTTGGACTTGCCCGATGATTTGAACTTAGACGATGATGAAGATGAAAAGGAAGATGGCGAAGAAGAAGAGAACGAACAGTTTGAAGACAACATGGAAGTGGACGAAGAAGAAGATTCCCTGAAGCAAGACAAGCAAGACGATGATCAAGAGCCAGAAGAACAAGAAGCTGAGGCCAATAAAGAAGAAACCGACGAGGCAGCTGAAGAAGATGAAAATGCCGAGGAGGAGGAAGATGAAAATAACGACAATGACGTTGAAGGTGACGCCGACGCTAATGAAGAACCTGGAATCGACTCGGACGAAGAAGTTGGTGAGGCCGACAAGAAGGAAGAAGAAAATGAAGAGAACCCAGAAGAAGATAATGCTGAAAATGGAGAAGAAGCTGCCGAAGGTGTTGATGGTGCTGAAAATGAACAAGACGAGGACGTTGACATGGATGCTACTACCAAGACAGAAGCCGGAGAGAAAGGTGACGGAGCAGACAACCAGGTCATCGAGGAGCAGGATGACATGGGAGCTACAGGTGGAGCTTCTTCTGACTTGAAGCAAGAGGAAGAACAAGCTGAGCAACCCACAAATGATGATGGTGCCAGAGACGAGATGAAAGAGTCTTTGAAGCAATTGGGTGACTCCTTGAAAGAGTTCCACCGTCGTCGTCAAGAGATAAAGGAATCCTCCGAGGAAACTAAGGAGGAAACTGAGGAGAAAGCGGACGTCAGACCAGATGAGTTCCAGCATGTTGATGGAGACAATTCCAAGCATGACACTCAAGCATTGGGTGCCGCAGACAACAAAGACCAGGTTCAAAGTATTGATGATGAAATGGCCATTGATGATGATGAGGAAGAGCCTCCACAGGAACTAAACGAAGATGTCAAGCTTGAAGGCGATGATAAGATGGAAGTCGACGAGAATGCGGAAGAAGTACCCGAAAAGGCTGAAAACGAAGCTGACGATTTTGATGCAAAGACCAAAGGTGCCGTTGTGGGCGAGAGAAGGGCCATAAAGGAAGAAGAAGAAGATTCCCTCACGGCCAATGCCGAGTTTGACGATACCGAAGCTGAAAAGGAGTTGGAGCTCTACAAAGAAGAAGAGTATGTTTTGGGTACAGATGACATTCCCGCAATGACCATGGATGAAGCTAGGGTTTTGTGGAAGCACAGTGATATCTCAACGCAAGAACTTGCAGCAGGTTTGTGTGAACAATTAAGATTGATTTTGGAACCAACCTTGGCCACCAAGTTAAGAGGTGACTACAAGACGGGTAAGAGACTCAACATGAAGAGAATCATTTCTTATATTGCGTCCGATTTCCGTAAGGACAAAATTTGGCTCAGAAGAACTAAACCTTCTAAGCGCCAGTATCAGATCATGATCGCGGTGGATGATTCCAAATCCATGAGTGAGAGCAATGCCACGGAATTGGCCTTCCACAGTATTGCTCTTGTGTCCAAGGCTCTCACACAGTTGGAGAGTGGAGGATTGTCTATCGTAAGATTTGGTGAAGACGTGAAGTTGGTCCATCCATTTGACAAGCCATTCAGTCAAGAAAGTGGAGCCAATGCGTTCCAGTGGTTTGACTTCAAGCAAGAACGTACAGACATCAAGCTGTTGTGTACCAAATCGTTGAAGATTTTTGAAAATGCTAGACTGAGCACGAGTGCCGATTTGTGGCAATTGCAAATCATCATTTCTGATGGTGTTTGCGAGGATCACCAGACGGTTCAAAGATTGGTCAGAAGAGCAAGAGAAGAGAAGGTGATGCTTGTGTTTGTCGTCATTGACGGTATCACCTCAAACGAATCGATTTTGGACATGTCTCAAGTGAGCTATTCCCCGGACCCAATTACCGGGGCCATGACATTGAAGGTGGAAAACTACTTGGACACCTTCCCATTCGAGTTTTACGTTGTCGTGAGGAACATCAACGAGCTTCCCGAGATGCTTTCTTTGATTTTGAGACAGTACTTCTCGGAGGTTTCAAACATGTAAATATTGCTGTTTATTTCCTAATACATTAGAAAGGATTAGCTAATTGTAAACCTTTTCTTTCCCAGACCTGTAAACCTAATGGGAAACCCTGACCATATTCCTTCAATACCTCTTATTCATGCAGTGCGAGTATCTCAGCTGAAGCTGATTCTGCGTTCACTTCAGCCTCGATTCACATTTTTTGTTGTTAAGGACAACCTTAGCAATCGCCAAGGACATGTCATCGAGTTTCCCGCCGACACTGTTAGCGTCAGAACGCGCCTTATTAACCTTTTCATTGTAAGGCGTGAATGCGTGATCATCAAAAGCAACTTGCTTTGCCGTTGCAAGAATGCGGTTTGCCACCTTCCGAATATTGTCGTTTTTCTTATTCAAATACTCGTTAAGCATATCGAGTATCTCCCACTCATAGAGGTTATCCGAGATGCCGTCGGAGCACATGAAAATAACGTCATTCTCCTGTAGCACGATATCATCGACCCAGCACATCTGAGATGGCATCACGCTAAGTGTCTGTGTTCCAATCTGACAGGGACACATGTCTGAAATCATTTGCTCTTCGTTGGTTTTGATGATTTTTCCGTCACGAACAATGTAGATTTTTGAGTCTCCAATGCTGATCATCTTCAACTGGTCTCCGCTAAGCATCCCCAAAACAAGAGTGGAAGACCCTTTCAATCCTTGAACATCCATAAGGTGAGACGTGTGCAAGTACGTATCGTCCAAAACCTGCTCAATATCACGATCGTTCAAGTGGTGGGGCACATGCGAGATCTTGTACTCTGTCATAAGTCTGCTGAGAGTCTCCAACATGGAGCGGGCCCATATCCCCGAGGAGCTCTGTTCACCTTTAGATTCCCAACCAGAAACTCCGTCTGCAATAGCCATAGTAGTAGAGCAGACCAACATAGCGTCATCTCCGGCTTTGATGGAAAGAGTATCCACTGGAGACAGATGGGGTCTGCGTCTAGGAAGAAGCGAGTTGAGTGCAGCCGGATCGGTCAAATCACTGAGTGAGTTGATTGTAGGGACCGTCTCGATGCTGTGATGGGCGTAAGATGCGAAGGAAAAGTCAAGTTTGAACTTGTCGTTGCTGATAGTGTTCATTTGTTCTTGGGTTATCAACGGGTACTTAATGTACGGATTTGAAGCTTTTTCCCGATTGTTTCTCTCCTCAAGCTCTTTCTTGCGCTCAGCATTCCGACCGAAAAAAGACTTGACGTTACCAAAAAAGCTGGAGGGCAAGTGTTCATTCACTTGAGCCTGATGCACTAAGGATGTCACAAAGTGTCTTTTGGAGTAAGTGCGAAGAATGGGAACAAGAAGTGGCATTTGTGAAACACGGCGAGTTAAAGTGGCTTTGTTAGCTCTGGAAGTTAACCTTAGACTCATGGTGGTGTCTTTTCCAGGAAGAGGTGGGCTGATCCAAAAATGGTTATTAGGTTAAATGGTGGATTGTATGCAAACAGCGATGGCCAGATTTGTCTATAGCATCGCCGCGATCGGCTCAATGCAACTTCCGCTTATCGCGAATTACACACATGACGTTGCACTGGTTGTATTACACATATTGATATATATCTTTTTTATAAAGCGATGCTCATGGGGAAACAACTGCATCGCGAACAACCTTGTATGGGGGTGAGAAGTTGGTGTGTTTGCGGAATTGCATCACACCTTGGTTCACCAACATCTCAACACCTGGAATGACGGCCCAGCCAAATTTTTCTTCGGCAATTCTCATCACCGGAGTAAAGAGTGGCTTGTACGCCGCATCAATAAGCGTAGGAGCGAACGAACCCTTTTGTTGCTTGCCATGATGCAAAACGGTCTCAATCTTATCCACAAGCTCAGAATCAAGAGGCTTGTCGGCTGGAACACAAGAGACAATCAAAGAAACAGGATCGGCAGCGTTCACTTGCTCCGCAGTCTCCAAAATCTCAATATTGAAGTTCTCAGGCAAAGTCTTCTTGATATCGTACAACTTGGACGCGGTTCTGTTCACCATGTAGATTTTCTTGCATCCCATCTTGTGCAACGAGAACGCAGCAGCTCTAGAAGTACCACCACCGCCAATAACCATACCGTTGATGTCATTGTTGCCATAGGAAGGAACACCATGTCTCACAAACGAGTCGTAGATACCAAACCAGTCGGTGTTGTCACCGAGGAACTTTCCTGGTTGGCCCTCAAGGGGGATCACGGTGTTGATGGCACCAATGACCTTTGCAGACTCACTCAATTCGTCCATGAACTTCATCATGTCCAACTTCAATGGGATGGTAACCGCCAAACCACCGAAGTCAGACTTGGTCATGAGCTCATCGTGCACTTTCTGCGCGTCGTCGGTTTCAAACTTGTCAAAAACATAAGGCAAGTTCAACTTACGGTAACCAGCGTTGTGCAAAGCTGGGGATTTAGAGTGGGAAATTGGAGTTCCAACAATGTGAAAGCTCTTTTTCTGCATACCACCGATCTCCGCAAAGCAGCCGTTGATCTCAGCAACAGTAAGTTGACCATCACCAGAAACACCATGCAAAAGCTCGCTGGCGACAGGGGTGAGAATTGGGTTTAAAACACGAGACAACTTACCTTGCTCACCAGCGTTGAAGGCAATCAATGGCGCGTTGGTATGTTTCGACTTGAAGTGCTCAAGCGTAATGTTGTCTTGAAATGACTTGGCCTTACCAATCAATTGGATCACGTCAGCATTGTAGCTGATGGCTTTGTTGAACATGTTGTCCCACTCAGGGTCAGTCCACTTCAAGTTTCCAGTGATATCAACGTAAGTACCAATGACCTTAGTGAACGCCTTCGCGTCAATGATCTTCTTGATGAACGCCTCAGTGTTTGACAATTGAACGTCCAAGTACTCGACGCCGAGCTTGATACCCAAGTAGCTCAATTTCTCAAGGGTGGCAACATCCTCATCAGGGAACTCACCACCTTGGCTTTTAGTACGCACAGTGTAGACAATCGGCAAACTGATGTACTTACGTAAAATCGCAGTCTGGTCAGCAACGAACGAGGCATCGTAGCTCTTCAAGAGGTCGACTCTCAATTCCACCGCAGAGCACCCAGTGGCGATTTCCTCTAAGTTTTCGGCAATGTCATTCAAGTCAGCGCTGGCCAAACTAGCAACAAAAGATCTGCTGTTGGATACACGGGTGAGTTCGGTACCGGTGATCAACTTCAAATAGTTGATGAAAGAGTGTCTTAACTTCTTGAACTCTCTCTCGTTGTCACAGTGAGAAGAGTAGAAGTGGTAGTTGGAGCACTCGTAGTACCACTTTTCTCTGCGGTTCCAAACCTCTTTAATCTCGCTCAAGTAAGCAGGTCTAGATGCGTCAGAGTTCAAAAACACAATGGTTTCATCCAAATCTCTATGCAAGTGAAGCACAATTCCACCGCTTTTGACAAACGCCTTCAAAATCTCTCTAGATTCTTCGCGTTCAACAATTCCACCACCAGTAGAAATAATGCTCTTTGTAGGGTGCTTCGCTATGCAGTCTCTGGTGATGACGGACTCGTTTTCACGGAACTTATCCCACGAGTTGTTCTTCACATAGTCTCTAATGTCACCGTGTTTCTTCTCAAACACAGCATCAGTATCGATAAGCTCAAAGCCCAAGAAATCAGCCATCCACTTGCTCAAAGTCGACTTGCCCGCAGCTCTCATGCCGATAACAATAATGGATCTGTCGCCATTGATCTCCTTGTTGACCACCAACGCTGGGTCAGACAAATCCACCGGCTCTTCGTGACCAAGAAGCTCAGCTCCAAACTTAGTGTGCAAAACATCCCACCATCCGGGCCAAGTCTTTCCTGTGCACGATCTTTCCGTGATCAAAACAGGACTGGCGCACATTCCCGCCAACAAAGAAAAGGACATGGCCACTCTGTGGTCATCGTAAGTATGGACACCTCTCTTTTCCACCGGTGGGGATTTCAAGTCTTTGTAGTCGATACCGTGGATCTCAATACCATCGGGTAACTCACCTGCAGTGACGCCGAACTTGGCCAACTCATCGACCATGGCCTTGATTCTGTTGCACTCCTTCACTCTTTGGTTAGCAATACCTGTAATTTGAGTTGGGGTCGAGTCCTTTGCAATCGCTGCAACCACAGAAGCAGTCAAGAACGCATCGGTCATAGGCTCCATGTCCACATGACTCAAAGGCTTCAAAGTTCCTCTAGGAGGACCGGTCACGGTGGTAGAAGTAGCGGTTTGTTCCACAGTGCATCCCATTGGTTTCAACACATCCACCGCAAATCTAGCATCACCTTGCAACGAAGAAGAGCCAATGTTTGGAACGGTACAAGAAGTGCCGGTCATGGCCGCAAATGCCAAAGGATAGGTAGCAGAAGAAGCGTCAGACTCCACCTCGTACACTGCAGGGTTGGTGTAAACACCCTTAGGAATATGGTATGTGTGTTCTTCAGTGGCATCTCTGGTAACGGTAATACCAAAGTCCTTCATCATGGCGATGGTCATGTCAATGTACAACTGGGAGATTGGCTTGCCGCCCACCAACGCCAAAGTGACCTCTTTTTCAGCGTAAGGAGCACACATCAAGATCGACGACACGTATTGGGAGGAGATGGTTGCCGCCAACTCGATACGGCCACCCTTCAAGCCCTTACCGGCCTTGATCTTCAAAGGCAAAGAACCCTTGTTGTTCAAATACTCAATCTCAGAACCATTTGCGGCCAACGCATCCACCAAAGGACCCACGGGTCTCTCTTGCATTCTAGCGTTACCGGTCAAGATCGTGTAGTCGTTGGATTTGTCGTTCACATTCACCAATGCAGCCACAGTAGTCAAAAATCTGGACGCAGTGCCGGCGTTACCCAAGTAAAGTTGCTCGTCGCAAGTGATGAAGTTTCCTCCATTACCATTGACAACCACAGTGTCACCATTGTCTTCGGCAGAAATTTCAGCACCCTTCAACGCACTGACGGCAGCAAGCATGTGCTTAGTGTCGTCAGAGTGCAACAAGTTCTTGATTCTCACTGTACCTTTACCGAGAGCAGCCAAAACCAAAGCTCTGTTGGAAATGGATTTCGAACCTGGGGGAACCACCACATTGGTCTGTGGCGTCTTAGCCACTCTGAATGGGTGAACCAAGGTTTCATCCGTCAACACAAAACTCAAGTCTTGGCGAGAAACCTCGTGCGCCTTCCACTGGTAGCACTTGCCGATCGCCTCCAAAATCACGCTTCTGATCTTGGCGCCGTCGTTCTTCTTGTCAATGGACATCTTAGCTATCAAGGTGTCAAGTTGGATAAAGTGGCGCTTGTAGCCGACTCTGTTCAAGAAAATCTTGTCGTCAATGGTGGTGGGCAAGTTGTAGCTGGCAATACAGTTGACCAATCTGGCCACCGCTACAGGGCTCAAAACACCCCAATATCTGGCCAATTCTGCCTCCTTCACCATACCAACCGCCACACACTCACCGTGCAACGCCTGGGGCGCAACAACAGCCTCGATGGCATGGCCAATAGTGTGGCCGAAATTGAGCAAGTTTCTCAAACTGGATTCCTTCTCGTCCTTGGAAACGACCTCGGCCTTGACCTTGATCGACTCCAAAACAGACGTCACCAAGTCGTCCTTGATGACGGAGATGTCAATGTTGTCCGAGGTCACCACCGAAATAAAGGTCTTGGCAAACTTTTCAAGTCTGGTGAACTCGGCCTCGTTCCAGATAGCGGCAGTCTTCACCACTTCGGCCATACCGTTGATGAACTGCCTCGTGGGCAAAGTGCTCAAGAAGGAAACATCAACAAAAACATATTTAGGTTGGTAGAATGATCCGACAAAGTTCTTTCCCATTGGAGTGTCAACGGCAGTTTTTCCTCCTATGGACGAGTCCACCATCGCAAGCAACGTCGTTGGAACTTGGACCACACGCACTCCTCTCATGAATGTGGCTGCGACGAAACCGATCATGTCTCCAACCACTCCGCCGCCCACAGCGATAATCACCGTGTCTCTGGTACAGCCCTGGGCCAACAAGTAGTCTTCCACTAATTCTTTGGTTTCACGGGATTTGTTGTTCTCGCCGGGCGAAATAGAGTATTGTAGCAAACGCGAGTCTGGCGTGATTCTCTTCAACCCCTGTTCAAAGTTGGCAACCAACTTTTGGTATGGAGCAGTCGCTTCCATATTGCGATCAGTAATAAACACATAAGTGGAGGACTTGAGAGTAGTGAGAGTCTCTTCCACAATATGATCCTGGATTCCGTATCCAACATGAATGGATTCGGATCCAAGAATGGAAACCTTGACCACTTTCGACATGGTGCACGTAGTATGCTTTGGGGTTGGAATTTGGGAAATTGGAAATTTTAAAACTCACTATGACTGATTCTCACCAGGTATGTGCAGGCACACTGATAATTTCGCAGTAATAATCTCCGCTATAGGACCACTGCAATAGGACAGTAATACGACTAAAAAAGAGACGGAGCCAGCAGGTTAGCAGTATCGACTTATTTTACAAGCGAATAAGATCGAGAGATTTATGCTATTGAGTATAAAAAAAAATTGACCGGAATTCGCCTAAGAACTACCCGGACTGTGCCATTTTCGTAATTTACTTTAGTCGCATAATATCCTGCTTCACCTAAACCGGAAATAAGAACTCACCAAAGTGCAAATTGACACTGGAGAGAAAGATTTTTTATACAAACATCTGAAACATAGAGTTATCAAGCAAAACAGCTGTCTTCCGAATGATTTGGATTCCTCTAAACTAATTTCTCTGACTTTCGCAAAATTGCCCAGACATGAACACTTCAAGTACAAATCGCACCCAAAAGACTGTCTGCTTCGACCAGCTTTTTTCTTTTCTCGTCTCTAACCGTAAAATGCCATGCCAGTATCGTCAAAATAAATCCAAAAGAGGCCAACACCGCAGTGTAGCTAAAACCAAGATAATACCTTGGTTGATATTTGGTGTTCCACACAAATATAGGAACCCATGCACCAGTTACATAAGCCAACACATTAGTAGAAACAACCAAGAAATTCCTCTTCATATCGTCTTTCACCAAAAGACGATTGACCCAGGAAAATATGAATGGCTGGCCGTACATGGTAGGTACACCTATAATCCAGTAGCACAACCAATGAAGTCTGAGAGGAATATCCCAATGTGCCAATAATGAACATCCTGCAATGAGGAAGACAAAGAAGCTGCCAACATACCAGTGATTTTTATTCCCTCCAACATAATTATGGTGGTAGGCTAAAGCAAGCGACACAAAAATGCCAGTAGCCGTAACCAATGATGGGTAAATATTGTATTCGCCAGGACCGAGTTTTAAGTCAAACTTCATCCACGTAGTGAATGTAGGCTGGCCAAAAGCACTGCAAGAGTTGTTATACGCCAAAAACAATAATGGGAACACAAAAATGTGCCAAGTATCAAAAAATGTTTTGATTTTCGACCAGGTGTACTTCTTTCTCGAGTTCAATCGAGCTCCAAACCGCCGCGATCTCTCAAGACCAACAAGACGGTCTTCTTCAGTGAAATAAAATGCGTCAGTGGTACTAGGTGTGTTAGGATCAACTAGCATGGTGTAAATACCGATAGGAAAAGATATCAATGCATCAAAAACAAATAACCACTTAAAAGGAGGCATCGTGGAGCCAGAAAACCGCTTTAAGAGTGCTAATTGTAACGGGCCTGAAACCATTGCCGCAGCATTACCAGCAGCGGAAAAATAAGAGCTTCTAGTGGTCATTTCTGCAGCAGAATAGTTACTTCCCACCAAATACTCTTTAGCAGGAAAGAAGCCAGACTCCACAAGCCCAAGCAAAAACCGTAATAAATACATGGTTCGGATGTTTTCGCAATATACCATCAAAAATGTCAAGACACCCCAAAGAATTTCCAATCCACCCAAGTAGTAGCGAGCTGATAGACGGTACAAGATGAAACTAGATGGGATTTGCCCAATAATATACCCAAGTGTCCAAAACGACACTAAGTAATTATACTCATTCTCATTCATGTTGTAGTACTCACTCATACCATTGACATAGGCCGTGGCAACGTTTTTCTGGTTCAAAGTCTTGATGAAGTAGCCAAGCATAGATGAAGATAACAAGAAAAAATCAAGCTTGGCCAAATACTTTTGTTCTAGTGGGTGTTTGTCCGCACCATCCCAGAAGAACCTCTGAATTTTGAATCTAAGTGTTTGTCTTCGAAAAACTTCCTCTGCGGTTAAAAGGACTTCGATATTAGCGTAAGGCTCCTCTCCACTAGAAGATGCATCGGAATCGTATACAACAGACGAGTATTTCTTTGTATTATCATCAGCCAGATTGTAGTTCGCCAGATGCGAAATCTCAACCACCCCGGAGTCTTTAAAGTGGGACCAGCCCATGATCGGTAAATTTCGTTTGGCAAAACAATACTATAGGTTATACAACGGCCATGAAATACATTTCTCGATTGGCTTTTTTTGTCTACATGTGGCTGAATCAGGTAATGGTTTGCTCCTAGATCACTGTGGGTGGTGCATGGAGATCAGCCACAGAACCTCCGCCACACATCCACGCTTATAGATACGCAGTAAAATCACCGTCAAAAGTGGGAGAATTGATCACCAATAAGCTGTCATGGATGCAAGAGGCAGTTTATCCCTATTTTCAAAAAGATCGTGGCCTTTATATACGGTAGGAGCGATCACTAATTCTGGCGCCCGGATTGTCAAGTGTGCTTCCGGCGGTTCGTACAATAATAAAATGATATACCAGAATAAGTATGGCCAATTCAGTAAACTATATTTTGACCAAGCGGTTACACAAAAAGGAAAGTAAAGAATACAAAGTGGCGTGTGATATATCGGTGCACATAGCTCACGCGATCACGGCGATTCTTCTCTTAAAACTTCCCGGATATGGGCGATACATTCCTCCTGTGTGCCTTCAGGGTTGTCTAACTGCCACCGGAACACCTCTGGGGTGATTTTGCTCATCCAAGGTCCCGGCTTTCTTTGAAGAGCCTTCGAAAGAAATTTACCATCCACAAGCGGCTTTAAACTTGTAACATCCTCTAAACCGTAGTCCGAAATGACAGACAATAGCCGCTCATATTTAGCGAAAGTCAGGCTCATCACATTGATGTCAATAGGCGCGAAATTCTCTGCTGGAACTGGCACCTCTTGCGTACGGTCAGCAATCACCACCAGATCTAATATATCCTGGAACAAGTTGGCCACCACATTCACCTTGAAGTTGGACCCAAAGAGACGGATGTACATTCCGAGATCGGATCTCGACACGTTTTCTGGACTGGAGAAAAACAATCCCAAAGTCTCAGTGGAGTACATCTTGTCTATGATGGAGGAAGCAGTGTCGTAGTCCTGCTTGCCAAATCTCAAGCCTTCTTTGATAATTGTCTCTGAATAAGACACGGTAGAGAGCTTCTTTGGGTTGATCTTCACCCGAATTCCTCCATATGGATGCAAAGTGGCACATAGCCAGAAGAGTTTCTGTCCGCCTTTCGAGCCGAGGACATCTGAAATCACGCTGCTGATTGCTAATTCAGGCTTCTCAGTAACTGCTTTCATAAGAGATGCAAACGCTTGGGTGGAAGCATCAACTCTGGTGAAAACAGCCTCGCTTCCCTCTTCTAATTTATCAATGGTGACAGAATCGTTAATATTGCGGATGGTTTCGTAGATATCACCCGATCTGAACACGATGCCAGTCAA
Source organism: Clavispora vitiphila (assembly GCA_030557995.1). Lineage (NCBI taxonomy): Eukaryota > Fungi > Ascomycota > Pichiomycetes > Serinales > Metschnikowiaceae > Clavispora > Clavispora vitiphila. Next base: position 71,167 of record JANIJR010000006.1, read on the forward strand.
GCCAACATGGTTGATTAATCGAAGACCATATGAAACGTTATCGCTGGTCAAAATCTTCTCTGTCTCCACTCCAACCCGCTCACGACTAATTTTGTGCACCAAAGTGGTTCTGATTCGCTCATCTTTCATTGCACTTAATGCTTCAGGCTCGATGGTGAAATTGAAACGACACGCAAACCTCACCAATCGCAACACACGCAATGGGTCATCCAAAAACGTTTGCAATGGCTGGAGCGGGGTTCTCAAGATTCCGGATTCGAGGTCTGCGATTCCGCGGCCTGTGAGATCTTCAATCTTGCTCTGATTCAAGTTGTAGAAAAGGGCATTTAATGTAGCGTCTCTTCTCAATGCATCTTCTTCCGCAGTGCCGCATTCAATGATAGGAACTCTGCTGTCTTCGGTGTACTGTTCGTTTCTGAGGTTGACGAAATCGATATCCAATCCGAAAAGCTTAGTGGTGCAGGTTTCCAAATGCTTGGACTTCTCCGGGTTCTTTTTGATCGTGTGAAGACTGGTGGCGTTCTTGCCCAAATCAATGCCCTTTTGGTCAGAGAACTCAAGCAACTTGCTGGCAAAGTCTTCCCCGCTGAGTATATTGATAGCAATATCGAGATCATGACTCTCTTTGCCCAATAGCTTATCTCTGACCCAGCCACCGGTAATGCGCAACTCCAATTGTTCTTCTGGAGTAACCAGGTGATTGTACTCATCGCAGAACGATACTAAGAGATTCTTGATTTTCTGTTCGGTTTCGTTTAGATCAACAACCTGTTTGATCGATGAAGTCATGCTCGGAGTAAAATGGCGGATGGAACGGATATGTGTGAAATGGGGCCTGAAAAATGGTATTAGTCTTGTTTTTCCCAATATGTTCATTGACCTGAGGAATCCAGACAAGCACTGATGTATGGATTTTTTCCGCCTGGGTCCAATTTGCTATTTGTAACACACACAGGTATATTGACTCATAAGGCCTCAAATTATAAGACTTTACTTTGAAAAGTTGAAAATGTCACTTGTTCTTATCAAATTGACGGTTTAACCTCGACATATATTAGGTGATAGCTCTGATCAATCCAACAAAGTTAAGAGTTCAGAACAGCCTGTGTGGCGTAATGGTTAGCGCATTTGACTTCTAATCAAAAGATTCCGGGTTCGAGTCCCGGCATGGGTTCTACGCGGTTTTAGCTCAGTTGGGAGAGCGTCAGACTGAAGATCTGAAGGTCCTGTGTTCGATCCACAGAAATCGCATTGTTTTTTTTTCATGATTTCAATCATGAGAGTCGTTTTTTTTTGGTTTATTCATTGTGACCCCATGATGTCAATTAATATTATTTACCCTTGCCGCAGCCTCTTTTCCTGCCAATAACTGTTTGCTTCTTTGGAGAACTCTAATCCCTCTTGCAATTCACTAATCAGTTCAATGTTGCACCCATTGAGAAATAGAAGCTCCGAAACAACAAAAAATTTCTTTGTTTCGCCATTTTTTTTGATTTCCACAAGTTTGCGCAAAGAGTACTCAAAAAGCAGCACCACGACCCCCAGAGCACTTTTATCTGAGCTTAACTGGAGTCGAATATTAGGATCTGCACCGCAGTTTAATGCACGAATCACCGCTGGAATATCAATCTTTCTCACGGCAGAAACCAAGCTCAGATTAGGACTTGGTTCTAGTTTCGCAAACGTTTTAGCAATATACTTTGCCTTAATGTAAGCTAGACGCTCGTTATCTGTCAGATTTTCTGAAATCTTAGAGTCTTTGGCCCCAAACTCGAGGTAGCCGTTCACATCCACATTGTTGATGTATCCAAGAAGAACGATTCCTTCCTTGGTGAAATTGTCAAGCTTAAGCGATCTGATTTTAGAAACATGCGAGCCCATATTACGGTGACACGAAGAACATTTCAAGCACACAACGACCATAAGGTTGACTGAAACCCACTCCACAGAATCACCAGAACCACAGTCCGCACATAAATCGTTTCGACTATCTTCAACCGATCTAACTATGTCCAAGAAATCCACTTCTAAGTTCAAAATAGAACTGGAAGTAACCGACAAGGGAGATGCACGGCCTTCGCAACGAGGTGAAAGTAAGTGAGGTGGATTATTCAACTCGGTCTTTACTCTCACATTTGGCTTGAGAAGTTGCAGAGTCACTTGGCCCGCATTATATAGTGCCTTTATCCATTCGTTTCTCTCATTATTGTTCAATGCCTGGAACACATGCTTTTGACCCTTTGAGGTTAGGATCTCAAAGCAGTACTGTCTTTTATCGTGATTCATAGGTTTAACATTTGCCAATGCCACATTGATGGGTGTATTGATTGGCAGTCTACCTTTTCTCCAGTCAGAAAACTCCATTAATTGGCCTTTTTCCAACACGACCCATTCCTTATGCCAACCGGGTTTGCCTTGACCTCCAAGAGCATATAAAATACCCGAAATCGCACCGCTTTGGTCATCAAAAGACGAATGACCCACTTCCGTTAGAGGCAGGGATATAGTGGATGGGAAAATTAGGTCTAGGATGGGTATATCATTAGTTTCAGAAATATTGTTATCAATCTTTCCGGGATAGAGCGAATTGACTCTGATCAAGCTTGTAAGCTCTTCATTTGTGTCGCAAGCCTCAATCATCTGGCGAAGCTGTTTTTTTTCACTGTTGAACCGCGCCAATGCAAAAAAATACAACTTCATATCGTCTGTGAGAAGACGCTGGCTTGCTTTGGTGTCGCGAAATGCCCGCACATCGAGAACGTGTGATTTCCAGGGCAATTTCGAAACTTTGAACAAATCTTCGACGAACTGGTTAAAGTACTGATTGTTGGAGGATGAATTGAGGGTGTTGAAGTAGTCGAATTTAGAGAGCTCAAAGTTTTTTCTTTTGAGCAATAATTTCAGTTCTGGGCGGTCTTTCTCATTCGACAAATATTTATTGAGCCAGTCATAATACTCTTTAGAGCTTTTCTCGAACGCCTTCTTTTTCATCGATGCTTCGCCGCCATCATGCGGCATTACCGAAAGACAAGACGAGTACATTTTGGAAAGCGAAGCAGAATTCAAAACTTTGTCGGCCAAAAACAAAGCATTGTAGCTAATCGAATCGAAGACGGAATTAAACATTTCCGCAAACGCCTCATAGAGTCCCAATTCTTTGGGCAACGAGTTGAACGTATTGTCTTCTAAGATTCGGATACACTCCAAGATTCTGGCGCGTGACATCAGTAGTCTTCGGACTGTCGCATCAATTGTCTTTGCTTCTTCCATGAGAGTCGAAAGGGCACGCTTCAACCGAGGAACAGAATCTTCGTATTTTCGAAGCGCCAGACGATATTCCGGTCCATCATCGAGACTGAAACTGAAGGCCTTGCGGAGTTTCGCCACAGAAAACTGAGAAGAATGCGGGAAAGCACCCAGTGGAGGGTCTGGCAAAACTTTATCCGCAGGGTCAGATGGAGACTCTGGCTCGACTGGTGGCTTGGGTAGTTCCACCCACAACAGGAACGAAAAAAGAAGCAGAATTCCCTCTGTCAGCAGTTTCCACACATATACATTCATGTTACCCGGCAGTGGGCCCAATGGCACAAAGGTGTCGTTGACGATGACCTGGTTGTCACTCAGACCCAATTTGGAAAATGCAATAGTGGAGACATTACGCGAGGGCGTGTCGTATTGCTTCAGATGCACAAACTGCCGGAGCTGATCCTCATCTGTATCCGAGCCCCACGTTTTGAGAATCACTAGCGAATTGTCCAAGGTATCGGCGTTTGGAGGTACTGCTAACCGGAGTTTGAGACGGTTGAATTGTGGCGGAACAGACGCAAGCAAAGGGCTCAGCTGGGTAGGGTTGCTCACATACGAAAGAGGAGTCTCCAATCCGGCATTGGTTTTGGTGTATATTAGGCGGATATTGGAACACACGCCACGGTCAAGATCAAATACCATTCGTTTATCATCTGCAGCATTGGTGATGATAAGCTTGAGAAGATGAGTATCTAGATGGGGCGATTCCCGATAAGGAAGCGCCAACGGAAAAACCAGAGCCATTTTCACCAGAAACAGACAGATTTAAAAGAGCAATGGGTAGAAAGTAGTTTGGGCTAAACGAATAGCCAGCAGTTTAGACACAGGCAGAGACTGGAGAGTGTGTCTGCAGGTCATCATCATGTGAATTCATTAATAATCAGTCATATCGACTGCTAGGAGGTAAGTTTCAGACGTTCCAACTGGAGGCGAGCAAAGGGATATTTCTACGCTTCATAAGTTGCCGTGCTAGACTCAAAAGTGCCTGTGACGTAGCTGAGCAATACGGAGGTGCGCGAACATCGCCAATCTATAACTCCATTGAGAACACGCCAAACAGAAAAGACAATTGCAAACCAGATTTCTGACGACAACAAAGCCACTTTTCACGGGAAAATCGCCACTCTGAAACAACTGCAGAGCGAGCCGCAAACAACGACCAAACATATCGACTGAGAAATCAAAAACCCAAGAAATCAACTAACCAGAGAACAAACCACAATGGCGCTGATACTTATGGAGGATGACCGGTCGAGGGACATGTGTCCCATCTGCAAAACAGACCGCTATCTATCTCCCAACATGACCTTTCTCATCAATCCCGAATGCTACCATAAGATCTGCGAGTCATGCGTAGACCGGATCTTCTCGCTCGGCCCGGCGCCGTGTCCGTACCCCAAATGCCACAAAACGCTCCGGAAAAACCGGTTCAAGAAGCAGGTTTTCGAAGACATCAAGATCGAGCGCGAAATCGATATCCGGAAGCGGATCCAGAGCATCTACAACAAGACCGAGGAGGATTTTGCCTCGCTCGCAGAGTACAATGCCTACTTGGAGGAGGTGGAGAACATCACGTTCAACTTGACTCAGAATATCGATGTTGAGGCCACGGAGAAAAAAGTGGCACAATACGAGGCCGACCACAAGATCGAGATCTTGGAGATTGCCATGCGGGAGCTGCAGAAGGATGCGGACAGCGCCAAGTACCAAGAAGCAACGGAAACCTTGCGCCAGGAGAAGTTGCGGCTCCAGCGGCAGATGGAGGTGGAGGACCTTGAGTTCCAGCAACAGCAGAAGGTCGAGTTGATGGAGAAACTCTCGGCTTCCGATGCCAACGCAGAGGAGATCATGAAGCAGCAGAAGAACAAACAGTTGAAGCGGTCGTCGTTACGTAAGCGCCAATTGCAACAAATCTCTAACCAGTTGGACAAGCAGTTTCTTTCGGCTGGTCCAAATGCGCAGAAAGAGGAACCGGGCAATCAAACGCCATTCACGCCGTTCTGTGGAGACCGCGATATACACAAATCCTATGTTTTGGCGGTGGACGGAGATGCGTACCACGATCCATTTTTGCATAAGTTGGCGCAGAACAAGGAGTATTTGGGAGGCGGCTGGCGCCTTAAACTGGTATACGAGCGTGCGTTGGACGAGGCATTCATGGGTCTCAACTGTTATATCGACAAGGAAAAGACAGTTGCGGCCACGTAAGAGGTGCATGGCGTTTTATGAGCAGGATGAGCATAATGCATTATTCTATAGATCTAATTACAGGGTAGAAGCGAGACAGCGTAGAATAGGTTCAGGAAGTTGCAATGATGTTGGAGAATTTACCATTGACCACGTTCAAGACAACTGGGTGAGACAGGGTTCGATAGTAATTAAAAACTCTGGTCAAGAAGGCTCCATTAGTCAGAATATACGATGCCTTGAATGTTTGGAATATTCATCGAGCAAAGGTTCCGCATCCAGGGTAGAGCCGCCTAAGCATTGAGACTCTCACGTGGAGGGAAAAGCACGTTCTGAAGGCCCATCCGCACTTCTGCAGAGTGGCTACCGACACAGTTTTGTTTGTGTGAATGGGCTCGATCTAAGGTTTAGAGAGCATGATTTGCGCTATGATCAGTAAAGGAAGGTTGGGAAAAGTAAGCCAGCAACAATACTTCTGAAAGCTCGCATAGCTGGTGCGAGCTCCACGGCACTCAACATATTGCAGAACGAGAAAAGTTCAGAGTAAAGTAGCACGGGATCATAGATATAACCCCATGGGTTGGGACATGGCATCCGCGCTGGTTCAGAGCGAGAGCAAGTCTTCGTGTTGGGGCGGGATCGGTACGGACCGTTGCGCGCCAAAAACATGATCTAGATCGTCAAAGGGCGCGGCCGGCTTCGCGTTTTGCGCGGGCGACACGTTTTGCGCGGGCGACACGTTTTGCGCGGGCGACACGTTTTGCGCGGGCGACACGTTTTGCGCGGGCGACACATTTTGCGCGGGCGACACATTTTGCGCGGGCGACACATTTTGCGCGGGCGACACGTTATGCACGGGCGACACGACATTCGGAGTGAGCGGAGCATCGAACACAAAACCGCGGGGCATTGGCAGCAGCTCTTGCAGTTTTGGCGGAAGCTCTTGCGGAAGTCTGTGCAGCGCGGAAAGATTTGGCAGTCTGAGCAGGTCGGGCAGGTTCGGCAGTTTTACCAGCTTTGCCATATTTGACAGGTTTAGCAGTTGTGGCAGTGTCAGTTGTGGCGGTTGCGGCACTGTCACATTGGGCAGCGGCAGATTGGACAGCGGCAGACTTGGCAACACGAAATTTGCGTCCGCCAGCAGCTGGGGCGTGGAAGGCGCGGCCACCGTCTTTTGCGAGTGTTTTGTGTTTCTCCGCGGAGACACCGGCGCATTCCATGTGCCTCCGTTCGAGTCCAACGTGAACCCAGCCAGCGCCGCGCGCGCGCCAAAAAGGCCGCCGAAAAACCGCAGCAGTCGCCGCTGGGCCTCCTCTGCAATTGCCGCCTGCAATGCGCGCTCGTACGCCTGCTCCTTTTCGCGTGCGCGCTGCGCGCGCGCCTCATGGTCGCGCCGCTTGCGCTCGTCCACCTTCTGCGACGCCGCCGCCACGTGGTGGGCTTTGATCGCGGCAAGCCGCGCCTGCACAAACCGGTTGCTTTCGCGGTCGGCAGTGGCGCCCACGCGCCGCACAAACGTCAGGGGTGCGGCCAGTGGCAGTTCCGGCGCAGGCGAGTCCCGCTCGAGTGCGCGCCGGCGCGCAGCCACATTGCCGTCAGTCGACGACCACAGAAAGAGCGATTTAGCCAGTGCCGCCGCTCCCGGACGCAGCGCTCCAGTATCCCAGTGGGACACGGTTTTTTGCAGCCTCTGTTCTAGCTGCAGGTGGGCGAACCGCACCAAGTGGGTGTCGTCGGGAATAAACTGGCGGGTGTGACATTGGAGAGCGCTGTAGTAGCGGTTAGCGTGGTGCGATTCGTGTAGAAGGTGTTCGGGGTAGACTCTGGTGACGTTTGGTTCTGGAGGAGTCCCGGGAAGAGCCTTTTCTAGGTGTTCCATTGCAGCACAGAAGGGTAGAGCTCGATGATGGAGTGCAGTGATGGAGACGAGTGAGGTAAACGCCAAACTAGTGATCGTAGGAGAAGAACCAGAGGAGTAGAGGGTGCAGCCCGGGGTCTAGAGTTCAGCAGACCAGTCAATGGATGCTCTTGCGCGCGATATTAACAATCACGGTCTGACGTGCGTGTGAAAAACCCCGTTGGTGAGAACAGTTGGTGAAAACGGTTGGTGGAACGGTTGGAGGAACAGTTGGTGCGAAGGCCGCGATAACCGATCTCTTCGCGCCTGCACCGTCGGCCGCGTTCTGGGACTGCTCAACACAATAGCTAGTGCGCTCACTGTTTTCTTGGTCCAGTAATCCGAGACTAACTGGAGCAATAAACCGGATTAGTGGTACTGATTTCAACTGGACTTTCAACTGGACTTACAGCAGGACTCACAGCAGGACTCACAACTGGACTTACAACTGGACTCACAACTGGACTCACAACTGGACTCACAACTGGACTCACAACTAGACTTACAGCTGGACTCCCAACTTGAACACCCAAATTGAACACCCAACTAGAACACCCAACTTGAACACCCAACTAGAACACCCAACTAGACTACCATGCACCAGAAAATCGTCTTCCCGCTGTACCCTGGCGTCACTGTGTTTGTGGCCCATTTCCACAACGTCCCACCCACTACCCTCGATACCGTCAAGCTGCAGCTCGTGGCCAAGAACCCGCTCTACGACTACTGCTTTCTCAACACCGCCCACATTGTGTCCCAGGAACAGCTCCGCTGCGCTCTACATCGCGCGGTCCAGAACATGGTCCGTGGAACCATGCGGGCCAACACAGTGTATACCGAGGCTCTTTTCGGCTTGTCTCCAGTGAACAACTTGAATGATGCGTTCAAGCGGTTTGGCGTGGACCAGACCCGAGACGATGTGGTTGTCGTCAAGATTTTTGCGGAGCCGGTAGACGAAGAAAAGTTGCAGGCAGTCGAGGCTGAACTTGTACAACTTCTAGGAGCGCCCGCAGAGGTATTAAGTGACGACACGTTGTTTGCTGGCGCAGATCACGCCAAGTTCCGGAAACTCTTCAAGGCTGCCGGCTTGGAGGAGACCAAGGAGGCGTACTCGAAGGTAGCTGTTTCCGGTGGACTCTTGAGAGGAATGTGAGCGAGCAAAGACAAGACAACAACGTATCAAGATAACAGTGTATTGATAGAGCGCGTGAGCAAAATACATAAGCGCTAGAGACAGACGCACCAGTCTGATGACGAAGACAGAGTGCGGTGCAGTAACAGTGAGCGAATAGTATCAATAGCAAAGGGAGAGAAGACATAACAGTGCAAGAGGAGCATACAAAGATGAAAGTAACATGCGTAATGAATGGACAGCCGACTATGGACAGCCGACTATGGACAGCCGACTATGGACAGCCGACTATGGACAGCCGACTATGGACAGCCGACTATGGACAGCCGACTATGGACAGCCGACTATGGACAGCCGACTATGGAAAGCCGACTATGGACAGCCGACCACGACGGCTGATTATGACGGCCGGAATGCAAACCGCAGCAACGAGAACGCCCGCGGCTCGTCGTCGCTCTCGCTGATCTGCAGCGACTTGAACAGGCTGGTGAGCGCAGCGTTTCGTGGAGTGGGCGGTCCCAGGCTGCTGGCAGTATCTTCGGCGCGAGACCCTGTGGATACGGACGACTTCGAGCAGGCAGCGAAAGTGACGCCGGAACCGACGCTGAGTTGGGTGCGTGTCTCGAATTTCTTGGTCCCAAGAGCGGCTTTGGTGTCAGCGTTCATCAGAAATTGTTTGCGCCACATCTGGCCGAGCCGCACGCGCTTCACAGGAGACTCGTCTAGATCGTTAGTGTAGCCATCGTCCTCACTCCGTTCCGACGGCAACACCGGCATGATGTCGAGATCGTCGTCGGTAAGATACTCCGTCTGTGGGAGATTTTCAACGGACACCTCTGCTTGTGCCAGTGGCTTTTGCCGGTTGTCGGGGCCCTTTTGTGTAGGCTCGGCGGGTCGCACCGGCGACAGGTCTGGCACCTCCGAGTCACCAGTGAGAAAACCCGGGTCAAAAAACTTGCTGACGCCGCCAGTGGAGCGATCGGGCTGGATTTTGCGCAACTTTTTCGCCGTGGGCGAAAGCGCCGCGGCGTTGGCGCGTTTGGACGGCTGGAGCACCGGAACCGGCGCCACCGCGGGGACAGCCTTGAAGTAGCATTCAATAGTTTTCGCGCCAAACGCGGCGAACGACTGCGACTTGGCTTTCGCTAATGTCGCGCCCGGCTTCGCCGCAGTCGCGCCACACTTCACGCCCGGCCCGTCCACCATCGACCGGCTCTTCATCAACGCCAAGTTCTGCTCCCGCGAAACAAGCACCGCGTGCGTCGTGGGGTGAAGCCGCCCGGTGCAGATCTCTGCGTGCACATGCGGGTCCAAACTGCGTCCGCACACGGCCTCCAACACCTCCAACTCCACCCCAACATCTTCAGGGCACGGGTTCAACGGCCGCACCAGGCGCGCCGCAGGGTCATACACCTTCTGGTACTGGAACGCCAAGTCCGCGCGCATCGCCTCTGCCAAAAAATCCGGCGGCACCGCCCGCTTCTCCGCGTGGTACGCCTGCACTGTTTCGGGCAACAGCTGGCGCCGCAGCGCGGCTGCAAACGCGGTCTTGAGCCCCACGCCCGGCACACCCTTGGTGTAGTCGCACCCGGCCAAGATCGCCACTGCCCGCCACTGGGCCGCGGTGTAGGCGTCGAGCCGCGGCACTTTTTTGACCCGGGAAAAATTCGCCCGGTTAATCTCAATGCACTCGCCGTAGTCGTTGAGTTTCGTCACGAGCCGGTTGCACCCAAACACTAGGAGATCCAGGTCTTCCGAGAGAATTCCGTCCACAACGCCGATTTTCTCCAAATACACCATCTGTGGATCCGCCTCGTACGGCGCCACCACGTACCGGACGTGGCGCCGGTCCAATTCCACCATCACCGACTTGGCCATTTCCGGCGTCACTGCGGCGGCCTTCATGTACTCTTTCCACGCGCCGCGCCGGTCGCCCTTTTTGGTGAGCGCGGCCGCCTGCTCGCGCGCGCGCTCTCTTTTTTCGCGTCGCTCCAACGCAGTGCCTTCTTTGGTCGGAAGGGGCGCGCCGTCAAAAACCATGTACGGCTCGACCCCGAAATGGCGGAGCATATCCACTTTTTTCATTACCGAAGTCACATACCCAGACGCAGGCGCGTCGGTGCAGAGATCCTGAGCACACAGAATGAGGCCCCGGTGGAGCCAGCCGTAAGTGTCGACCGCGAGCGTTTTGCCTCGGTACGCCGACAACGACGTAGGCTCTTGGATTTCCTTGAGCTGTTGGAGAAGACCAGTGACGCCCATGAAAAGAAGTGGAGTAGACAGTTACGCGCGTTGTGTGTACAGTTTCGCGCCGAAGACTGAGATGGGCGGAAGCGAGGGAACAGGACGGAAAGAGAAGAAAAAGATGGAGAGCAGGAGGAAAAATGGGCACGAAAAAATGGGCACGAGAAAATGGGCACGAGAAAATGGGCGGGAGGACATGAATTGCCGTTTAATGGATCATGAATTGTTCTTGCGGCTTTCCCGCTGGCAAAATCGGTTGATCGTTCAGTTACTGCCAGCGATGGAAACGACGCGGTCCCTGCACTGACCGCGTTGCGCCCTAGTAGCGTAAACAAATATGAGAAATTATTGTGAAAGTGTCATGAGTTATTGAAAGAGAGTTTACCAAGTTATCACAATTAGTAAGTACATCAAGTTACCATACTTCAAGAAAAAGTCCTGAACTGAGTGCGCTACCTACATTGGATCCCGTTCAACCATTTCCAACCATTGTTACAACGTAGTGATTAGTTTTAAGTGCAAGAGATTCATCTCCTTCAACATTATTTACCGTCGTTCAGCGCTTGTCTCTCTCAGTTACCTTCTAGTGTTCGATAGGTATATTCCACCAAGAGATTGCACCTGTATACCACCACACTAACCCACCACGCCATGGAATATAGTGCGTACATAGTTACACACTTATCAGTCCTTTTTCGGCTTGTACATAATTTGCCGTGTCAGCTGGAACTTGTGTATGCTAGGATTGCCTTTGCTCTGTTTTGCCTTCTTCCGGCGGCTCTTGGACGGGTCGTACTCAAGAATAGGCCCGAACGTGATTGTCTGCTTTGTCTCTCTGACGGTAGGGTAGTTTCCGCCTTGGAAAAAATGCAATTGCGACGCTGGTGCAGACATAGGTGCCACCACAGGAACGTTCCCATTCGCCAGAGGATGCCATTGAGGCGCCGTGATAATGGGTCTCGGAGCGATGTGGGGTTGCACTACTTCGCCATTTTGCGGCGATTCCAAACATTGGAACAGTGGTGCGCACTCCTGGTAGCGTGTATCCGGCGGAAGTGACGTAGAGGAATATGGCACGCTTTGCACCGTCTGAAGTTGCTGATTATATGGTGGCGCATGGGGAAGTATTGGCACCATTCCATTCTGGCCAGCAGAAGGAAGTATCAGTAAATCAGCCGAAGAGTAACTTGGGGCCATGACACATGGCTCGAACGATGGTTTCGACTGGATAGGGTTGGGCACAGAGCTGACCCGCGAGAGCCCAGGTCTTGCCGGTGCCTGGCTGTAGTTTGGGTTGAGTTTGTATAAAAGGTTGGCATCGTATGTGGGAACACTCATTGGTCCCAGCGAAGTGGTCTTGTTGGCAAGGTTCGTGTCGATGGAGCAGTTGAATCTACCTGGGGAACCCCTTGCGGGCGACGACGATGCTAAAACGGTGGCATTATCGTCCATTTCTGCTTCCTCGGAACCTTTCAATACCATAGTGGTGACAGAAGCAGTTCCCGGGCCCTCGGCAGCAATGCCAAACGAGTAGTTGAAAACACCATGAATGTTCGTCAACTCCTTGTCATCACCGTCATAAATCACCTGCAGAATGTACAACGCTTTCAACTCGTCAAATCGATGGGATCCATTGGTTAAAAACGTCAAGTACCCAGACCAGAAGTTGTTGAGAAATGGAACTTCCAACGTGAAGTCGCCGTGCTCGTTCCTGTAACCATTCACAGATTCAGTTGACTCTAAAAGGCAGGTGTTCTTTCCTTTGTATATGGTGATGGCAGATTTCCATGAAATAAACGGCTCCTTGCATTTCTCTCCACTCACGCTGACATTCATATACGTCAGAAAGTTACCATTGTCAAGTGTGAACAAGTGAGGGTCCGACAAGGGCGAAGTGGGAGTCAACGTAACATGATTCGAAGGCTTAAGATCAATACTAGCACTGACGTTAAAAATGGGCACTTTCTGCGTAACCAACTTGTCTGCTATTTGCGAAAATGCCTTGTCGAAAAGAACATTGTCAATTCCCGAACATTTGAGAGCCTTCTCGATGCTCGCACCGTTATCTGTTTTACAGGGCCCAGAGAGTTTGGTAAAGTAATGCGAGCCCTGACTTGGAGCCCTGTAGTCGAAAGCCACCGAGAATTCTTTCATGGCCAAAAGAGGAACATTATCTGCTGAGAATGTCGAGTCCGGCGACAAAAAGATGGCCTGTGAATCTTCAGTGACAGAGTGAGAGGAATACGTCGGACTCACCACTTGCTTTGCCGCACGGATTTTAGTCAAACGGATCAACCGCGACGAAATTTGCTTGGCCGAGCGGCTAACCCCTGTGTTGTTAAACAACATGCGGGACAACGTTTTGTTGCGCAGAGCACTTTTGAACGAAGAGTCTTGGCCGTGTGTGCGGACATAATCCATGTATTGGTCTTGGCACTGAAGCAACACATTGTCGAGTGCGGGGGTCCAAGTTTTTGATGCAGAAAGCTGCTTCAGCGCTGGGGTTTCTGGAAAGGTGGATTTGTCGATTTGGGCCGCCAAAGCCGCAGATGGGGAGCAGTCTACGTCCGCGAGCTTTCTCTTGCGCGACGGCGTCTGTTGTACAAGCAAAGGAGACGAATGGGGGTGATCGTCATGCTCAGTGGCGAGAAAGTCCGTTGAAGAATAGTAAAACTCATCAGTGGAAGTGTTTTCATGCATCGTGGTCATGTTGGTGATATTTGGCTGGCCGTCGCTTCCGAGCGACCACAAGTCCACGGATTCGGCAGTAACCAGGTCGGAACCGTTGTGGTCCGAGCCCGCAGAGCTCAAGCGGTGCTGGTTCATATGATCCAACTCAAACTCGGCCAGATGCAACTGCGGCTCGGCAAAGCGGTCTGTGTGCTTCAGTTTCGGCAGCCCGAGCGCCGGCAGCGGCGTTTTTTCTGCTACTGGTGCCGGACGGGCTTCCGGCGCAGAACTCGGCTCTTTAGAGCGGGAAAACCGATTGAGAATCCGATGGGGCGACAACGACGTGAAGAGTGACATGCTCTGGGGCGAGGTGAAGCGGAAAGAGGGCAGAAAGCCCACGTTGAACGTGAAAGAGGGCGTCAAAGAGTAGCCCGGCTTGGCTGTAGATCGAGGTGTTTCTGGAGCCATAGTGATGTACTCTAGACGAGAGAGGAGCCGGGAAAGGGACCGAGAGGGAAACCGAAGTAACGCAAGGAAAAGGAAGGTGGGGTTCACTCAGAAGGGAAAAGAACGAGCGAGACGAAAGAAATCAAACGGAGAGCAAGTCGCGAAAGCACACAAAGAGTGAAGTTTGGTGATGTGGGAACGTCACCTGTGTAAACAGACGCGAAATTGGTGTATTCGCGGTCGCGAACGGCTCCTACGGAAAGAAGAGGATTCAGCACAGGGGGAGGACAGATAAATCCGAACATGTCATTTTAAACAGAAGAGAATAGAGGTAGAAGGGCCCATAAAAGGAAGCGCTGACCGGCGATCACGGGAGAATCGGCGATTTCCCCCATTGATGCATGGACTGGTGTCACGCTCGTAGATATACCGAAACAATGACCCCACTCAGATGTTTGGGTTTGATCCCATCGTACGTCTGCACATACCCCGGAAAACTGTGAAGATCTCCTTATACACCGGACAAAACCAGCTCAGGGCACATTAGGCTTGGGGTGGTATTGTTTGTGGTGCATTGTTGTGGACTCGGACTGAAAATTTTTGGTGGGAACCCCGCTAATAGTAGACTGCCACGCAATATTTAGTCTGGTGCGGAAATGGCCCGCTACGATGCTTGCGTGTGTCTGAAGCGCGAATAAAGACAGTCTTGCGTCTGAGCGGCTATTGCTGATTATGAGCGGAGCAACACAGGAGCAACACAGGAGCAACACAGGAGGAGCGCAGGTGGACCCATTCGCACGTGCAACCACCCGGCTGAATATATTCTAAGATGTGTATGGAGTACTTCTTGCCGCGCCCGTTTGTTTCAGAACCGCAGAGTGTGGGTGCAAAAACAGCATTGCGAACACAACAGGAGGCCTAATTCCAAGGGAACAATGGGCGGTGGTGCTCATTTAATTCACCTGCTGGAACAAGTTGTCTACTAGGTGAAGTGTAATTTTAGTTCATTTTCCAAGGTTCTATAGCTGTAAGAAGCCCTCACTCTCGACGAAACCCGTTGACCAAAACAAAAAGCTCCTCCACAAAGGCATGGCAGAGCCCATTATTGTTCATTTCAGCATCCAAAAATTCTTGACGAAGATTATCAACTGCAGTTTTGGCCATTTCCGTTTTGGCTCGCGCAAGAACATTGCAGAGCGCATCATTCACGACTCCTTCGTACTTCGACAGAGACAAAATGGCCGAGTGTTCCTTTTCATGAAACGTGGATGTAAACTGCCAGTGGATAGTAAGACCCTTGTCGATTTTCTTTGATCTTCGCGATTTCTTGGCCGGTGCAGCTTCGTCTCGCTCTTTCTTCGTGTTGATTAGGTCAATGATACCAACGTTTGGCGGACATGAAGTAATGAACTGATGGTGCAAGAGAATCGACGCGTTCGGTCTTTGGCGTGGAGATTTTATCAAGCAATATTTGACAAAATCCTTGATATTGTCACTGTGCTGGTTTCCTAGAAGCTCTGGCGGCCTCTTCTTGGGAATCTCAAAAAGCGCCTTCATTGGCTCTACTGACGAAAGTGGAGGTTTTCCTTCGACAAACTCATAGGTCGTGATTCCAGTGGACCAAATATCTGCCTTGGTATCGTATCCTCGGGCTGAGCGGGAAATGATTTCTGGTGCCATCCAGTAGGGTGTACCTACCACGGTATTTCTCTTTGTTCTGGTCATGGACATTTCTCCACTGACACCGAAATCCGCCACTTTTATTTCTCCATTGTCTGTGACTAAAATATTGGCCGACTTGATGTCACGATGAACCTTTTTTTGCCCGTGGAGGTACTCAAGGCCACGAAGAACGTCTCTAATGATGTAGGCGGTGACACTTTCAGGAAATGTGCCAAAGCACTTGAGAAGATCGGAGCAAGAGCCACCGCCACAATATTCTAGAACAATCCACATGTTTGCTCCTTTCAAAAATGTCTCATAGTGCCGGGTCAAATACTTTGATCGAATTCTGGTGAGAATGTGGATTTCCTTAATGAGTTCTCGTACGTCCGTTGCTTCGTTGAGATCAATCATTTTCAAAGCACACACTTGGCCTGTTTTAAGATTCGTACCTTTATATACTTCTCCAAAAGATCCCCTTCCCACAAGGTGCTCGACATGATAGTCTTCTGCGGTCATTGTGGAGAAAAGAACAAGTCCACAAACTCGCGCATAATAAGGGAATACGTAGCTATGCCACAAATTCTGTTCGGAAAGAAGAATCCAAAGTGAGCAAAAAATGGGCCGAAATCATCTTTGAAAACGTGCGGAGCTGAACGAAAGCCAAATTCTTATTTCTCTCACACTGGTAGTTTCAAGTATATGATTGTCCTAATTTGCACCCATCAAACACTACACCTGCAGAAGAAACGGCTCACATCAGAAGTCGCATACACTCCACCATCTTTTCATCTGCCATCATGAACTTTATAGGCGAAATCGTCGAACATGATGTCATTCCGGCTGTGGCGCCTACTGCTCCTTCGGGAACTCGTAAGGGCTTTCCGGCTTTGAAAAAGTTTGATACAAAGAGAACGTCTCGATTTAAAAAAGTGGCAAGAGCGCCTCCAGCAGAGGCTCCCAGCGCCAAACCCCAAGTAAAAGAGCCTAAAGAAGAACTTTCCGAGGCAGAAAAGATTCATCGTGAGAACCTAGACAAGCTTCTGCTGATGACGGAGGACGAGATTGAAAAGGAGAGACTTGAGTTGCTCCAAGCTTTGGATCCAAAGACAATTCTGAGTTTACTCAAGAGAGCCGAAGATAGACTGCACTCTCATGTGGAGGGCCACGATGACGATGGTTGGATTGGTGGAGGAAAAAAGGGAGTATCTTTGCCCTCTTTGAATGCACAAGAAGTCAACAAAGCTCTAGGAGTCAAGTCAGTGCGGTTTGGCGATGATGAGGTTTTTGAGCATCAGGAAATCACCGAGAATGAACAGGACGATCATGAAGATCCGTCAAAAGCAATCACTGGCATTGAAGTGCCTGACGAATATCCAGTCAAAGAAGAAGAGGAAGGAGATGACGAGATTGCACCGGAGGGCTACCAAATTGTGCCAGAAGAACACGAACATCCAGAAATGCATTTTCCAAAGCCAAAAGTGCCCACCGAGGATCCTGACTTGGACCTTAATGACCCCAAGTTCTACGACAAGCTCCACGAAAAATACTTTGCCGACTTACCCCGTGAAACCTCAAAGCTTGCATGGATGACCGAACCCATACCCGAAGCCAGAATAACCACGTATGAAGCCATCAGCGACATGAGATTTGACTTCAAGGGCGAGTTGGTCAAACTAAATGACGAAGCTTCAAAGATTCCAACCCATTTGGGACTCCATCACCATTCAGAAAACCCACAATTAGCAGGTTACACCATTGCCGAACTCGTGCATCTCTCGCGGTCGGTTGTACCCACGCAAAGATGTTTGGGAATCCAAATGTTGGGGAGAATATTGCATCGCTTGGGATTGCACAAGTATGACATTATGCCTATAGTGGAAGACGAAACCAACCCGGTATTGGAAAATGAGATCAACCAGGTGATGAGCCAATTCGAAGGATTGATGTGGGATTTGGTGGAGGAGCTTCGAGTCATCGAATCGTTGACAGAAGCAGCGGACGAAAAGAAAACCAGGAACCTTTCTGTGAGAAACTACGCCATAGAGGCTTTGTGGCTCTGGAGACAAGGCGGAGGACGGCCCAAAAACGAGAAGACCGAGGAAGATGTCATCGCAGATCAGCTTCAAGATATGTGAGGTAAATAGACACTACAATGGACACGCTACGACAAAGAAAAAAAAATATAAACCTCCCCGATAAGGACCAAATGGAAAGGAGAAAGATCTGGCCCTATTGGAAGACATAAATGAACGACCATCAACTATGCACTGAGCCAAGACCCTCACTCACATTATCCTCCAAAACGAAGGAAACGCTGGTGACGATCCGAAAACGGCCCAAGCAGGAAATCAATGGGAGAGGCGATGAGACGGAGAACGTATTGTCGTGGCATAATCCTAAATGGCAAAACGACATTTAGGGCCACTTCTCATTTTTCCACATCGTCTCAATTAGGCTCTGTCATTAGTTGTGGGAGGTGCTTTGTTGTTCTTCGCACAGAGACACATTGAACCGATGTTCCTCGCAAGAGGTGAGTTTCCTCGATCGGACAACTTAAGTTGTGCGGTTTTCTACACCGTTATCCAAGAGAAATGTGTATTATGGTACAAAAAAGTTGGCGAAAAACGAGAAATTTAAAGCGGTGGTCGTGTGGTACACGAACCTTCGGGGGAAAGTGTGATTCAAGTGCAATTAGGCCAAGTAAGGCGGAGCCATCTGGAGTTGTGACAAGTGAGATTTTATCCCGGTATCTCTAGTGCTACAGAACGGATGAGTTATGGCTCACTCAAAAATCAGCAAACGCTGATCTCATGAAATCAACAATTCTCATTAATAACAAAAATAATAGAAACCCCTAGACTGTGATAGCGCCGTAATCACTGTGGTCATGTCCACTTCCAATTCCCGCGACTCCTTCTTTGTAAGGGTAGATTGAGATGATGTAGCACGCATGGATCAATCCGGGGATAAAACCAAGGAGACAGAGACAAATATTGATCACCAAATCCATTGAAAGCCCTCTCTTGACGGCCACTGGGAGAGGTGGGAAGAAAATCGCAAGGAGAACCATAAACCAATCTCTGGCGTGCATTTTGTGTTTGTTTGGAGTAGTTTGCTTCGGAGCTGCGTACCCTATCCTTATATAGATTTCGCGCACAGGTCACGGTCCCAGATATGAGATTGCGGCTGAATTCACATCTGCCATTCAAGATCCAAACACGAAAGGAACGGGAATTATTTGCGAATTTGACAGTTTTTCACAGAATCCATGCCAAAGGTTGATCTGACACTGTAACAGCTAAGCTCTCTATTTTAATTGACTATAAGGGGGCAAAAGAGATTTTGCAAAGATGCAAAGATGCGAAATCTGCGATCCGGGCCGCCGTTCGATCGGTCAGCCGGTATATGAGGGTAGGCAAAGTGTCCTTAAGCGAAAGAAAGAAAAACCAAAAAAAGAAAAACCAAAAAAAAAGAGAAAAAAAATTAAAACAATATACAAAAAAAAAAGTAGAGAGCACAAAGGGAAACAAACGAAACAAATCAGTGAAAGTACTCGACACTAACACCACCCATGGAATAACCATCACTCTCCGACCAACAAATGAGTAGTCGCACGAACTACTACTCCGGACTCCAAAGCTTCTCCTGCACCAAATCCCACTCTCACCTTCACCATGAGAAACCATTTAGTGGCTGTCGTGCTGGTGCTCATATCCTGTGTGGCTGCGGTGTTTGTGGATGATGCTTTCGTCACAGACTGGGTTCGCCACAATTATAAGAGTATTTCTCGCTCTTGGCTCGTGCAACCAGAATCGGTTTTGGTTTTGGCTGAGGCCAACCGTTTGATCAGTCTTGACCCTGAATCCAAGGCTCTTTTCTTCCTGGTGGACCTTGCTGAATTGGGTTATGCTGGTTCGGATTTGCAAATTGTTCCTCTTGACGAATACTTCGTTGTGTTCCTGGAACACAAACCTCAACTTCTCTTGTTCGGAAAGAACACTGGCGTATTGGCCGAGACCATAACGCTAAATGCAGCGCCCAAAAAGGTGATATCTGTCTCCAATGACGGCTTTGTTGTTTTGGATGCTCAAGGCACGTTATCTGCCTGGCATAGCGGAGAATTGGGAACTCTCGCGTCCTCGTGCACCTCGTTCAATGTTTTTGCTGAAAACGGCGTGGACCATGTGTTTGTAGAGGGTCAGATTTTGACGTTGTCCATGACAGAAAATGGTTTGGAGGTAAACACCGTGGATCCTGTTCAATTGGGCGGTGATATAATTCTGAAGTCTGCTATCGTTGTTGATGCCCATCATGGTGTTTCATTCACTCAATCAGAAGTCTCTATCGGTCATGAAACCGATGCCGGCATTGAAGTTGTATGGACTCACGTTTTTGATCAGGTATCTTCCGTTGAGTTGCAAACAACACGTTCAGCAACCTACATTGTGGTGGTAACGCCATCTCGTGTGTATTTCTACGACATTGGAGATTTCTTGACCAGCCACAAACAGAAATCCATCACTGTTTCTGAAATCAGCTTTCCAGGCTCCTTTTCTAGTGCAATCGCTGATGAAAATGGCATTTCTGTCTTGTCAGTGGATGGAGACTCTATTCATGTTACCAAGTTGGCAGTTGGCTCATCCAAGCAAACTGTGTATTCTGTTCCAAAATTCCAGAGCCGCGTCACTGATAAATGCATCATTGTTGACCATCCATTGTCTCTCTCCGTAATTGACAAGGCCCACCATTTGGTAGAGGACGCCCAAACAGGAAGCGATTTGGTTCGTTGGATGAAGCGAACCAAAACTCACTTGGCTCAGTTCGGAAAAGCAACGGTCGAGACTTTGTCCGGAGAGCCTCCTGCACTATTGGTTCAGTTCATCAAAAGCTTCGAGGGAAACATTATTGGACTGGCTCTCGCTAAGGTTATTGGCACAACCAGTACCAGTGTCGAGTTTGAAAACGAAAAGTATGGGTTCGAAAAAATTCTCGTATTTTATGACAGCGCCAATAAGGCTATTCTGGCAAAGTCTACTAAGGACGGTTCTTTCATATGGACAATGGCCGTCGAAGAACAGGATCCTTTACTAGACTTGATTTCAATCAACTCAGCGGTTTATGCTGTTTTCACCCACTCGGTGAAAGTGTTACTGTTGAGAACTGGATCTCCTGTATTTGACAAAACCTTCAGTTTGGCAATTGATAAGGCTATTGTTCTTGATTCCATTATCACCGAAGAGGAGGCCGATGAAGGAACTGAACCTTACACGATTGCTTTGCAGTTTGGCGACTCTTTTGAGCTTTTGAACCCAGAAGCAAGACTTGCGGTAAACCAGTTTGTTGTTTCCAAAGAAGACAGGTACACTGTTCAAGGTCATAAAGTATTGGACGGAAGATTGATAAAAACATGGACACTGGTTCAGGATGAGGAAATTATTGCCATTTCCCATATGGAAGGCAGCTTGACATCTGCCGTAGGTATTACCAGAGCTGACAGATCGGTATTGTACAAGTATTTGAACCCAAACTTGTTGACTATAGTGACTGAGGCTGGAAGCTCACTCAAAGTGACTCTCATTGATGGTGCTACCGGCAATGTTCTTCATGTTCAACGTCACCAAGAAATTGTGGACCCTACATCCATTAATGTTATTCAGGCTGATAACTGGGTGATCTATTCCTATCTTGTCAAGTACCCTACAGTGGAGCAGCGCATTGTGGTGTTAGATTTGTTTACTACGGCTGAAAATGCCATTGGTGGTCTGAAGTCGTCTACTGCGGGTGAGTACGATGTTTCGATTGCCCAGGTATCATCTAAGCTGTTCATTTATCCACAAAGAATCCTCGAATTGGCGGCTACGCAAACGAAATTCGGAATAACATTGAGATCTGTTCTTGCCCTCACCGAAGAGGGCCAATTAGTTGAAATTCCCAAATTCTTTCTCAATAGCAGAAGGATCGGTGATCGCAAGATGACTGCAGCTGACTTCGAGGATGAGTTTAAGATGATGCCTTACGAACCTGTTATCATGCACAACAACTACCAGGTATTGAACCACAAGATCAAACTTCAACCAGTTGACAAGAAACGCCAAATCTTGATCAAGCCAACCGAATTAGAATCTACTGCGGTTGTATGCTTGGTCAATAGTGAAAATGAATTTTGCACCACAGTGCTGCCATCGTTGTCATACGATCGCTTGACCGGTTCATTTGACAAGATTAAGCTTTTGTTAACGATTGCGGCTTTATTTGTGGCATACAACATCACTAAACCATTGGTGGAATCGAAAAAGTTGAACAATAAGTGGTTGGACTAAGACATGTGGCAAATACTGGATTAACGAATAAAAAAAAAAATAGATTAATGCATTGAACTATATTCAAATTTTATGAGGAATCACTGATCCCGAGGTCGAAATGTAGTCGACGATCATTCTGTGGTGGTGGTTCTTCATATCCAACCCATAAGTTGCCCAATTAGGTCCAGCCGGCTGCGGCGCCTTATTTGTGTTTTCTGTTTGATAGATATCCCAAATCATTTCGTAATGCAAGCTGGAGACCAAGTAGTTGGTCATTTTGTTGATAAGGAAAAAGGATTTGTGCTCGTCTTTGATTTTCAAGAGGGATAATTTGTTGCACGCGTCGTACTTTTCGATAATCTTGAAAAGCTTTCCATGGACCCGAGTCCATTTTGGGTTCGTGTTTTTGGTCAATATGTTGTAAGCTCTAGCAAACTCGTGCTTTACCTCAACATACTGATCGATCGAGTCCAAAAGAGGACAGGAGTGCACCTTCAACAAGAAAAGGGACGCCAACTCGATACCAAAGCGGTAGTGAATTGGCACCTGGTGAAAGTTGTCAATATTAGCAAAATTGGACTCAAACAAGGAAAGAACAGCTTTGCAGGTGGTGATGGCGTTCCTAATAACCGTCTTGTACTCGGATAAAGAAAGGTCCACGTCAGACAACGAGTAAATGTAAAGATGCAATTTGGAGTACTCCACCGACAACTGGAGCAAGCCGTCGTGAAGGAGAGGTGAGTCCGGTGCATTGTAGGAATCCAAGATAGTCTCGAACATATGCAAATGGATCAACTTGCTCACGTGGTTTGGGTTGTGGATGAGGTCGCCCATATTTTCGTTCATCTTCAGCTGGACCAAGGAGATCTTTAAAAGCGAGTTGGTGAAGTTGTCTTCGGGGAGGAACTCGTCCTTGTGGAGAAGATCGATGTTGGCGGCCTTGGCGGTGACGTAGTCGAGCTGAAAGCCGTTGTAGTTGGGATTGGACAAGCCGAGGAACACCAACCAGTAGTTGGAGTTGATGTTAACGTACTTGTAGATGCGGGCACGGATGCGTCTGTTCTCGTCCTCGGTGGCGTCCATCGACAACGAGGTGCTCTGGCTGAACTCGTTGAGGAAGTTGGGCTTGTGGAGACCGTACTGAAGGGCCAAGCTCTTGATCAAGGAGATGTACTTGACAGAGATGTTGTCCTGGATATTCAGCGCGTCGCCGTTGGGCAAGGGCCAGGTGGTGAGAATCAAGAGCGCCACCAACGAGTACACGGAGCGGGGGGTACTGAACCAGCAGTTAACCACCACCAAGTTGCGCACGTGCGGCACGAGCAGAAAGTAGTCGGTCGGGTCGTTGCTGTTGAGAAGCGACGTGGTGACAATCACCCAGAACAACACGTCGCTGTCGCGGTGGATCGCATGTAAATCTTTGCTGAAGAACGACTGCGGGAGAACCGGCAAGTAGCGGCGGAAGTGAAGGTTGAAGTTGTCAAACAACGCGCGTGCACGGTCGTGGCTCAAGCTCCACGGCTGGGACTTGCGGTCCGAGTGGATCGTGAACGTTTGCCCCACATTGAAAGTAGGAATGGGATCGATGTAGATTGCTTGTTCTTGGGGGAACTCGTCCGGAGACTGGAGAACTGCCTGGATCTGCGACACGGGCGGCGTGGCGATGGGTTTTGGCGCCGGTGTGCGCTGGGCGCCGTGAGCCACGAGCAGTTCTATCAAACGGGCTCTTTTCGTCACGATCCGTTCAAGGCGCTGGTGCAAGTCGTGAACGTCAGAAACCAAGCGTTCGGTGACATCGTAGTCGCGCTTTGGCGGCGTTGAAACGTCCAAGACACATGCCACGCTTCTTTTGGCGCAGCAGGTGCACGGACGGGGTTTTGTGACCATGGCATCACATCTGATCTTGCTGTGGCGGCAGCGGGCACACAGCTTGAGGACGCGGTCGCCTTTTAGTACCATTTTCGGCACGGATGTGTTTCTGCGCATGACCAAGACCATAGCGAAGGGTGGTCGGGTGGTGGAGTGGGTGGAGTGGGTGGAACGGGTGGAGTGGGTGGAGTGGGTGGAGTACGATAGATTGCGCGTACTGGTGCGGACGTGAGAGGCGGTACTAGAGAGGGCCGAACGAATCAGTAAACCGGAGGTGAACGAGCGATGGGTGAAAACGAACGAAACAAGAGCACACGCGAACAAGGCAGATCACAACCACTTTAACCTATACAGATGCACGGTGCGGCCTTATTCCAGCCAATACCCTGGGCCGTGTTACTGTGGTGCGCGGCCGGGTGCAAACTCCGCCGTTCGGCCATGAGTAATGGGTGCGCGCTCATTGGCCTTCTGCTGCCGGACTTCGGCCGTCATGTGCGATAGCCGTCGGAACTCTGAGGGCGACGACCGCGCGGATCTGCAGATATGAAGCGCGGCGAGTAAAGTGGCGCGAGTCAAGCGGGACTGGTGGGAATGGCGCGACGCTCGTGTCACTGTGCCATAGTGAAGGACGCCTTGTGTTCCTTGTGATGCACGTGTCAGGGAGAACGGAGTTTCTTACATTTCTGGGGCTGTTCTGATTGTTACACTCCTGGGGCCGTTCTGATTAGCGCGGTCGCAGTTCGGGGCTACTTCTGCGCAGTCCTGCGCGGTGCTCTTTTACCATGCTACTGTTCGGCCACTCTTTTCTCTGCAGCAGCTACACGTTGGATGATTTGACCATTGGCTGGTTCTCACTGCGGTTTTTTTTTTTTTCTTTACGTATCAATTAATTGCTCGATGATCTGAGTCTAATTATAGCTTCCACTTGAATTTCGACCTATGTTTATCGTGTTTCTATACAAGTGCCACCTTGACACCTCTATCACTCCGTCGCCAGTTTTCTCACTCCGCTCTCTACTGCTCTCCGCTCTACACTGCTCTCCGCTCTACACTGCTCTCCGCTCTACACTGCTCTCCGCTCTACACTGCTCTCCGCTCCTCTGTCCGCTCCGGTTTGAGATGCGTACCAAGACAAGTTAACAATTCTGTCCACTGATTAGTCGTCGCCCATGTATTAATTCACGACATGATTTATTAGATTCTGCCCCCACACGGCCGCTGCATCTCGTACCGCACTCGGACATGACATTACCCGTGCATTTATTGGCAGGCGCGAAGTCCGATCGGCTTGGGTGCGACCCCAGTGGTTTCCCGGACTTCGGTCTGCGTCAGGCTATGTCGCACAATCACTAATCGTATAATCCGCGCCACTCTATTGGTTGCGTCCCTCGTTCCTTTATCCGTCGATATACACTCCACCGTTTGATTCCCGCTCGCCACACTTGACTACGCGCTCCATGTACGTACACCCGTGCCTCCCATGTCTTCTCATTCTCCAGCTACTACCTCCACAGCACCTCCGATCGTCTCCTGCTGCCTCACCTGACCCATGAACAACGCAAAGGCGGTCCATCTATATAACGTCGCGCATTTCTCGCCGTTGTCGCCGATCCTGGCCGCCCACTCCGTCGCTAGCGACGTCTATAACTGCGACCACATAATCAACCCGCATCCAGGCAAAACCCACTGCGTCAACTGCGGAATCATGCTGATTCCGGGCCTCACCGCTGCCACCCGCATCAAGTATACGAAAAAAAGTGCGGCGGTGGGCCTGAGCCTCCGTTCTCGTACTCTTGTGGTCACGTGTGGCCACTGTAGCCACGAGCACCATGTATGTTCTCTTATCAACCAGCGAAAGACCACCGTGCCTGCAACCACCCAGAAGAAGAAGAAAAAAAAGAACTCCGAACTCTCGGCCATGCTTGCGGCACGCAAATCCGAGGCCGCTCCGACTCTCGGCTTGTTCGACTTCATGCAATAGAATCCTCAGTCGATAGGTTTCCGTTTTCCTGCTTATGCAAGTGACAATGTCTTGGACAACCATTCGGAGGACCGGCTGGAAGGTGCGGTTGTCACCACCGGCGCTGCCGTTGCCTTTTCGCGCGTGCATGGACGCACCCACCGTCTGCGGCGGTACACCTGTGTGTCTGGGGTTTCGCCTTGGTCCACGAAATCATACACCCACTTTTCGTCGGTGTCCACACTCACCAAGTCCATAATGCAGTTCTGGGTGACCCACGCGTGTGGGTTGAGGTCGATTTGCCACGGACTGGCGGTGAACTGCCAGTACTCCGGCGGCTGGATCTCGGCCATGGTGGCCTTGTGCGGAATCGGAAGAACGGTGCCTTCCTCCATGTCGCGCGCCATCAGCGCATCTAGAACAGACTCGTCTGTGGCATGGGCGTGTGTGTTTTCGGTGTCAGTTGGTGTGTCGCCTCCGGCATCGCTTGGGGCGTCACCTTCAGTGGTGTCGGAGTCCACAGTTGAAGTCGCCGCTGAAGCCACGGTCCCAGATTTGGTCGAGACCTTCGAGCCCGTCGAAATGACAGAGTTGGCCCTGCTCTTCTCAGCAGTAGACCACCGGCGGGACGCACATGCCTCCTCTGACTCGGCGTCCAAGATCCGCTGCGGGTGGTTGAGTGTATAGAAGTCTGCAGTGAATCCCACTGGCTCCCATATTTTCCGGGCCGAGAGCCGATGGAGCTCAAACATCTCCACCTCCCGTACCACCTCTGTAGGCGGGTTGTCGTCAATGAAACTCATCAAGTACTTTTCCGTACGGTCGGTCGAGTCCAACCGCGCCACCCGCGCCTCTTCCGTGTGCCACCGGTCCAATACCTTATTGCGTGCCACCGGATGGCAAATACCCACACTGCCCCACACAAACGCAATGGCCAAGAGCTTCCAGGGAATGTACGGGAGAACTAGCGGCACCACATATGGCAACACTGCGAGGTCAAACACAATGGACCCCACCAAAAGAGCAAAAACCACTGCACTCAAGTTGGCATTCTCGTATAAAAAGTAGTGCTGGCCCCAGCTGACGACAGCGTCGTAGAGACGCACGTACACCACCATCTGGTTCTGCAAGTCGGTGAAGTTCATAAGAAACTCGCGCGACAACTGCGACGGCGGTCTGGGCGGTTCGTACTTCCGAAGCGGAGGACCTTCGTGGGGAATGGGATTGCGGGCCCAAAGAGTGCTGTCCAACACCGATGGGTCCGGAGGGTATAGTTTGAGGTAGCTGGGTACAAGAAACCGTTTGAGAAGGACAAATGCGGGCACGGTGGCACAGAGGTAGGGGTTCAAGATCAAGTGCGTGATCACCATGAGCATGCCTATAGTGTAGACGGAATTGTACCAGCAAAAAAACAGAATGGTTCCGTCGATCATCTCGAACACGGGTGAGATCTTCTGCGCCAAATTCGTGCTGTTTGTGGTCATCAAATTCACCGAAAACGGCGGTCTGGTGCGGTGGACCGCTAGCCTCTCATCAATGCCTCCAGAGGCTCGGTTCTCGGTGTTGATCACCACATTCAACACCTTCTCCATCAATTTTTCTGTCAATTGGTTCGAAGCTTTGCGCGGATCATCCTCCAAGTACCAGAAACTGGAGTAGACCGGTGCTTCGGCCACTGGGGGCTGCTCTGGAGGTTGCGGGGCGGTTTCTTGGTCTGGCGCCGCAACTTCTTTGGGCTGCGCCGTACCTGCGGCGATGCTTCCGGCTTCGTCTTTGTCGGCCTCCACAACGAGAATGTTCTCGAAAAAACTAGAAACCAGCTCCATAGCGTGTGTGGAAACAAGTCGGAAAGCACTTGTGGTGTACGTGAACTGGACTGTATGTAGTTTGCAGTTATTTGCTTTGCCCGAAAACGGCTATTGAAGAAACCAGTAATTGCCCAGAAATAATTGTTCTCCACTTCATTGTCTGTTCCTTCTGTGATTCCACGTTATTTCTCCTCAAACAGTTCTGGTGTCACTACCACCGTGTTTTGTGTATTCAGACTGATTTGCTCCACAGACACCGTGCGCATGTGCTTTTCTCTGGCAACAAATACAAAAATGATAAAATTGAGAATTGAGTTTGCCCGGGGCATCCGGTTCACCCGTAGTATTTTCTTCGATACGGTAGTTGCTCAATTAAAGTTTTTGGTGTCTTTTGCTTTTGCTGTTTTGGTGTTGTGATCTTTGGGGTGATGTTTTCAAATTCGCGTGTTTCGGTCTCAGCGGCACAAAATTGACAATCCAATAATGTGTCCTCTCATAAACTACAGTTTTGCAAGGTATTGTCTAAATTAGCTACTCTATCTTGATTCTTTTACCCTCGCAGTTTGACTCACGCTGAAGACACCGTTTGCGGGTGTTCAAATTAAAACTTCCCAACGGCATATCGTCATCGCAGTCAGTGGCAACGGCAGATTCGTTCTCCATCTTAATTGAGTCGGCAAAACTGGATTGCGGAGATGGCAAGTCCGCGAGGCGTTTGTCTTTGATGCATTCGGTATTGTTGCGCTTGAGCGAAGGTCTCATTTTCGTTTTTTGTGGAAGCAAAACTGTACGGTTTTTGCTGGGAGTAGAAGGCGGCGTGAGCACGTCTTCCGACTTGATTTCCTGTTTGAGTTCTTGCTTGACAGCCTCGACAAATTTCTTTGTTATCTCGCGCTTGACCGCGGCCAGAGTGCTCTTGGCATTGAGTTTCTTGGAGTCGAGTTGTTCCTGAGTCAAGAACAAGTCGGGAATTTCTGTTTTGAGAACTCTGACAAATGCATCACAGTCACCAAGTACCTCGAAATCCACCATATTCGTCCACTGTTTAGACAATGGCGTCTTGTTAACGAAAATAACCTTTCCTCCACGCTCGTGGATGGATTTCGACAAGCTTCTTACCAATTTCTTGACTCCATCAACTTTCAAGGATGTGCCCATAATGAGCAAACAGTCGCATTTCATGCCAATGTCCACGTTCAAGCCACGGGCAAGAATCTCTGACTGTGGGTGGTTTTCTCCGTAAAGAACAATATCTGGTCTCAAGATGCCGATGGAGCCAGTTAGTCTTTTTCCAGAATACAACCGCTCCTGGTACTTCAGGTAGCAGTTTTCACACTCTGGGTATTCCCCGCTTTCCAACATGCGCTGGGTCTGCGGCGTCCAGTCGTAGTGGGAAAAGCACTGGGTACAAGAAAGCTTATGCAAATTGCCGTGCAACTGAACCACATCTAAGCCGTTCCAGTTTTCACGGAAACTCTTTCCAGAAGAGTTTTCAATTTCGTTAAATTTAGACGAGTCAATGCCACATTCAAGGTTGATGGTTTTCTCCAAACTGTCGATGTTTTGCGTATAGCATCTTAGGAGCTTGTTCTTGTCCTTTAAGGTTTTGATGAAGCGGTGGGTCTCTGTAGCTTTGGCCTGCAAAGAGTGCTTGTAAAGGCCCTCCATGAACGTGCAGAAAATCGACAAGGTAGTGTCGTTGCGGAACAAGGAGATGTCGAACAAGTCTTGACCCTTGATGAAACTGGTGGGGTATTTGGCTTTCACGATATTGTATAAACCTTCGTCGGAGCGGAAGTCAGGAATGCCGGCATTGCAAGAAATTCCCGCTCCGGTCAACAAGCTCGATTTTCTCGCCTTGAAAATGACCTTAGCAACCTCGTGGAGTTTGATTGCATCTTCCGCCAGCACGTTGTTGGGGTCGGAAAGATTGATTGTTTTCATGGAATATGTGGCAGAATGGCGTTTTTACTGATGCAGAGGGACAATGGCGACTTGGGCCGGAAGGAAAGAAGAGATGTTGTGAGGTTAGCGCCGGAGTGGTTTTTTTCCTTCGTTTTTGTGAACCGGACGCTTGATGCGAGGTGTTTACAATATACCGCATTAGTTAAATTGGTGGGTTGTGTGCCGGACCAAGACTATCCGTTTCACCACCCCAGAGATCGGAAGTATAGAGAAAAAGACGGCGAAGGAGGTAGAGGTGGGAAGGAAAGAGACGGGTACGGTAAATGATTGGCAAGGCCATTGGCATGGCGGTTTTTGTGATTCTGGAAGTTGTACCGGACGAAAGCACCGAGCTCGCAAATGAGGTGCATTGTGATCTCCGCTATGCGCGTAGACGTGGAACAGGCCCGCCACGACCAACGCGAAAGTGCGTACCTCCGTGCCTAGCGACGAAGTAACCGAGGAAGAAGGAAAGCACAAAGGCCCGGAGGAGGAAAGGCAAGAGGAAGATAAAAGGGAGATAAGAGGAAGATAAGAGCAAAGGGTAAGTGGATAAGGTAAGTGGATAAGAGTGGAAAATGTTAGTAAAGGAAGAGGAAAAGGTGAGAGTAAAATATAAGTAAGAGGAACAGAAAGTCAATAAAGGCTCACGCCGGAGAAAGACAAGCCAGTCGAAGACCCGAAGAATTCATAGTATACTGAGGTCGTTCCTTGCAACCAGCGTCGTGAATCTACTACACTCGAACTACACCCAACAATGATAGTTTGTATTACTCCAGCCCTAGGCCTGCGTAGAGTTGACGGCCAATTCCATAATAAGCCTTGTAGCCAAGTGCAAAAATGGGTATGCCGAGAACGAGCTCATTTCATCCACATCCTGTCTCGCAGGTTGTGCCCCATTCGAGCTTTCCCAGCCGTCGAACTTAAAGTCGACGAGGTAGTTGTTTGGTTCCAACTGGAACAACTGGATCTGCATCTTCATCAAGTCCGGAGGTACGCACTCGCCGTCAGTGACAGTGTCGTCCACCATCGAAGGCCCATACTTCCATCTGACACGAATGGTCCACAACTCCTCTTCTGTAGGCTTGGACCACTCCGCACCCAAGTTGCGCAATGCGCGGTAGATCTCGCCCATCACGTCCAACGGGTACGACCGCGACCGGATGCCAAAGTGCCATTTCGTTTTCAGCTTTTTCGTTGACACAGGGTTAATCTTGAGCTGGCTCTGCGAGCCCTGCTGGATCATGGACGCCTTGTGAATCGATGGCAACGACGATGGCAAAATGGCAATGGTGGAGTTGGGCAAAGTGGACAAGTCTGGCACCGTGGCCAAGGTCTGGTATGTCAAGGACTGTTGTACGCCTGGAGCACGGTGAGAGGCCGAGTCGTCGCCCGGCGCACCGTTCCAAATCGGAGGCGGGCTCTGGGACAAAAACGTGTCCATGCGCTCGGTTTTGTTTTTCTTCAAGTCCTTGACGAGCGAGTGGTTCTCCTTCATCAACAAGTATGCGTCGAGAATCTCGTTGCTCTGTTGCTGCGGGTACTGTTGTTTGTTGCAGGAAGAAATCACCGCCAAGATCTCGTCGCGGTCGTAACCCATGGTCATGGTCAACGCGTCCACCACGTCATTGTCCACGTCGATCTTGTTGTGGATGGTCTTGGACAAGTCTGGAGGAAGGAGGTACTCGGAGATTCCTTGCTTGAACCACTCGTCCTCCATGATTTCGTGGATGGTGATTCTGTTCAACGGGTTGACCACCAACATTCTCGTCAACAAGTCCTTGGCCCCCTGCGAGAGGTAGTTGGGCAAGGTGTACACACCGTTGGAGATTTTCTTGAACAACGCAGGAATAAAGTCGTCGTCAAACGGCAACCGCCCGCACAACATCACGTACAAAATCACTCCCGACGACCACACATCCACTTCTGGGCCCGCGTACAACTTACCACTAATCACCTCCGGCGCAGCGTAGTTGGGCGAGCCGCAACTAGTCTTCAAGAAGTTTCCGTCGGTCATGATGTTGGATAAACCAAAATCTGCAATCTTCACGTTCAACTGGTCGTCCAACAACAAGTTTTCGGGCTTCAAGTCCCGGTGCACAATCTTGTGGCGGTGACAGTATTCCACTGCGGCTATAATCTGCTGGAAAAAGCGTCTGGCTTCGTCCTCCGGCATCCTGCCGCGCTGCACAATGTAGTCGAAAAGCTCTTTGCCTGCGTACTCAATCACCATGATGATGTCGTCTTTGGACTTGATCACATCATACAACTTGATGATATGGGGGTGTCTCAACAACCGCAAGTAGGAGATTTCCCGCTCGATACGGCCCTGCATGTCGCTTTTGGCCAATGTCTTCTTGTTGATGATCTTCAACGCCACTTTGTGGCCCGTGGTCAAATGTTGCGCCAACTTGACTTTGCCGAACGAACCTTCGCCCAACGTTTTGAGCACCTGGTACTTTCCAATGCGGTTGGCTGGGTTCTGGGCAGGATCCTGGTGTTTTTCATGGTGGTGATGGTGGTGGTGATGGTGGTGATGATGATGCAGCTGGTGCTCCAGCTGGTGCTCCAGCGGGTTTTCCGACATTTGGGGTTGAAGTGAACAGGTGGAGTGAGTGAGCTTTGGCCCGAGGGGTTTTGGTGCGCGCACGCTTCCCCAGACCGCGGGGTGGTGGGGTTCGGTGGGGCTGGTGTAGGGACGAGGGCCCTGACAGACTGGGAGGCGTTACGATCACGAGAGATGCGGATTTTTCCGGCTGAGCTAATGTCAGTGACTCTACTGATTTTTTCATTTGCGACATTCGGCTGCACTTGATTACTGGTTGGGGTGGATTCGCACTTTTGTTTAGGTGGTGCAGCTACGCAGGAGGGCGCAACATCCGACTGTGCTTGTTTCGACCGAAAGTGAGAGCAGGTAGGCGCCGTGTCTGTAGTCGTAGTTAAAGAGTGTTTTGGGTAAAGTGGCTTTGGGTACGATTAATATTGGGCAGTCTTGGGTAGTCTTGGGTACGTAGTCGTGGCTCGGGTAGAGAGTGCGACTGCGCAGTGGATAAAATAAAACGTAGCAACTTCGGCCGGGACGGTATTGTAAAGCGATATGGAATCACCATGACGTGGCGCCTACATTGTATTTTAGAGACGTTTTCACAGCTTCTCAGTGCCCTACCGTCAACTGCTCTTCAACGTTATTGTTGACCGAGACACTCTTGTCTCAATGCGTCTGTATCCTAGAAACCCATTTTATTACTACATCAAGGAAGGGTTGCGCCGATACCCCGCGTCATCCCTCTCAAACGTTCCTCTTGTGGACCGGTTGTAGTTTGTTTTCTTTGTGGGTTCCCTCCGGTTTGGCGACTCATCCTTCCGGTCCCGCAGAGCTGCCAGGCCCTTTCTCGCGCTTGACGATTGTTCCACCCACTGTGGCCCTTCTGATCTCTTTTCTGGTCTTCCGAATCGTTTCTCGTTCCTCGGCTGTCTGTGTTCTCTTTTATTGTTTCGGTCGGGTCTTTGTTTCTCTCTCCCCCCATGCGATCGCATCTGCTCAATCATTGCTTTCGCCTGATGGCGTGTCTGCTGCTCCATTTGCTGTTTGCGCTTCTCTAACAACTGCTCCGGAATACCATCCTTGTCTTCCTGTGCACTCACAAGCAACTGCCAGAGCTGCTGACAGAAAACTCGCCCGTCATCGTCTCCGAGAAAAGTCTGCAATTGTTCTTGGATTTCACCCGCGCCTGGTTCTTTGTTTCCTTCGAGCATTTCGTAGATGAGTTCCACTGCAATGTCGTCATCGGGAAGATGTTTCTGCATCTCCTCTTCTAGCCACTCCTTGATGATGGGAAGATGCACTTTGGTGGTGTCAACATGCTGTTTCAAGATTTTTCCTCTTGGTTTCTTTACATTTCGTCCGTAAAAGTCCTCGTCCACCAGTTGCACGGAGTAAGACATTATGAAGCGAGTTACAATGTTGCCTGTATGCGCGCGCCGCCTTCACTAACGAAGAAGGGTGCAATATTCTCGTGACCCGTTCGATTTAATTTTGGTTTACAAATGGAACCGCGCAATCTGAACCTCTGCCCTGTAATCTTGGTTCCCCAAATACTGTTTTTTTTTTTTTTTGTGTTTGTGATCACTTCTGTCGTCAGAGCTCTCCTCTCAAACTCTCCACAGTATTGTTCTGTTTCGCAATCGCACTGTTTCAAACCAGCCTCAACGTCCCTGTCCTGAAACACGTGCGAAAAACGCACCCGCGACACTGGCGACAGCAGTGGTGACATGAATGTCGCGGTTTTGGCTGCAAAAAGACAAACTACTATAAATACACCTCCGGTTCCCTCGTTTTTCCCCGCCACACATGTCTTGGCCGCTTTTCGACTCGCAGCTAATTGGCTTCAAGGCTCCCACCTACAATCGCACGGCGGTGCACTGCACCAATGCTACTGTCTACGCCATCCACGCCGTGACCCACCTTGCGCAAATAACAAACGGTATCACAATTTCATGCTCCCCCAATATTTGGTCGAATTCTATTTACCCCACCAATCGCTACTTTGACCAGTCGTTGTCTCCACAATTGGCCCCGTTCGCATTCAGCTCACCTGATCTGGTTGATTCTGCCCTCATGTCACCTCTTGGACACGCCCCAACCACACAGTTGCTGCTGCCCAACTCTCCACAGGAGAAATATATCTCAGGAAAACATACACCTCAGATCTTGTGCTTTCGCGACATGTCAGGGCAGGTGTTCCAAGTGGGCCCCCACGCACGGTTTTTTGTCATCAAGTCGTACAGTCCCTTGGATGTCGAAGCAGCAATAAAACACCGAATCTGGACACTGACAGAGTCTGGCAACAAGAAGTTGGCAAAAGCATATGAGGACTCTCCTGAAGGTGTCTACTTGTTTTATCTGGTGAATGGGTCGTCTCGCTTCTGTGGAGTGGCCCAAATGCAAGGACAAGTTGATTATACGAAGGAATCTGACATTTGGGTCGAGTCCTCTCGTTGGAAAGGAATATTCCCAGTGCATTGGCATTTTGTCGCAGACATCCCCAACAAGTTATTTCGTCTTTTACGTGTCCCAGCAAATGAAAACAAGCCAGTGACAAATTCAAGAGATGCACAGGAGCTTCCCCATGCAATCGGGGTGGCCATGTTAAATATCTTTAGCGGGTTCTCCCTGCAGGCTGAACGGCGGTAAGCCCTCGGAAACCGTGCGGACATTGGCCGTTACGAAACCACGCGATTTTGGACTGCGCTAAGTTGTCCCTTCACTTTGTTGCTCCACCAATTATTTCTACACCATGCACTTCAAAACTGCATTCAGAGGTAGTCGAAGCTTTACCACGGCTGTCAGAAGCTTAGAAAAGGCTGGCAAAAAAGCAGCTGCCAAGGAAATCGATCCTGCTAGCGTGGGGTACGGAGCCATGTCCAAGGCGCAGAAGGCATTTCTTGATCGTGTAATACGCGTGGACCAGGCTGGCGAGCTTGGAGCGGATTACATTTATATGGGACAATATGCTGTATTGGCTACTAAATACCCCCACTTGGAGCCTGTGTTGAAACACATGTGGGAACAGGAAATCCACCATCACGGCACCTTTGACCGTCTCCAAACGCAACGTAGAGTCAGACCATCTCTATTAACACCATTTTGGAAAATTGGTGCAGTGGCCATTGGAGCTGGAACTGCTCTTATCAGCAAAGAAGCTGCTATGGCATGTACCGTTGCTGTCGAGACAGTTATTGGTGGTCACTACAACGAACAATTACGGGTGTTGATGAACCAATATAATATCCCTGTCTATGACAAGGCTACAGGAAAGCCGTTGGACGCTGAACAGATTACTGAGGCCATCAAGACATCACCCGAGATGCGTGAGATGAAAGACATGATAAGCACTTTCAGAGACGACGAGCTCGAGCACTTAGACACTGCAGTTGAACACGATGCTCGCAAGGCAGTTCCTTACATGCTTCTCACGGAGACGATCAAGTTGATCTGCCGTGGCGCTATTTGGTCTGCGGAGAGAGTGTAACCCCACCGAGGACCGAAGCCCCTCTGAACGGGGAATATGACTGTACCACAGAAGCTATATGATTACGAAAAGAGAGCCCATATATATCTGGGTAACCAATGCTAACTTTATGACTTTGAGACGTAGCCAGGAATACGTGGAGGATAATGTGGAGACTGTTTGCGCGCACTAGTGCGGTTTCTTCCCTGCACATGTGCAGATGATTCGCACGAAGGTAAACAACACTCTCAGGTTACAAACTCTCTATTCACTACATCTTCAATAGGCGACATTACCTCTTCCCTCGCATATTCCCTCATATACTTGAAAACAGAATATGTCACGTCTAAGTATGGTGAATCGGTCTGGTGGCCTGACGTTTAGTGGGTCACGGAATCATTACTACCATCGAGACGAGTTTCCCATTCTCGATTTCAAGGAGCTTTCAGTGTGTTTACAAGGGTGTGATTTTATTGCCAACGAAGAGCTTGTGTCGCGACCCTCGGCAAAGTATATCCGAGCGCTTTTTGAGCAGATTCTCGATACGTTTATGGGGTTTTCTCCAGAATACTGTGTGACGACCACTAAAACGATTCTTCAGGGCGATCCATCCAACTTGGTGGCGACAAACGAAGACAGCAATACTGACGACATTGCAGAAACCATGCAAACACTTGTGTTTTTCCGTGCCGCCAACTCGTTGCTCCAAACATGCGGGGTGCACGACTTCCGACTCATGGATCTTGTGCGGCCCGAACCGCAGCGAATACGGCGGATTTTGAGTGCAGTGATCAACTACGCCCGGTTCCGGGAGGAGCACTTGCGCGAATGCGAGCCATTGGTGCGCGAGTGCGAGGGTAACGCGGAAGAGGTGCGGAAAGCAGAAGAAATCAACACGGCGTTGGCCAATAATATTGACCTGCTCAAGGGCCGGCTTGGCGTGGACACTGCCGAAGAAGAAAGCCACCGCAAGTCCACGCTCGTGCAGCTCAACAACTACAACCTGCGGTTGGAGCAGGAACTTAAGAAATTGCAGAATGCGCAAGAGACACTCAAACACGAGCACGGGGCGTACAAGGAGGCCAAAACGCGGCTTTACGAGAAGCTAGAGGATCACCACTATCTCATTGGCGAGTCTATGCGCGAGGTGGAGAAGCTTAAGGCCTACACTGCGGCGGACCCTACGCTCTTGCAGCGAATTATTGACGATTTGAAGACCAATCTTCAACAGTGCGAGGACGGGCTCCGCGAGCATGAACAGGTATTAAGCAACAAGCATAAAACAGTCGATGCAATGGAGACGGTCGAGGACGAGCTCCGCAATCTCATTAAGATTGTCCAGGAAGTGAGTAATGACGCCCGCAAACTCGAGGAGGCGCGCGACAACTTGACGCGGCAGACGGAAGAGTTGGAGAGCAAAAGTCGCACCTCTGACGAGTTGGCGGTCCACATCCAGCGGGTGGCGCGGCAGCTTTCCAAGTCGGCAGAGAAGATTGTCAAGTTGCGGCAACAGGCACGCGAGCGGGAAAACAATGCAAAGCAGCGACTTGCGGGCCTCGAGTCGGAGTACGCGCGGCTTGTGGAAGAGCGGGATGCAAAGGAGGAGAAGCTTGTGGGCACCAAAGCAGAGATTAATGAACTTGAGGCGCAAATCCATGCGATGCGCAGTGAATTTGACGCCGAGTGGCGCAGCACCGAGACGGCAGTGGCCAAGCTCAATGCACATGTCCGGATGTACTTGTCGGATGTGGGCAGCCAGATGTAATAGTATGTACAATAGACGGGCAGGAAGAGGTCGAGTAGAACACGAATGGATGATAATATTGGTCACGGGACTGAGACCGAGACTAGGACCGAATTGGTTCGAGGTGGCTTTGCAAAGAAGGTGTGTATTGTACGGCGGAAAAAGCCAAGGACTAGAGACGAGTCAAATGCGGTTCGTAAATTCATTAGTATAATGACGCTGTTGCTTCTAAAATAGCGCCAGGTTCACTGCGTAGCAGCAAGTGTATGCAAGGGGCGGGTCTCCCATGGAAATCGATCGGGGAACGGTATTCTATTTAGTCAAGCAGTCGTGTCTGAGAAGACTTGTCACTTACAACCTCTGGAGACAGAGAGTGGGTGGCCAGCGCGTCCAGACATGAATCGTCGTTGTTGTATTCGATGCGGTCATGGCGCGGAATGGGATGGTTGGTGGTGAAGACAGCAAACACAAGTGCCAAACATGCAAATGCTAAGTTCAAGTAGAACACGTCGTGCAATGCCTTCAAGTACTGGTCCAACACCACATTGCGCACCAGCTCCGGTAACTCCCAGATAAGGTTGGGAGACAGAAGCAAAGCATCCACCGGCACAGTCAAGCCAGCCGGTGCGGCCCGTTCCAAGTACATGCGGCCGCGAGTCATGAGCATCAACTGCGACGTTACGGTGCCCACCACTCCGCCAAGGGACTTGGTGAAGTTGACAAAGACAGTGGCGGTGATCATGGCGCCCGCAATATGGCCCGGCGCCTTGAGCTGTGCCGACATCACCGAGCTCTGAAACATAAGGCCCACAGCGACGCCAGAGGGAATAAGCAAGCCAATCCTAGCGCCCACAGAAACGGTGCGGCCAAGCAAAAGCAATATGCCCGTGCCTACCGGGCCAAGGATAGCCAGAACCATGAATGGAATCTTGACGGAGTAGGCGTAGCGCATGAATACGCCATTGACCGCAGAGGCAACTGACACGGTGATGACAAACGGAAGGAGATCCACGCCCGACTGCCACGCAGACGCATTTTGCATCACCTGGAAATAGATGGCAACGTAGTTGATGAGGCCCATGAAGTAGGCCATGATGAAGCTGGCGGAGGTGGCTGCAGCGAGAATTTGAGGGACAAGCACCACACTGGGCTCTAGAAGAGGCGCGCTGAACGTAGGGGAAGCGCTGGGAGCCTTCGGGGACTCGCTTGTCGAGGCCATGGAGACTTCTGTGGGGACTTCCGTGTCTTCACGAGAGGTGCTCCCCGTGTCTTCACGAGAGGCGGTGGAGGTAAAGGGTGGCCTGAGGGCTTTGGCCCGGCGACGCAACGACGCACACGAGTTCCACACCGCCCACATGACCAACAACAAACCACCCACCACAAAACACACCACCACTGCCGCCAGCCCCCACGCATATTCGTTGCCGCCCCACGTAAGCGCGAGCAACACCAACACCAACCCCAGCGTCACCAACACCGTGCCCACCCAGTCAATGTGGCGCAAGTTTGCCAAGACGCTGCCCTGCACTGGCGGCGGATGCAACAGCACCCACAAAAGCACCAACGCAAGCCCGCCCACTGGCAAGTTCACGTAGAAACACCAGCGCCACGTCACGTGGGTGGTGAAGGCGCCGCCGATGAACGGGCCACACACCAGCGCTATGGCAAACGTCATGCCAATGAGCGCCATTGCCAACGCACGCTTGTCGATCGGCACCGACTCCAGGAGCACCACCACCAGAATTGCCTGAATGGCGCCGCCGCCCACGCCCTGGATCACGCGCCCGCCAATCAACATGTCCATGGAGTTTGCGAGCGCAGAAATAAGGCTGCCGATTTCGAAAACAACAATTCCGGCAGCCAATGTGTGTTTGCGGCCGAACGCTACCGCAAGTTTCCCATACGACGGCGCCAAGCACGTCATGGGCAACATGTAGCCTGTGGTGAGCCAGCCGATCTTGTTGAAGCCGTTGAAGTTGTCGGCGATGGCCGTCAAAAGGGTAGAGACGATGGTCTGGTCGAGGGCGGCAATGAAGAGAGACGCCACGATACTGGCGAACACGAGGTAGAGGTGCACGCCTTTTAGGTGGTGGTCCTGGGCGTGGGTGCCGTCGCCCGCATCGCTCTGCACGAATTTCATGGAGAGGCGGGAAAAGAGTAGAGGGAGGGAAGTGAAGAGAGAAGAGAGGCAGAGAGAGGCAGAGAGAGGCAGAGAGAGGCAGGAAGATGTGGAGAAAAGAGGCGGAGAAGAGGTGGAGAAAAGAGGTGGAGAAGTGAGGCAGAACAGTGGGTAGTGTATCGGGCGGACTGCGTAGCGCAAACGGTCGCGGCTGCACCGTTGCTTCGGGCGGCGGAGGCAGCGGGAGAACTATAGATGCGGCCACACACCGAGGTTTATAAGGGGCAGTTTCAATCGGATATTGGCAGATCCACTTTCGTGGCTCCGTCGATAAGGCCTTATGAAATTTCCGGGTATGACGGGTTTGGAAGGATGAGCTGAATTGTAATGTTGCCCCGACGCATGACGCAGCAACTTCCGCACTCCTCCTGGGCACTCGGGAAGGTCACGGCCGCAGTGATGTTTGTGCTGGCGTGCTTCGTCACTAACGTCCCGTACGCGTCTGGTCATTTTTGAGGGCCCCGGAACTTGCAAAGTTTGCGTGCTACGGAGACATTATGATTATTCCTCTTGGTTAGCCTTGTGGGGCTTCACACCAATTTCGCAATCTTCCCACTTTCTCACCAAATGCGCACGTACACTACAAAAATCATTAGTAGCCTTACATTGTCTAAACCGGGCCCCGCCGGAGAAAGTCCAAAATATCCATGTCGTTCTCGTCCGACTGTGCGCTCTTCGTTGTGGACCGCCGCATCATCGTAACGCTCACACGCCGCGGCGTGTACACCTTGAGCTCGGGAATGGGTCCTTCTGCCGACAAAGCGTGCAGCCGGTGGGACTTGGTCGACAAGGACACCAGGCTGGGGCGGCGGCTGGCGCTCAGAGCCAAATTCAGCGCGGAGCTGGCGCGCTGGCCAAACGAGAAGTTGTCGAGTTTCTGGCGGAACTCGTTCTCCACCACTGCCCCGGCCAAGAGACTGGAGAAGTCGTGCTTCTTATGCAACGCGTTGAACTCGCCACCGGCAGAGTTGGCGCGGTCTTCGGGCTGACTCTCCAAGTTTTCGGTGAAGAGCCGCTGCTGCAACTCCGCCACCAGCTGCTCTGTGGGCAAGCGCATGAACGGGAGCCGCAACCAGTCAAGCCAGTGGCGCCACCGCGAGTACTGCGACAGGTCGAGGTACAGGCTGAGCGCCACCGAGCCTTTGTGGGTGGTGCTCATGGACACGGAGTCGGCGCTGGGGAGCGTGTGGGCCGCGTGGGTCAAGACTGCGGCGTGTTCGTGCTCAAAGTTGCGCATTATGGTGTGCTCCCACGGCTGCTCACGGTAGAAGAACACCAACGAGTCCACCACGCCGTTGAACGGCTGCATGAATGCGCCCATGTAGTTGAGCCACACCACGGGACGGGAGCGGCCCGCGGCGCTGAACTGCGTGCACTGCAAGATGAACGGGAAGAGCCACACGAAAATGTAGGCAAATGGGTAGACAAAGATGGACTTCATCTGTTTCTCAATCACCTTTTGGCGCCGCCGGAACGCGTCCAAGTTGGCCATCTGAATGTCGCCGGTGCCCTGCACCGGGTGGGGGTAGTACGGCTGGTGAGGCGACGGAGTTTGCAGCAGGTTGTAGGAGCTAGCGTCGCCAGAAGTGTTGACGTTGGAGAGCGGCCGTTGGCTACTGGCGGTGGAGAGCGGCCGGGTGCTGTCCGGCAACACCAACTTCGGCTTGACAAAGGTGCGCACCGCGTCGTAGAAGAAACGCAACAGCGAGAAGAAGGACGGCTTTTCCGCCCGCGCATCCGCCGACTCCTGCTTGTGTATGGTGGTGAAAACACCGCCCAAGGTGCGGAACTCTCGCAACACGTAGACGTAGATGACACCGTAGACGCCCATGATCACCACCACAATGCACCACCGAGGAACCCAGCTGAGCACCAAGCGGTACCATGCCGGATGCTGGGGCAAGTAGCACCAGCACACGAACGAGGAGTAGCCGCGGCCGGCGTACGGCAAGCTGGCGAGCACCAACGGAATCACCACGCAGAGAAGGTAGACGTAGTAGCGGTAGAGGTAGAGCCCGCCCTCGGAGCGGTCGGAGCGGCCGGTTTTGACGGTCAAGCCCGGTTTGAACACAAGGAGAAACGTGTGTATGGCGAACGCGAGGATGGCCAAGTCCGCGCCCTCGATGGCGGTGGCAGTGAAGAAGCCCACCGCCTGGCAGAATGCCTTGTCGTAGTAGGACGCCGGATACTGGAGCACGTGCGAAGGGAAAATGAGGAGAATGATGGCCTTCAACAAGTCGAAGAAGATGAGAAATGCAATGAGTTGGTGGCGGAACACGAGCCGCCGGGGGTCGATGGCGAGGAACATGTAGATGGCCACCAAGCAGAGGACGATGGAGCTGACGGAGGATGCGGTGGCCAATGCGCGCTGAACAAAAGTCAGGTGGCTGTTGAACTGCTCGATCTGGTCGGCGCCGGTCGAGCCTAGTCGGTCCATCATGGTGCTGGCACTATCTAGCCAGGGACGGACAGACATGGGGGAAGGGCATGAAGATGTAGCGGGAAAGAAGACGCGAGCCGGGCGGGAGTTGGGCCGGGAGCGGGCGCAGGAGACACAGGTGTGTGGGTTCAGCGAGAGGAAAGGCAGGCGCCAGGTAGGACACGTTGGGTGGTAGTCCGAAACAGTGGAGGTAGTCCGAAACAGTGGAGGAGGATTGGGGCGGATGAAATTTGTCAAGCAGCTGAGTGGTGCAGGACCGCGGCCACTTACGAGTGCGGAACGGGAGAGGGAATCCGCAAGGGGGACACCAGCAGACGGAACTGGGAGGCGCCACAGATCCAAACACACCAGAGAGGCGGCAGTGGAGGTGCCGAGCGACTCCCGTTGCGGCAGCGTGCGACCGAGCGGAACTGGCACCAATCTCTGAGACGCCTCTGGCTGGGAGTCCTACAGATAGTCGGTGCAGATACGAGCCGGTGCGCATCTCTGGCTAAATGCTCGCACTTAGCCAGCCGCACTGGATTGGCCGAAGCAGTGTGTCTTATCACCGGTGGCACCCTGGAAAGCGAGAAATCGGCGTGCTGTCAGTTTTGGCGAGTGTTCCGCCAGCCGCCAAAACCGTCTATCACTGTAGTGGATTTCCAGCCTGGCTGCTACTCACTGACGACCGATCACAACGTGAAAGGTCAACATGTAGAAACAAGACAATGGCGTGGGGATAATGCGTCATGGAGCCCAGAACGCAGCACGTACTGGCGGGTGTCGCTGCAAGCCTCCAGCACAGTTTGGACCGCTATTTGGGCTCAACGTTATCATCCGCAGCTCCTTCACTAATACACGAGCTCAAGGGCTCACTTTCGCCAGACCACTGCTGCAGATCCTCCTACTGTTGGAGCTCTTCGCCACCAAGAATCGTTTATTTGGAATCATGGATGTAGCAGCATAAGGACTGATTCGACAGCTGTAACACTTCTTCTTGATCGCAGCGAATCTTCAAATTATACATAGATATGGCTGCAAAGCCAATACGGCCATGATCACCACGCTTTCGAAGCGATACTCTGACCTGGACCGATTGCTACATCCGTCCATCTCGAATATATTTATCATAATAACGTGGCGTCGTGATAACGTGGCGTGAAAAGAAGAAGTTGGCCTGTTGACATGTATGCGTCGCACTTCATTCCCACAGACT
Organism: Clavispora vitiphila; assembly: GCA_030557995.1. Lineage (NCBI taxonomy): Eukaryota > Fungi > Ascomycota > Pichiomycetes > Serinales > Metschnikowiaceae > Clavispora > Clavispora vitiphila. The sequence continues at coordinate 114,167 of JANIJR010000006.1, forward strand.
ACTACCCGGGACTGCAATGTGCGCTACATATACCCACGAAATACAAGCCAGTAGATCTGTCCCTACGTTTACAATATAAATAGGCTGGGAGAAATAACGTTCAGCTTCACTTCATCTCACTTCCAAAGAGGAAAGTGGACAAACGTTCCCACCAAGAATACTTGATCTGGCCATCTTCTTCAAGCTTGCCCTGAAGCTCGAGCTTGCGGTAAAACGACTCCTCATGCATCTCTACCTCCTTAAGCCCTGTCACCAAGTCCACCTCCTCCGGCCGCTTCCACTTGGTGCGCATGAAGATCTTGCACCCAACGAAAATGCCAATGTCAATGAAAATCATAAGATATGAAAACAAAAACGACTGTACGGACCATCCACCCGGAACGAATATGGTGTAAGTTCCAACAAAAGTCATCACAAACGCCAGGGTCCCGCCAATAATCGCCAACCACGGCTGATACCATCCCACAAACGGTAGCGTGTTCCGGTCGATTCCCTGGGCCTTCAACGCCCGGTAGAAGAATACATACACGAAGCACAAGATAGAGAAGTTGATCAACTGGCACGAAGTGATGAGGTTGATGATCCAGTTCAACACGGTTGACGCGCCGCTCCCCAACTGCAAAAACGAAAGAAGCGCCCACAAAAGCGAGATCAACACACAGTAGATAGGAATTCCGGTTCTGGTGGTCTGGGCAAGAAACCGTGGAGCATAGCCGTCAAGGGCAAACCCGTATAATGTTCGTGACGAGCAGTAGGTGTAGGAGTTTCCTGCGGAAAACCCGGCCGTGACCAAGAGCACATTCATGATATCTGGGAGCACTTTGATGCCCATGTTTTGCATGGCAATGACATAGGGCGAGCCTCCTGCTCCTGGCTTGGTCACACCCAAAGTCTCCAACAATTTTTTGTCGTTGTAAGGCACAAGAATCCCCACGCAGAGCGCTCCGCCCACGAAAAACACCGTCAACCGAATAAAAACTTGCTTGTACGCCGAAGGCAATGTTTTGCGGGGGTTGATGGTCTCGCTCGCAACAAGGGAAACATATTCTGGCCCAGCAAACGTAAATGTAGCACGAATCAAGCATGCCAAGAATCCTTGGAACCGGCCCAAAGACCCAGTATGGTACGCTTCAAACATAGGTCCAGGATCACGCCAGTACCGGAAGCCAAACGCATCGTGCTGTGGGTTTCCACCCACCATGGTGATGAAAGTGAAGAGAATGAGGCCAGTGGCCAAAATCACCTTCCCCAAACTAAGCCAAAACTCAACCTCTCCGTAAAGCGCAACGCCAAAAATGTTGATAAAAAAGTACAACACCACCTGCACTGCCAACGGAATGGCGGCAGAATAATCATCTCTCCAGTAGTGGAGAATTGAATTGACTGTGACAACCTCAAACGGGATCTGGGCACAGCACAAAAACCAGAAATTCCACGCCGCCATAATTTCCAACGCACTATCACAGCATCTTCCGGCCATTCGCACGAACGGCGACGCAATCGGCAAGTAAGTGACGTATTCCGCCGTACTGATGGTGATGAACAAAATCGGAATCGACCACAACACAAATCCCAAAAGAAGATTGAGGGGACCGTACTGAAGGCCCGCTCCAATGGACACGAAAAGAGCTGAGCCGATGGTGGCCCCAATTCCAAGAAGCTGTACATGCCGGCCTCTGAGTTTCCGGTGGAGAAGCTGGTACTCTTCCAGGTCCGACGATGACAGCAGAGTGACCGAGACTGAGCTTTTGACAGCTGGGTCATCTGTCACATGAACCACCAGCTTGGTGGGGGCACCTTTGCGCGGGATGAAGCTGTCTATAAGAAAACTTTGAACAGTCATGGAAAGAATGTGTAGCTCAACACTTGGTGAAAGATGCAAAGGAAAGTGGGTGACCTAAAAGCGTAATAGAGAAGGAAAAAAATTGACGAAAAAGAACCCCCACACGTATCCTGCGGTTCTGGAGCGCGATACAGGAGAATCTGGGGTATGCAAGCTTCCTCGGGAACAATACGGTGACCATCCGTTTAGAAACGACGCTTCGGCTCAAATAGAGACATGAGACTCGTGCATCATGCAACGGCTCTCACAATGCAACATCATGAGACACAATGGGAGTGCGATGGAGGTGGGGCATCAGAGACATGGTAGGGTGGGGCAATCAGTGTGAGCCCGGCACATGAAAAAAAAAATAGAAAGTGCAGAAAAGTATGTGGAACAGTACAAATTAGCCATCACAAGTCTCTGGAGCCAAAATCGAGCCAACAGAAACGATGGAAAAGCGTTAATGTGGGTAGACAAAGTGGGCATATGTGTTGCGGACCAAAGGCATCATTGTTCGGCGAGTCTGCAGTCAAGCAGAGACAATGAGACTGCAGAGTCATGGAAGAAACCACCGAAGGACAAGTTGAGGAACATATAATGGGTTTTAGAAAGGAGCGGGATGGATGAAATGAAAACTGGAGAAGCAGAAGCGGACGATGAAGGTGAATGGTATGGGGTAAAATCGAGAGGAATTCTGTGACTGCGAACTGACTGGGATCGGAGTTCGGGCCGACTTGCACAAAAATGCTTGCAAGAGTGGCGGGGATTTAAAAATAGCGACAGGTTGGAAACAGAGAGAGAATGTTAGTTGTGGCGATGGACATTAGTGTGAGATTGATATTTGATCGAAACTGCTATTTGCTGGAATGTGGAGGACACCCACAACACTTCTCCAAACTACTGCCTATGTATTTCCATGCCTTCAAACCTCCCCGGCAGTACAATGTTTCTAGTTCATGCGAATACTATCGGTGGAGCAGGTCACTGCTGCAACGGGGCGTACAAAACCTGGGTCACGTACTTCCGCTTGTAGCGCACCACTGACGCCACCGCCAAGGTGTTGTGCTTGATGCTAGTGGTGGCCAAGTGGTTAAGCACCACGTGGTTGGGGATGGGCAACGCGCCCGAGTTGTTGTCTCTATCCTGGGTGTTGTAATTGTTTAAGATGACGTTTTCCAAGTGCGGTGGCAACTGAGGCGGGTGCAACCACGCCTGCTGCTGGCCATTCTTCTGCTTGCCCTGCTCGTCAATGGCGAGGTAATACTGTTCCATCACCTTTGGGTCCACGAAGATAGGGGGGATTTCGTTGATGTAGTTGTAGTGGCGCAGCGGGCCCGAGTCCACGTCGCCGTCGTGGTACCGCAGGTAGCCGTTGCCCATGTCGTCGTCGTCGTTGATGAAACCAAAGATGGAGTCGGACCGGCCGCGGTTGATGGACATGGACCGGCCGCGCGCCTGGGCCTGGGTGCGTTTTTCCGCCTCCTCGCGCTCATGCTGCTCTGCCTCCAACTCCTTCTGGTGTTTCAAGTGCATTTGCACGTGGTCCGGCGTCACCTCGATGTAGTTGACAAAGTTGCCCATCTGGTCGGTGGCGGTAGGGAGGAAGTCGGAAAACCGCAACTCGTTGTCCACCACGAAACGGAACCGGTGCGTTCCCACCGGCAACCCCAACGTCACCATGAACGAATCTTCGGTGGCCAGCCGCTGCAACCCAATCATTTTGCGCCACCCGGTGAACGAGCCGGTGACATACACCTTTTCACCGCCCTGGACCCACGTGATGTCCACGGGAACGGCAATGGAAGGGTCAGGGGAGTCGCTGGCGGGGTTCTGGCCAGGAATGGTTTGCGGCGTAGGCGCTTCGGATTTGAGAGTTTCGCTGGCGTGCGTGTCGTGCGCGTCGGCCTCGTCGGTCAAGATGATGGTGGATTTTCTTCTCACGGGAGGTGTGGCGGAGTCGTGATCTATGCTATCGAGCGCGTTGGAAACGTCGACCATGGAGATGTCATTTTGGTCGGACATGGCGGGAAAACCAATCAGCGGGAGAAAATGGGGAGGCGCGGATGCTTAGGCGGCAGGCGTGACGTGCCGAGGTGAGTATGGCACACGAGCGGTGGTGTGGGAAAAACTAGGGAGGCTGATTCTCGCCAGTAGCGGTGGATGTTTTGCCTGAGGTGTCAGAAACCCTTGGGGCAGGATTGGGGCAGGATTGGGGTGCGCACACGTGACGAGGTCCAGTTACGGCGAGGATGGGAAATTCGGGCAGCGTTTGCAGGGAAGAGGAGAGCGGGATCGGACAAGGAGCGTGGCGGCGGAGTTGGTGAGTGGCGGTTGGGGGAATGCCGTGGCGGGGTGTTTGGTTGCTGGCTAACAATGGCCCCGCACAACTAGACACAGCCGGTGCGGAAATAAGTGGGCGAATGCAGATAACCGGGATCAGTGCGAATAGGGAAGAAGTTACGTGGTAAGAACGATAGTGTTTGTGTTTGTGTTTGTGTTTGTGTTTGTGTTAGTGTTAGTTAGTGTTTGTGTAAGTGTTTGTGTTAGTGGTTGGTGATTGAATAATGATAGTGATTGTTGCTGTATTGATAGGGATGCACACCTGAGTAGTATATTCTTCTGAGTAAGCAACCAACGGAGACCCAGTATTGCGAATGCTTCGATCTTACCTTACAGATGTGCCCAGGTAGCTTGCAATGTTGATGTTCCGCTTGAAGAGATGGGCTACATATTAATAGTTCCCTTTCCCATCCAATGAGAGTTCTACACTGAGATACTGCGAACAGTGAAAAATTGGCTTAGCAAAATCCGCTGGAAAACATAGCGAGAATTGCGGAGAGGCATCACAGAGCAGACAACGACAATGGGTGTAGTGGAGTGAGTGAGTGAGTGAGTGAGTGAGTGAGTGAGTGAGTGAGTGAGTGAGTGAGTGAGTGAGTGAGTGAGTGAGTGAGTGAGTGAGTATGGTCAGTCTCCAAACTACACGCCACAAAAGGGGATCCGCAGCACCGTTGCTTTGCAGTCTCACGTTTCGGATCACCCCCATACTCGTGTGCAAATTTCGTTTCATCCTTCTCTATTGTGCCATTTCTGCGCATGAGCCCACCGTGCCTTATCGCGCACCCTCATTCGGGCCATTGCCCTCGCCGAATCGGGAAAGCCCGTGAAACTATTTTGCACCCAAGTGTACGACGACAAAATCTTCGAAAAGTATAAAGCACCTTGGATCCATGGATGCTGGACTTCATCTTGAGAGTCCACGCCCCTCAAGCCAAGGTTTTTTCTGCCGCTCTTTGCAAGTATCTCTGTCCCCACCATGCCTCTGCCTGAAACAATTGTTTTCGACTACTCCATCTCGGGAGAGGCGTATTCCGCCACTTTTGGCGACTTGGACTATTTGGCAAGACAAAACTCGCGGCTAGCAATCATCAATGGCATAGCCATCGGTGGCGGATGCATGCTCATGCTTCTTTCGTGGGTCGTGATTGTCAATAAGAGAGCTCCCATTTTCATCATGAACCAGTCAATGTTGTTGGCAATGGTCATCAGAAGCTGCTTGTTCTTAGCGCATATTTTGGGTCCTCTCGTAACTATCGGATACCAAATGTCCGGGATTTTCGATGGTCACTGGACTCCTTATAACACATATGTGTGTTTAAACTTGTTTCATCTGATTCTTGTTGCTCACGTCGAGGCTATTCTCTTGTACCAGATCCATGTCGTGTTCAAGCTGAGTCTGATTGGGAAAAAAAGGTACGTTTTGGAAGCGGCAGTGGCGTTTCTTTCTTTGATCACAATAGGTCTTGATCTTAATAGTGGAGCGCAGCATGCCATCGCGTTGCGGGCCCAGCTTCAGGAAGAGGTACCCAAATCTATTTCTCCGTGGATCGACAACATTCCAATCATTTTGTTTTCCGCTTCCGTCAACGTCCTCTGTTTGATTTTGGTGCTTAAGCTAGTGTTTGCCGTACGCACCAGACGCCAGTTGGGATTGCGCCAGTTTGACAGTTTCCACATTCTCATCATTATGGCTTCTCAAACATTTATTGTGCCTTCAACGTTGGTGATTGCAAACTACTGTGTGAACGACCTGCCGCTTCTCAGTCAAATATCCCTCATTCTTGCCGTTTGCAACTTGCCGTTGTGTTCGATTTGGGCATGTTCCAGTAACAATTCGCAGTTTCCCTCGTCATCTCAAAACACCATTTTGAGCAGACAAACTACAACCAGCTCACAAGAAACATTGGGCCATAGCTTCACAAGTACGCCCGAAAAGACTGATTCGCCCGTGGATTTGGAGAAAGGCGGCGACGTTGCTACGTTCTGTGACCAAGTTTCAAATACAAACTCCATCTCGCAAATTCTCGATGCATTCGAAAAGGATGCAATTGTGGGTGTCACCACACACCAGTTTAAGTAACCGACTGCTGTCTGCAAATTAATCAAAGATTGTTTCAATGGAATCGTCACCGTAAAGTTTGGTTCGGAATTTAACGAATGAGCAGCAGCTGCTACCGTGCCTGTCGCTTTAGATTCTAAAAAGATTTCGAGAACATTTTGCTCAACTAGTTCCGTTAGGATATACTTCACCTGTCAACAGTTTCAGTTGTAGTGCCATCTGCTAGACCTTGGCGCCATATTTCTCATGCAGTGAAGATATTTTCGGAGAACTTCTGATTTTGTAGAGGCTAAATTTTTTTACCAAGCCAAATATGATCGGTAGCCGAGGCGGAAGTTTGGCTCGAAAAATGAAACCACGCGATCTAAGAACGATGTGCTTAAACTGATTACCTAATTTAGGCACTCGATAGACACTATGCGGCAATTACACAATGTTGTTTGATTTGCAGCGAAGAAAAACATTTCTCTCAGGGAAGCAAATCCGAATCCGAGCGCCTAACTTTTCTTTTTCATACGAAAGCCGTGTGTATGATTCCGAGAATGTAAGACGCACTAAGTTGCAGTCACACCCCATAATGTTAGTCGCAGTATCAGCTACTTTCCGTGCGAATCAATATCTCTGGCCCAACAACAACAGACACAAGAACATCTGCTTACAGCTACTTCAACACACTCTCCGCTCTCTCCTTTGTATTTTGCCCTGCCTATTCTAGCACCGTAGCTCCCCCAAGTTTCCCACCAATTCGAGACCCAGCCCACTTGTGCACGTGACTTTCCCTCGTACTATTTTCTCCCACTGACTTTCTCCATTCCGCCAACACCATGGATTCCGCCGAAGACCCGTTCCAAATGGACGAAGAATTGGGTGCATCGGCACCAAAATCGCCCATTCAACCCGTGAACGCAACACCCTCTTTTGAAACCGACATCACGCCGCGATACACAGAACAAACCATGATCAGCAGAAATCTAATGCTCGCCGACTCTTCGTTTCTACGATCCAGATTGGACGCGATCAAGCTCGAGGAGGGTGCAGGCACTACTACAGAGGAGGATGAGGTTGTTTATGAAGAGGATGCCGACGACAAACTCGATCGGGAAGCCACCTCGAAATTAGAGGAGCAGTACTATGATTTTGAGAACATGAAGGCCCAGCCGCTCACTCCTCCGGAGAATTTTGCTCCCGTTGTCAACAAGATTTACCGCTCGTCCTTTCCGCAGCCGCCGAACTTTCCGTTTCTCAAGAAATTGAAGCTCAAGTCGGTGCTCTGTCTCATTCCCGAAGAGTATCCCAAAACGCACGAGGAGTTCTTCAAGCGCGAGGGAATCCAGCTATTCCAGCTCGGAATGTCGGGAAACAAGGAACCTTTTGTGAATATCTCCAGCGACTTGATCACCGAGGCCGCCAAGATAGTGCTCAACCCCGAAAACCAACCGATCCTCATCCACTGCAACAGAGGCAAGCACAGAACCGGGTGCTTGGTGGGAGTCTTGCGACGGCTTCAGAAATGGTCGTTGACGATCATCTTTGATGAGTACCGCAAGTTTGCTGCGCCCAAGGAAAGACCCATGGACCAGCAGTTCATCGAGCTCTACGACGACACAAACTTAGTCAAGTACGCAGAAGAGAACAATTTGATTCCGCTCAAGTGGGACTAAATCGTATTATCCAGCTGCGTCTGGGTTACCTGGTTGTGTATTTGGTATTTTCTGTCAAATAGCAGACTACTGATTTCACCTAAAGGCACCGGCGAGGATGACCTACGAGGGCCAAAAAAACTCACGGGCATAGATTCCCGCATTGCCGAGCGCGAGCACACTGAGCGCCATGGGCGAGATTCTTCCTCCCATCAAGCTCTTGACTGCTGACTTCCCGTTTACTAGCAAATAGAGCGTTGACCAGGCGAAGGTGAAGCCGGCGCCGTTGGTGACGTCGTCGTCGTAGATGATGTATCCGCCCAATGCGTTGGCGCCGCCAAAAAGAAAGCACGAGGTTCTGGTGGGTTTGGAGAGGGCCAAGCTGCGGCTGAATTGGGATGATGCTCCAGACCCCAATTTGGTATCCACCGGAGTGTGGGAATTCAAGCCTGTATAGAGGAGAGAGGCGGACATGGCCCACGCGGGCAAGGGCGACTTGGACGCGTTCAGAACGTACGACATGGGGTCGATACTGTGAGACATTGTGGGGAGTGGAGAGAAGACAGAGTCCGGGCCTATGGGTAGCAATATAGAAGAATAGAAGATGCAGGAAAAATGGGGAACAACAAAGTGCGTGGCTTGTGCGCAGTACGCCTGTGTTGGGCAGGTTGGTTGTTCCGGGAAATAGTCGCAAGGTACTGGCCGCCCTGTCTACCTGTCACTTATCACACTGTGTATTATACTAATTTACAAACCAAATAGATAGACGAACTAAAACCGATTAGGATCTTTCACCTCTCAATCTTCTGGCCAATTGGATGTCCTTCTTTTGGATGGTCACTCTCTTGGCGTGGATAGCACACAAGTTGGTGTCCTCAAACAAGGAGACCAAGTAGGCTTCGACGGATTCCTGCAAAGCACCAATGGCAGAGGATTGGAATCTCAAGTCGGTCTTGAAGTCTTGGGCGATTTCTCTGACCAATCTTTGGAATGGCAACTTTCTGATCAAAAGCTCAGTAGACTTTTGGAATCTTCTGATTTCTCTCAAGGCCACGGTACCTGGCTTATATCTGTGAGGCTTCTTGACACCGCCGGTAGATGGGGCGGACTTTCTGGCAGCCTTGGAAGCCAATTGCTTTCTTGGGGCCTTACCACCAGTAGACTTTCTTGCGGTTTGCTTGGTTCTAGCCATTTTTGTTGAGTGATTAGAATGGTAAAAAAAACGTTTGGGTGACGGATGCTCCCTATATATACGGGGGTGTGTTTATGGGTTGCTCCATAGTGAAGGCGCGATCATAACAAGCACGCCTGAAGCGCGCCGCGGGCGTGTTTCCGCACTTTCTCTCCCGGCAAAAGCCACGCTCTGGTGGCAGAAGCGGCGCCGGCGCGGTGCTGGAATGTACAGGGCGCGGTGCGCACATTCTAGCACGCCACCAGGGCGCCTTTTGCCCGCGCGCACTCTTTTCTGCGCGACAAAAGCGCCGCGTTTCTACAAAACGCTGGCGCGCGCTACCCAAACAAATGGGAAAGGATGCGTAAATGCCAGGCCGGTTGCCCCAAACAAACCTGTCGCATCCTGCACCCGCACCGCGACTCATGGGAGCGTGGGTGCAAACACCACACAGTATATAAGAGTCGAGGTTCGCCCACGGTAGTTATTCTATCATCACACATCACACACTACAATGTCTGGTAGAGGAAAAGGCGGAAAAGGACTCGGAAAGGGTGGCGCTAAGCGTCACAGAAAGATCTTGAGAGACAACATTCAAGGTATCACAAAGCCAGCCATCAGAAGATTGGCAAGAAGAGGTGGTGTCAAGCGTATTTCTGCTTTGATCTACGAGGAAGTCAGAGGTGTCCTTAAGTCTTTCTTGGAGAACGTTATCAGAGACGCTGTCACTTACACCGAGCACGCCAAGAGAAAGACTGTTACTTCTCTTGATGTCGTTTACGCCTTGAAGAGACAAGGTAGAACCTTGTACGGTTTCGGTGGTTAAATGCCTTGTATTACTAGTTCTATTCTGCGGTGTATATTAGAATATATTATTGATTCGAATTGTGAGTAGGCAGCGGTACTGTTTGTACGCTGCATTGGCTCTTGTGACGCCTTTTGTGCAAAAACATTGTCACACTCGCACCGACGCACACTCGCTGGAAACCATCTAACAATCTCTAACAATCTACTATTTCCGACATTCTACTGTATATTTCTATGCAATCATGTTCTCCAATTTGCGGCCCTTGCGCAAATTTCGCGTGATCATCCGGTCCACCGAATTCTCGATCGGACCCAACTGAATTGCACCCTCCCCTTCATAACCGTTGGACATCACTTTGGCAAAGTGGCGGATGCATACGGCGTTCCTATCCTCGAGTTCTTTGTGTTTGAACGGACAACTACATCTGCACCCAACTCCGTTTTTCACCGGCGTATCTGGCAGTGCCATAAATGCTTTATACCACGGCTGCATTTCCTCCACAAAATCTAGGCTGGGACGGTACGGAAGTTGGGCGCCGGGCGCATTGTTGGGACAGTGGCCCAAGGTGGTATGCTTGTAGCCAATATCGCGGAAGTAGTGGAGTTCTTCTTTCGCAAGGAACATTCCCACCGCCAACGAGTGTACCGGCGCATCACCCCAGCGCTCTTTGTAGAAACCTCCACTCTTGTCCAAATACTCAAAGTACGCTTGGTAATCGTCCGACATGAAGAGATCGGTGCGCGCAATCTCGAAGTTGGTCCAGAAATGACACAAATTGTACTCTTCGTTCTCGTACTTGTCCTCATGGAGCTTGGGTTTGTCATAAACCTCATCAAAAACATTGCGCATGTTGCGCATTTCCTTTGTAGCCTTGAGCTGGCCGTCTGTCTTCCCCTTCATCTCCAAAAACCGCCGCAAAATCTCATTTTTGTACACCTCTCCTCGCACATCCTTTCTGTCTTCAACGTAGTCGTAGCGGGCAGCGTTGGCACCCTCGATCTTCAAGTATTTCTTCACCAAGAGATCCCACGCGGTTCCCACTTGGATTCCACGCTCCTTGATAAACGCTTTTGTCTCTTTGAATAGAGAAGGCACTGTGTAATAAAGCTCCTGGATCGACACGGTGAAACCGTACTTCTTGTTGGATCTCTCCATCTCGATGAACGGGTCATACGTGAGATCGCAGAAAAACTTCACGTCCGGCTCCACGCGCCAGTACCACTTCCGCTTTGTCACTAACGGATGGCTGAAGAAATGGCCCAGATAGAACCGACACATCTTGTGGTACGACTCCATCTGCCCGTACATAATCTCTCTGTCGCCCTGGCCTTGGAGCAGCTCGTAGAGCTCGTCCTTATCGATGGAATCGGGAAAGTTCCACTGTTCCTGCGGCACCACGCCAAACTCCACCGCGGCGTTGGTGTGTTTCTGGACGGTTTGCTTGAACGTTTCGTCAAACTCCTCGTCGTTCAAAAAAACCCACGGATACTTGAACCATTGGTTAAAATGACGCTCCAACAGCTTCATGGAGCTCACCACATCTTCGAGTTCTGAGTTTCGAGCTAACATCACAAACGCTGCATCGGCTCTAGGAGCATCGACGTCGGGTTCACGACATCCAATGTAGAACGGCGCATCGGCGTTCAGCGAGATGATTTTGTTGCTGAGCTTGATGCGGTGGTCGTCGTAGTGGGGGTAGTCACCTTCCCGGTCTGCCTGTTTTTGCTTGTTATGTGAAACAATAAATAGGTGGATACTGGCCAACACAACAACAGCAAACACAATACGTCTGAAAAGACGGAAGCTGAAACGAACAGATCGTAGTTCTGCAGAGAGCTGCAGCCATGTTGGGATGAACTTGGCCATGTGCTCCATATACTTGGAATGTACGTAGTATGTATCAGCGAGAAAGAAGGACTGCGCCTTGACAATCAGAGAGCATGGAGGAAAACATCAAAACACGGTCAACTTCTCTCAACTGCCGCATACGAGACGGATAAAATAACGATAACATCAATTTCCCAGAATAAAACCACTAACTACTTCTATTTAGTATGGCACCACCACCCTAGCCCGAGTAGCTCACCGTGCACTGTGCAAGATACTGAAGCACCCATCCTGCATTATCTATTGCGTTGCGGTGAGGCCAAGTATCGGGCTCAAAACGGCCAGGTTTGGAGCGAGGATGAGAGGAGATTTTAACGTAGATGACAGAGCGGGAGAAAGTGGATATGGAATCTTTGCATCATCCACCGACATCAGCGATGCAATGACTTGGTCACATTCGGAACACGGCTTGTCCTTTATGCATTCTCGAGGCTCAGATGCAACCGTCTAAGCTTTATCCAACACATTGGCTGCACTCGAAGATCTAGACCAGCATGCAAAGCGTTCCAGCGCAGCAGTCGCCACTGCTAGAACATTGCCTGATCGGAGCCGCAGTTTGTGATTCGCTCGAGGCTTCCAAAACTTTTGTGTATCTATGCAAGCATGACCAGCTACCCATGCTGACTGTATCCCAACAGATTGGCTCCAATGCGATTGATGTCTCCGTTTGTATCGGATGACCGCTCTATCTTCTTTTCTGGCCGGTGACAGCCTCCTTATCTCTCGCGCTTCACCGCGTTTCGAAGCAACACTAAATCGGAGTTCAACTCTTCCGGGCGCAAACCCTGCACACCCACAAACTGCTTATGCGAGCTCCGGGTGTTGGCGTGTGCCTTGGTTTTCGAGCCAAAAATCATCGGCACGCCCTCCTCATTGTTCATGATCATTTGGTTCAACGCGTCGTAGTCCTTGTCCGAGAGATTGCTGTCGTTTCCGCTGCTAGCAGTTCCTGCCAGTTTAACATTCTCTTTTGCGCCTGCAGCGGACGACAACTCGTCGTTGGACGAGTAGCGGGTCGCATAGTGGCGGCGTCTCTTTCCTGACGACGTAGACACGTATCCCGCGGCAGCAGAGCCCGAGCCGCTGCCCCGCAAGTAGAAACCTCCGCTTAAATTGCTCTCGGAAAGGTCATCGGTTTCTCCGGAGGCAAACCGGGAGTGGAAGTCGCGTTTTCGAAGCGAGCGCCGGTCATTGACGCTGAGCGAAGACGCAGCGGCCGCGGCCGTGAGCGCAGACACCGTGGCGTCGTTCTTGGTGCTGTTCCACAGACTCGCATTGATCAAGTTGAGCAAGAGCTTGTCCTCCTTGAGCTGCTTGACCTGGCGCTGGAGCTTGTCGTAAAACTTCTCCTTGAGAAGCTTCACCATCATGTGATATGTTTCTTTCGCCTGGGCAATGTCCTCCTTGTACTCGGTCTCCACCCGTTTCACCTGGTACTCCTCCCAGAGCCGGAGCCGCGTGAGCTCGTAGTCGCGCGCCTGTTCCAACTCGGTGCTCTTGGCGACAAACTCGGAATCGGTCCCCTGCTGGATCCCAGCAAGCGATGTCAGGAGATTGTGGAGAACGGACCGGTAGAAGGTGCCATTGTCGTCACCAAAGGTGGTTTCGAGTTTACTGAGCCGGGTGGCGATCTGCTGGCGCCGTTTATCTTTTTTGTTCACTGCGGTTAGTACCAATCGGGATTGTGATGCGGCGGCGATACACACTTTCACTCATGGTTGTGGATGTGGTGTAGATATGTGAAAAGAGAAGAGTAGCGCAGACGATACTGGCGGGGCGCGGAGTGCATGCAAGGCCCAGTGCAGAACCCACCGGATGAACTGCCCCTTGAAGAGAATGACGAAAAAGTGGGTCGTTGCTTTTGTCTTGAGGGTTCTATGTGGGACGCGAAGTCACGGAGAATGCCTTTCTGCACTCACGCTTGGTGAGTTTGGGTCGTGGAGCTGGGGTGGGCCAAAACCAATCCTGTGTGCGACAGATGAAATTGTTATCTGGCCCAGGTCTGTATGGAGACACGACGAGCAACCATTTCAGTTACTGTCGATGCTTTGAGCTGCTCACCTCTTCATTGACAGAGTGGCGTTGATGGTTGATTGACCGCTAATTAGCAAATGACGGACTGCTGACTGACCTCCCAATTGCCTCGTATGTGCGAGCTATTCCGATATCTCGTCGTTTCGCTCCTGCTCCTCTGTATGTCTGCACCACTGCTGGGACCGTTTCTCTCTTCGCTTGCCGTGTCTTTCTCTCGCTTCTATGCCCCGTATGCATCAATGTCTATACCAGGGATCCTACACCCCTCAATCTCTTCCATCACCTTCTCGCGGCTTCTTTAGTCTCTAGTGCGTCCAGTCGGGTAACTATCTCCGATACGAGCCACGCACCGAGATATATATTTCCACCCCCATTCCGCCTCTCCAACCCAGCCCACTATGGCATCCAATTTTGAGTTTTTGCTGACGCTCCCATTTGCTGACCGCAAATATGAGCACACTCCCAAAATCACCGAGAAGATGCAGTTGCAATTGGCCAAAACCGGAGAGACGGTGACCATCCTTCCAGCACACAAGGAGGAAGACATCCCCAAAAGCCTTCTCGAGGCTTGTCTCGACGAATTCAACTACGTGATCGAAGAAGGCAGAACTTACCCTCACTACCTCCAAATGTCTTATCAGGAGTTTATGGCGTACCTTTTCGAAGGGTTTGTGGCGGTGTGGATCCAGGGCGACTACAACGAAGAATGGCGCAATGAGTCCAAGCAGTTTTGGAACGAAAAGTTCTTGGGCTACTTTTACATCAAGCCCAACTACATTGGAAGGTGCTCACACGTTTGCAACGCTGGCTTTATCGTTAAGCACACGGTGAGAGGTAAGGGTTTGGGTTCGGAAATGGGCTCCAAGTACCTTGAACTTGCTTCCCGGTTGGGCTACGTGTACTCTGTATTCAATCTTGTGTTTGAGACCAACCCAGCCAGCTGCAAGATCTGGCGCCGGTTGGGGTTTGAGCAGATTGGCTATGTAAAGAACGTTGCCGCACTCAAGGGCGAGTCGAAGTTGGTGGGAGCGTACATATTCGGTAGAGACTTGTAGACAATGCATGGCATAGAAGAAGAGGGAAAAAGCGAACGGGAGAATCAACAACAAGTAGTTACTGCGGTGGTGGAACGGAGCAATGAAGCGGTTGCGAATCCAGTGTCTTCATCGGCGAAGACTTACACAAGCCCTCTTCACCCACATCACAGACACCTACGGACACTCCGCCACCCAGCACTAGTCCTACAAAAACCTTCCTAACAACAGAAAAAAAAAAAAAAATTCACGCCACTCGAGCGCAAATAAACCACTGAAGCTCCAAATGCTATCACTTGCTCGTTCTCTATCCTCACGTGCGCCTCCTCATTTCACGATATACACAACGGACTGCGATATACCACCATGCCCGAGTTTGACGACATTGTCCTGCCTGCCCACTACCGGCCGCAGTTGGACTACCTGCCCGTTTCTGCGCTCGAGCGCTACACGGTTCTTTTGAAGGACGGCGAAACCACCGCCACCATCTACCCCATCCAGAACGCCGATGAGCTTCCCGCTGGGCTCTTGGCGTTTCTTTGTGACGAGTTCAACATGGAGGTGGAGCGCGGCGACACCTTCTCCTTCTTCGACACGTTGCACATGGACTCGTTCCAGAACTACTGGTTCGGCGCGTTTGCCGGCGTCATGGTGTTGGGCGACTCGCCTACTCTCGACGGACCCAAACAGTGGGAAAAAGAGTGTCTCGGCACCTTCTTCATCAAGCCCAACTACCCGGGCCGGGCGTCACACATCTGTACTGCCGGGTTTTTGGTCAATGCGGGAATCCGCGGAAAGGGCATCGGCCGAACCTTGACCGACTGCTTCTTGCAGTGGGCCCCGCGCTTGGGCTACACCTACACCGTGTTCAACTTGGTGTTCGAGACCAACGTGGCCGCGCGCCGCATCTGGGAACTGCTCAACTTCAAGCGCATCGGCCGCATCAAGAACGCCGGAATCTTGAAGGGCCATGATACTGCGGTGGATGCCATCATCTACGGCCGTGAGTTGGTCAGTGTGGCAGACTCTACCATGGGCGCCTACCGCTTCGACCGTATCCGTTTCTATCTCGAAACGGGAAAGTACCCGGCCATGTCGGACCGGCTGGAGAAATCGCGGCTTCGGCTGTCTGCGTCTCACTATCGCATAGAGGACGGCAAGTTGAAGCTCCGCGACCGCGAGGTGGTGAGCGATCCGGTGCGTCAGCTCCAAATCTGCACCGAAATCCACATGGCGTCGCACGGTGGCATCAACAAGACCACTGCGGCCGTCACCGAAAAGTACCACTGGACCCGCATTAAGGACACCGTCTCCGCCGCCATCAAGAACTGCGTCACCTGCAGCGAGTCTGCCAAGGACGAGGACCGCATCAAGATTGCTGCTGCCAACAAGCGCATGTTGCACGGGCTTCCGGACATGCGCCGCGGCCTAGCCCCGACCCCGTCCAAGCCGTCGCAGTTGCGCCCCGACGACGTCGACATGTCACTCCACACGCTTCCGGCCCGCGACCTGGACTCGTTGCTTCCGCATGACTTGTCCGGCCTAGACAACGGCTTGATTGCGGTGGTGGAGGCGGCCCAGAAACGCCTGCTGTCGCCACGGCGCCCGCAACAACATCACCAGGAACAGCATCACCTCCAGCAACAGCATCATCACCAACCGCACCATCAGCCGCACCACCAACACCACCAGTCTCACGACTCGCCCGCTCCTACCTACGCCTCGGTTGCGGCCGCGGCTGTGGCCTCAGACAACCAGTTCTACCCCAACGAGTACCACGCCTACACCAGCAAATACTCTTCGCCCAAGCGTCACCAACGCGCCGATACCGTGCCAGTAGACCCCGACATCTCTGTCTTTGACCACAACGTTAATGCGGGCGGCGAAGAGATTGAGATTGCGCGCGCGTTGATCCACTCCAACGAGGTGGACGAGCACACCGAGCCGGAGCGGCTGGAAAAGCTGCAGGAGACGGCAGACGAGACGAACATGTTCTTCAAAAACGATTAAATATCACATTCTACTTTCTGGCCAGCCAGTTAATTGCCGATTATCTGGTCGTATGTTTTCCTGACTGAGTATGGCTATCTTTTTGACTGGTAGTCTTTCTGACTTACCTCATACATTAGTGGAAATTTCAGGACCAACGGAATATACGTCACCACGCAGATTTACACCCGTCTTAGAGATGAAATGAGATATCGGAGCTCAACAGGAAAAGAGAGGTTCCTTTCCGATACGACTGCTTGTCTTTGCATCTACACATAATTGATTAGCGGTTCAAAAAATTTCGTAAATAGACTATTTAAGATGATTATATGGATGTTCCATTCCCCCAAACGGAAACATCAGGTTAGGTTGCTTAGAAGTCAACGCCGATAACCATGGCCAACAAAGCCATTCTAACATACAAACCGTATCTCATTTGTCTGAAGTATGCAGCTCTTTGATCAAAATCAACCTCTTCCTTGATCTCAGAGGTTCTAGGTAATGGGTGCATCACGCACATGTGTTGCTTAGCATGAGACAAGATCTTGTTGTCCACAACATAAGTGTCCTTCAATCTCAAGTATTGGTCTCTGTCTTGGAATCTTTCCTCTTGCACTCTGGTACAGTACAAAACGTCAGACTTGGCAATGATTTCTGGAGTCAACTCCTCGGTCTCGGACACCAACATGTTGTTGTCAACCAAGAGTTGTCTGAGGCTGGATGGCAACGCCAACTCCTTAGGCGCCACCAATTGGACTCTAACGTGGTATTGGCGCAACAAGTACAATAAGGAGTGCACTGGTCTACCGTATTTCAAGTCACCCATAAAGGTGACAGTGATACCGTTCACAGTACCCAACTCTTCTCTAATGGTGAACAAGTCCAACAAGGCTTGAGTTGGGTGCTCCTTGCTACCGTTACCACCGTTGATGATTGGCACTGGAGAATACTTGGCAGCAACAGCAGCAGACTCTTCCTCTGGGTGTCTCAACACAATAGCATCAGAGTAGCACGCCAAGGAACGGATGGTGTCTTGCAAAGTCTCGCCCTTCTTGACAGAGGAGGAGTCCGCAGCAACGGCAACAACTCTACCACCCAATCTTTGCATGGCAGCGTCGAAGGAAGAAGAAGTTCTGGTGGATGGCTCGTAGAACATGGTAGCCAACAATCTACCGCTCAACAAGTCCAAGACACCTTGTCTCTCAACCGCCAATCTCATTTCTTGGGCAACGGTGAAAAGACTGTGCAAGTCAGATCTGGTGAAGTTCTTGACAGACAAAACAGAGTTTCTCAAGAAAACGTTGTTGTTTCTGATGTAGTTTTTCAACGCGTTGGCTTCCGACAAGTTAACAGTTGGAGGCTCGGAAACCAAAGTGGATCCCAACTTCTCCAACTCAGCAGCTGGTGGCTGTTCTTTCTCCTTGAGGAAAGAAGGACGACGGCCCTCACCGAAAGACATTCTGGTCTTCTTCACCAAAGCTGGCGATTGTGGAATGGAAGTGACAGAACCAAATCTGTCTCTGGCAACAGCACCGTTTTGGCCAGTGGTCTCCGTGGTCAAAACAGAACCGTCCAAGCAAACAGTCTCACCGTGGTAAGAAACACGCTCGATGTAACCGTACAACTTGGTGTTCTTGAAAATGGAAGAGACGGCCTCGCTGATGGTCACAACTCTGTCAATGTCAATCTCAACATAGGCGTCTTGCTTTGGAAGGTTGAGGATCTTGACTGGGTTGTCGTGCAAACGGAGAACAATGTCCTCGACGGTAAGCTTACCGGCGTTCACAGCAGAGAACAACAATGGCAAAGTCTCCTTCAAACCCAAGCCTGGAGCAATGTCATGACCCAAACCCTTGGCAACCAAGTATGGCAATACACCGACGGAGAAACAGTCAATGTATTCCAATCCTGCCCACAAAGCATCTTGGTCAGCTTGAGCTGGCAAGAATCCGAATTGAGGGTATGTGTCCTTGGACAAGAACAAAGAGTAGACAGAAACGTCGCAAGTAACTTGCAAGTTCTTAGCCTTGGCCATCTTGATCAACTCCAAGTCCTCGGAGCTGGAAACACCAGTGATATGGATAGATCTGTTGTACAAAGAAGCCAACAACAAAACAGAAGCCAAGTCAGTGGCCTTAGCGTCAGTCACCATTGGCTTGGACGCGGGCCAAGAGGCAAAGTGGGAGGTGAGAGCAGAAACCTTTGAGTTGGCAAGATCGTTGAATGGCAAGAACAAGGATCCAGCGTTCACAGAAGCAGCAGCCTCTTCAGCGTTGGTCTCGGAGCCAGAAATCGACATGGAGTAGTCAGTGTAAGAAGACTCAGAAGCAGCATCGAGAGCGTCAGCCAAAGTGTCGACATCAACAACAGAAGATCCAGTAACGGTGTGAGGCAAGAAAGAGTTGTAGGTGAAACCGGCAGCCAAGGAAGCCTTGGTGGTGGCCTCGAAGTCGTTCATGGAAGGAACAAAAGAGGTGATATTAACCAATCCTGGCAATTGAGCAGTGGTGTGAGAGGTTTGAGCATCGTTGTTAGTAACATCCAAAGAGATTTTTCTTGCCAAAGCTTCAACCAACAACTTAGCACACTTGATGTTGGTGACCAATGGCACAGAAAAGTCAACGGCCAAACGACGCGATTCGTAACCCTTAGACACGTAAGATGCTGGACGACGGAAACGGTTGGAAGATGGCAAGTTAATGTACAAGTCAATCAAGTTGTTCGCCAAATGTTGAGTCAAAGAGTACTCAGATTTTTGGTTGTCGCTCTCCTTCAAGACTTCCAAGTAACTAACTGGAACGTCATGTTCCTTGAGGAAGTCAGCAGTACCAGAAGTAGCAAACAAAGAGTAGCCCAAGTCGTGCAACTTCTTGATAGATGGCAACAATTCTTGCTTCTCCTTGTAAGAACCAATAGAAAGCAAAATATTCTTCTTTGGCAACTTGAAACCAGTAGAGATCAAAGACTTCAAGTAAGCCTCGTACTTGTTTCTACCGAAGGTAGCAACCTCACCAGTAGAAGCCATCTCAACACCCAAGACTGGGTCGGCACCAGCCAATCTCGAGAAGGAGAATTGTGGCACCTTGACAGCACAGTAGTCCTCGGGCAACTTCTTACCTGGGTATGGGGTGACTGGGAGATCCATAATAGCCTTAGTGGCCATTTCAATCAAGTCAGTACCAACAACCTTCGAAATGAATGGGAAGGAACGAGAGGCACGAACATTACACTCGATAACCTTGATATCGTTGTCCTTAGCGATGAATTGAATGTTGTAAGGACCAGTGATGTCCAAGGCTCTACCGATCTTAGCAGTAGCCTCAACGATTCTGTGGACAGTCTCTGGGTCCAAGTCTTGAGGAGGAACAATAAGAGTGGCATCACCAGAGTGAACACCAGCGTTCTCAACGTGCTCGGAAACAACGTGCATGATCATCTTACCGTCCTTGGCAACAGCATCCATCTCGATTTCCTTGGCGTTCTCAATGTACTTGGTGATAACGACTGGGTAATCTGGAGAGACGTCAACGGCTTGAGACAAGTAAGAAGCCAAGTCAGCCTTAGAGTAGACAGTATTCATAGCAGCACCAGACAAGACGTAAGATGGACGAACCAAAACTGGGTAGGTAACCTTTTCAGCGAACTCTTCAGCTTCAGCAATAGAGGTCAATTCCTTCCAGGCAGGTTGATCAACACCGATCTTGTCCAACATTCTGGAGAACTTGTATCTGTTCTCAGCAGAGTCAATCATTTCTGGGGAAGTACCGAAAATCTTGACGTTTTGACGGTGCAAGGTCAAAGCAATGTTGTTAGAAGTTTGACCACCCATAGAAATGACAACACCAGAAGATTGTTCCAAGTCGTAGATATCCAAGACTCTTTCCAAGTTGATGGTCTCGAAGTACAATCTGTCGGCCTCGTCGTAATCAGTAGACACGGTTTCAGGGTTGTAGTTGATCATGATGGTCTTGATCTTGTTCTCTCTCAAAGTTCTGATGGCTCTAACAGCACACCAATCGAACTCGACAGAAGATCCAATTCTGTAGACACCAGAACCCAACACAATAACACCATGGTCTTCAAACTCGACATCAGAAGAGTCAGCGTTGTAAGTGACATACAAGTAGTTGGTGAAGGCAGGGAATTCAGCGGCGACAGTATCGATTTGCTTAACAAATGGAATAACGCCGGCCTCCTTTCTCAATCTTCTGATGGCAACCTCATTGGAGTCCAAGAACTTGGCAATTTGTCTGTCCTCGAAACCCAATTGCTTGGCTTGTCTCAAAACAGAGATTGGCAAGTTCTCCTTGGAACCGTAGTCGGCAATCTTCTTACCAAACTTGATCAAGCCGTCCAACTTGTTCAAGAACCACTTGTCAATGTTGGTCAACTTCCAGACCTTTTCGACACTGTAACCGTCGGTCAAAGCGTTAGCGATGGCAAACAAACGTTGGTCAGAAGGAGTTTGCAACTCGCTGTCAATGTCAATGGACATCAAGGCGGCAGTAGAGTTGAAACCCAAGTTTTGGTAATCAGTAGATCTGATAGCCTTTTGGATGGCTTCCTCGAAGGTTCTACCAATAGACATAACCTCACCGACAGACTTCATGGCCGAAGACAACAAAGAAGAGACTCTGGTGAACTTCTTCAAGTCCCATCTTGGGATCTTGACCACAACGTAATCCAAAGAAGGTTCGAAACAAGCACATGTGGACTTGGTAACGGAGTTGGTGATTTCATTCAAAGGAATGTTCAAACCCAACTTAGCGGCGGTGTAAGCCAATGGGTAACCGGTGGCCTTAGAAGCCAAAGCAGAAGAACGAGACAATCTGGCGTTAACCTCAATAATGCAGTACTCCTTGGAGAATGGGTTCAAAGCGTATTGAATGTTACATTCACCAACGACACCCAAGTGTCTGATAACGTTGACGGCAGTAGTTCTCAACATGTTGTAGTCCTCATCGGACAAAGTTTGAGAAGGAGCAACGACAATGGAGTCACCAGTGTGAATACCCAAAGGATCAAAGTTCTCCATGTTACACACGGTGATACAGTTGTCAAAAGCATCACGGACGACTTCGTACTCAACTTCCTTCCAACCCTTCATGGATCTCTCCACAAGAACTTGAGGAGAAGTGGCGAAAGCAACACGACACAAAGAAACCAATTCTTCTTCGTTGTCGGCGAAACCAGAACCCAAACCACCCAAAGCGTAGGCAGCTCTGACAATCAATGGGTAACCAATGGCGTTAGCAGCATCCACACACTCCTCAACAGTGGAACAAGCCTCGGATCTAGCACACTTCTCACCAATTTCCTCCATGGCACTGGCGAACAATTCTCTGTCCTCAGTTGTAATGACAGTATCAATTGGAGTACCCAAAACCTTGACACCCAAGCCCTCAAACTCGTCCTTCAAAGCGATACCAACACTCAAGGCGGTTTGACCACCGAAAGTACAGTAGATACCGTCAGGACGCTCGTGCTCAATGACCTTTCTCACGAACTCTGGGTTAACAGGCAAGAAGTAAACCTTGTCGGCCAAACCCTTGGAGGTTTGGATGGTGGCGATGTTAGGGTTGATCAAGATGGTGTAGATACCTTCTTCCTTCAACGCCTTGATGGCTTGAGAACCAGAGTAGTCGAACTCACCGGCTTGACCAATGGACAAACCACCGGAACCCAAAACAAGGACCTTCTTAACATTCTCTCTAGGGTGGGCAGCTCTGTTGTCCTCCTTCAAGCCACCTGGGAACGCAACTGGCTTGTAGATACCGGTGTTCTTGAAGTCGACAACCGCGTTGATGAAAACATCGAACAAGAACTCAGTGTCTCTTGGACCTGGGGTAGACTCAGGGTGGAATTGCACCGAGAAGAATGGCTTGGACTCGTGGTAGATACCTTCGTTGGAGCCGTCGTTAGCGTTGACAAACAACTCCTTCCAGCCACCAGACAAAGTGGCGGTGTCCACAGCGAAACCGTGGTTCTGGGAAGTGATGTAACATCTACCAGAGATGGTAGAGGTACATGGGATGTTGTGACCACGGTTACCGTACTTCAACTTCAAGGTGGAAGCACCGGTGGCTCTGGCCAACAACTGGTGACCCAAACAAATTCCAAACACTGGGGTCTTGCCTTCGGCAAGAACTTTCTCCAATCTGGAGACAGTGTCAGTCATGACTTGAGGGTCACCTGGACCGTTGGAAACAAACAAACCGTCGTATTCCTCGGTAGTGAAGTCGTAGTCAAATGGAACAACCTTCAACTCCACACCTCTGGCAACGAAACAACGGATTTGGTTGTACTTCATACCAACATCGACGGCAACGATACGAATTGGCTTGCCGTTCTTGTCAGTCTTGACGTTCTCCTTAGGAGTGTACAAGACAGGCTCCTTGGTCGAGACCTTGGCAACCAAGTTCTTCACGTTAGGGTCGTCCCATTCTGGAACGTCAAAGTGCTTGGTCCAGTCTTGTTGGCCGACAACATCATCGTGGTTGGTGTTGGCGCTTTGGATGGCAAGTCTACCCAAAGTGGAACCCTCGGTTCTCAACTTCTTGGTCAAGCCTCTGGTGTCGACACCGTACATGGCAGGAATACCCTCCTGTTGCAACCACTGGCCCAAAGAAGAGGTGGCCAAGTAGTGGGAGTACTCCTCAGTGTAGTGTGCGACGATCAAACCCGCAATGTGGATTTTGTTGGACTCGAAGTACTTTGGCAATTGCTCCACAATGTCGCACTTCAAGTTACGGTCGGGGACACCGTAGTTACCAACAAGGGGGTAGGTGATGACCAAAATCTGACCCTCGTAAGATGGGTCAGTGATGGACTCTGGGTAACCCACCATACCGGTTTGGAAAACAACCTCACCGGCAGCGGAAACTGGAGCACCGAAAGAGTAACCTTGCAAGGCAACACCATCGTGGGTTTCCAAGGTCATCAAACGGTTGCCAGTGGAGTCCATTGGAGGGGAAATGGGAGCAGACAATCTAGCCATCTTTGAAACTTCTCTTGAAAACGTTATTGGATTAAGTAAAAAGGGGGGGTTTTATTAGGAATAACCGAGTATTGGTGCTTTGGGGGGGTTGCAAACAATACTTTTGTAGTTGACAAGAGAGCTGACGAGACGTTAGTAAAGGTAAAATTCGGCCATCACTGCGCAATCCATCGCAAAATTATCCACATGTCTGCAGTCCAATTTCAACTCACCAGTGACTCTGTGGATCGAAGTCAGTTGACAATTGAAGCATGATTCGTGATTTTGCACTTGAAACTTGACGCAATGTTATGGGGTTAACAAATGGAGTCTACAAGAATCAGTGTTGAAAGAACTACAGAGGGCAGCTGCCCCACCTCGTCTCTCAACAATAGGCTGATTCTTGCAGTAGGCAGAAACATACATCAATATCCGTGGGGGCGAATAGTTGTGTGAATCAAAGAACAGCAAAGAAGAGTGTCTATTGTTGAGAGGAGGAAGAAGAAAGAAGGAAGGAGAACAGAGAAAGGTTGGTGTGCAGATTTCCCACATATATATACTACTTGCAAATGAAAATTTTTGTCGCTCATCGCGGCATTCCGGGGGTCGAGTCAACGCCCAGCCCTCGGACCAACGTGTATCTCACTGACTCGGGCACGTGCACGCCGGATCATCTCAACTTCCGGGGTCAAACGTAATGTCCCTTGCATGCCTTACACTGTATCGTTCTGAATAAATCATGGGCGTGGGTTGCTTCTACGAGGTAGTAAACCAGCTACACCCGGCTCAGCATGGACGAACTACGCAGCACCTGATCTCCGCATTTCACTGCTCCGCCAGGGCCGAAGGAATCGACTCTGTATGATCACACGACCATGCCTACCGGTCGCCCATCGCATATGTACAGGAAAATCATCTGTGTCATCGCCATCGCATTGTATTAGAGCAACCGTTTGCGTCATACCAAGTAGTTCCCAAACACATCACCATGTAATCCGGTCAGAGCTGAGCGGTTTCGATGCCAAACCTGAAGCTGTTGTCTTTTTAAAGTAAAGTTATTCATAATTGCTTTGGTGTAATTCGCTGTTTTCCTGTGTGCACATGTTTTTGTCAGTGGAATGCAAATAAATGTGAACGGTGCGAACTTATCGCAAACTGGCCGTTTCATAGCGATTGCATCACAAGCCTCCTTCACGAGCCATTGCCTGCTCACACACAACACGACATGGAAGATGCTAAGAAAACCACGGATCCAAACCGATTTGGAGAATTGGTCTGTGCACTGTTCTGTTCTTCTCTTGCATATTTCTACACGTGCCACGTTTGCGAGTGCAGCTGAGACACGATTACACATCTGAGCCTGTATTATGTGTGAGGTGTGTTGTTCGTAGAGATCATGATCCAGCTTGGTGATACTTTCATTCGTGGTGATACTTCCACTGGAAACACCTCTACGCGGGCTACACACGGCCTCTCAAAAGATCCCCAAGCCAAAACCGTGTTCAATGCGTTTTTACTCCATATGGGCCCTCGGACAATGCAGAATGTTGCACCATATAGCACTGCTCTCTCTCAAACGCACTCACTAGTGCCTGCAGCCGTACTCTTCACATATCAAACCTACCGTCATTTCTGACAAGAGCACATGTGGGAGACAAAATACACATTCAACCGAAATCAGACTCCTACGATTGGTTTGCAGTCGTGTACCCGCCTTTCCGGCGTACGGCTAGCGTCGCTCGCGATAAACAGCACTGTCATTTTCCACGTGCACTCCCAGCCGCTGCGCAATTCATAGCTGTTCTCCTAGCCCTAATCGCCAGAAAAAAAGTTTGAGCTCTTTCCCTGTCCGGTACGATCCCAAAAGAAAAGCGTTTCCGTTGATCAGTTATTCTGGTCGCGGCGAACTTACCCTTCTGCTTTGATACAACATGGCTCTAGGCCCCCTACGGAGATTCCATCGCAAAGTTGCGGGCACCAGCGTGGGCCACACTCTTCGGAACATAATCCACTTATTTGTGGAGACGGTCCATCCATACATCAAGCTCTTCATTCCAAACTTCCGTACCGCCCACTATGTCTACATCATTTTCATGTCTTTCCTAGGGTCCGTGATTGTGTATGCCATATCCAACTTCCGATACATTGACATTTTGTTTCTCATGAGTGGCTCGTGCACTCAGGCCGGCTTGAACACAATAAATCTCAACGAATTGAGACTACTGCAGCAGATCTTGGTGTATTTGTTCACTACCCTCACTACCCCGATATTCATACATCTGTCTTTGTTGTTCGTGCGATTATACTGGTTCGAACGTCATTTTGACGATATCAAAGAGTCTTCCATGCTCAACTTCAAAATGAGAAGAAGCGCCACCTTGGCAGCTCGCACCAACTCGCTAGATCCCACAACAGTCAACACCGTCACAAACCAGGGCTTGGGGTTCTCGCGACACCCAAGTCTTATCCCAAGCAGCAGAGCTGAACATACAATATCCAGATCCCAGCAAAAGGAACGAATGGTGATTTCTGAGGAAAACGGCTCCCACACAGAATCGTCTGAGTCGGCGCAGAAGGGCTCTAGTCTGCCTGCCCATGAGGACGATGATCACCGTAACATGTACAGCGAGCCAAGCGATGACGAGGAGCAACCTCGGGTTGCTCCAGATCAAGTAGTCCTTGGTAATCTTCCTGATAGGATCAAGTTCGGTGATCTTCCTCATCCTTCAAAGAAGCGAAAGGACATCGACCCGTCGGATATGTACAAGTCGATCACCATGCTTCAGAAAAACAGAAGAGACAGTGGACTAGAAGAAGATGTCTTGGTCATTAAGTCACCCAAAGAGATTGAGAAGGACCGCAATATGCCCATTTTCACGAAGAAGTCTCCGTTCCACTCGACTTCAAGAAGAAACATGAAATGGAGGGTTAAAAACCTTCGACGCAAACATGGCTGGG
The DNA here is from genome assembly GCA_030557995.1 of Clavispora vitiphila. NCBI lineage: Eukaryota > Fungi > Ascomycota > Pichiomycetes > Serinales > Metschnikowiaceae > Clavispora > Clavispora vitiphila. Next base: position 140,888 of record JANIJR010000006.1, read on the forward strand.
ACCATGTCCGTCGGCCAATCAAAAGAAGAATATCTCTGAATTCCTTCAATGAGAACGAATCCATTGATAGCGAAGCAGAAGAAGTAGACGATGAAGATGATGAAGAGGCGGACGAGGACGAACATGAGCATATGAAGCAGAAAAGAAACATCGATGATTTATTGGATACCGACAACGAGGGTCATCGAGATGACTACTCGGTGTTCTCAGATGAGTCCGAAAATGATGCGGATCATGACGGTCAAAAATCGGATATTGTCGATCCAAAGGATACGTCGTACCGACCAAAATTTGTAAGATCTTTCACTTCAGATCGGCCATCCACGGCTCGGAGACTTAGCAGAAAGCTTAGTCGCTGGAGGACACCGACAATTTCTCGATTTAGAACGGGCACTGATGAATATCTGGAAGGTGAAACAGATGACGAAGGTCATAGTTTGCGCAATGTTAACAGTGCCAACTACTTATCGTGGGTGCCAACTATCGGTAGAAACTCTACTTTCATTCACTTGACTGAAGAACAGAAAGAGGAACTTGGTGGTGTGGAATATAGAGCGGTGAAGTTATTGATCAAGATCTTGATTGTCTTCTATGTTGGATTTCACATTGTTGCATTTTTATTGTTGGTCATTTACATTAATTTCTCGAAGAATTATGCGGCCAAGATGAGAGCTGTTGGAGTTTCCCCAACGTGGTGGGGCTTTTTCACGGCTCAGTCCTCTTTCAATGATTTGGGATTTACTCTTACACCAAATTCCATGATGACTTATAACAAGTCAGCTTATGTCTTGATTGTTTCTTCATTTTTTATCATTATCGGTAACACCGGGTTCCCGATAATGTTACGTTTCATTGTCTGGGTCATGTTCAAGATCTCAAAACCACTATCTTTGATAGAGGAATCGCTAGGTTTTCTTTTGGACCATCCAAGACGTTGCTTCACGATGTTATTTCCTTCTCTCCCAACATGGTGGCTATTGTTCATCCTTGTTATTCTCAATGCCATTGATTTGATTCTTTTCATTATTTTGGATTTCGGCGGCAATTATTTGCTGGATATTCCTAAAGGCTTCCGAGCACTCGATGGATTATACCAAGCATTCAGTACCAGAACTGCAGGATTTGCGGTTGTTGACTTATCCCAATTAGCTCCCGCGGTTCAGGTAAGTTACATGATCATGATGTACATTTCTGTACTCCCCATGGCTATTTCCATCAGAAGAACTAATGTGTACGAGGAACAATCGTTGGGAATATATGCTGCCGATGCGGATGAACAATCAGATGGAAAAACAAAGAACTTCATTGGATCGCATTTGAGGAATCAGTTATCATTCGACTTGTGGTTTATTTTCTTGGGTCTTTTCATCATTTGCATTGCAGAGGGAGGAAAACTCAAGAGTAATGACCTTCGTTTCAATATTTTTAGCGTCCTTTTCGAAATTATCTCAGCATACTGTACGGTGGGCCTCTCATTAGGCTACCCCAATGTGGATCAATCGTTATCTCATGAGTTTACAACTGTTTCGAAATTGGTGATTATTGCCATGATGATCAGAGGCAGACATAGAGGTTTACCTTACTCTTTGGATAGAGCCATTATGCTTCCTGATGATGACATGCAGAAGAGAGATAAATTACAAGAAAACCACGCAGCACAGCGGGCTGCGCAACGAATTGAAACCGCTCCTACTTTGGCGACATTCACGGATCCTCACGCTTCCGCGTCTGAGAGATTCAATGGATTGAAGAAAACTATCACAAGAAAAGCCGCTGCCTACAGAAAAAACTCCATGTTTCCAGCACCCACAAAACTACCCCCGGAACTACATGAGATGAGAACGTATCCGCTGCTGTAACATAAGAGAGACGAGGAGCCACAAGAGAGGAAAAGGGGCCCACCACATAATATTTTAAGTTTTAGAGCAGGCATACCCCCAGCGAACCAGCGCTAGAGCTCGAAAGACTGTATAGACACATAGACATAATCCAAGCATGATGTGGGGGTCATTTTCAGTTTTAATTGTATTTTTGAACAGTCAGAGAGGGTTGAGTTGATCTTTTATTTCTAAGATGTTCTTTTCTTCTCGCAATTCCTCGTGTAGGAGTTGAGAACATCCATTTTCAAAGCAGAGTCACGTGCGAAAACTCCGAGATGAGATCCTGCAATTCATAGAAACAAAAAAAAAAAGGCGCTACATCTAACAAATCCCACAACGCTAATGATTAGAAGGCAAGCCAGAGAAAGAAGAGAATATTTATATAAAAAATCTCTTGAGCTACAAGAACAAGCTCAGCTCGAAAAGAGACAACAATTAAAAGCCGCTCTTGCTTCCGGTAAGCCACTTTCCAAAGAGCTCAGTGAAGATGCTGAACTTCAGAAGAATTACAGATTTGATGAGAGTGAACAAACCGAGATCGACGACGAATATCTGGCCATGAGCGGTGTGAATGATCCTAGAATTATTGTTACCACATCAAGAAACCCATCTGTGAAATTACTACAGTTTTCCAAAGAAATCAAATTGATGTTCCCCAACTCGATGAAGCTAAATAGAGGTAACTACATTATTCCCGAGTTGGTAAAGTCTTGTGCTAGGGCTGCTATAAATGATGTGATTGTTCTTCATGAACACAGAGGTGTGCCCACGTCCTTAACGGTGTCTCACTTTCCTCATGGACCATCGGCTATTTTCACTTTGCACAATGTCAAGTTGAGACATGACTTACCCAACATCGGAAATATCTCTGAGGTGTACCCACATTTGATTTTCGAGAACTTTACTACCAGGTTGGGACAAAGAGTTGTCAAGATTTTGAAGCATTTGTTTCCTCCTGGAGCTAAGAAGGATAGTTCCAGAGTCATTACATTCATCAACAATGATGATTTCATTAGCGTCAGACATCACGTGTACGTGAAGACCAAGGATGGTGTCGAATTGAGTGAAGTGGGACCCAGGTTTGAGATGAAGCTATATGAATTGAGATTGGGGTTGATTGACAACAAGGACGCTGACATCGAATGGAAGGTCAGAAGATTTGTCAGAACGGCGAACAGAAAAAACTATTTGGCTGAGTAGATACTCTAGGAAATTGCACGCTCATGATAAAGTTACGTAGGTCTGGATTCCAACAGATTGACAATCATTGTCCTAAAGACTAACTAAAATACACGGGGCCATGGGAGGCCTCCAACAAACGTTTAAACGACAACAGCAATAATAGCAGCAATAATAAGAATAATAGATAAAAATCAAAGCAACAGCAATGCTAAACCTTTCCCACCCTATGAACGCTCTGAAAATGAGCGCATTTGATTAACAGATGCTTGAAACCGGATTTACTTTGACCTTTATGTCTTTTTTAATTTCGTATTCTTCTCTACGACCGAAATCAGTATCCACTTATCTCAGTGGTGCATTGTCTGATACGGTCGCCAGCAGAAAAGGACACCAAGCTCTCGCTGTCAACAGCGGAGTTGGCGGAAGAGAAGGACTTTTTTCGGGAGGAAGCGCCTGAGACATTCTCTTCTGGAAAATATGGTTCCTGTTCCTGTTCCTGCTCCTGGTCCTCCGAGTCGGACGACTCGGGACTGATGAGAAACTTGTTTAAGCTTCTGTATTCTGGTTCGTTTGATTTGGAGGCAATTCTTTGTTGTTTAGCCAGGAATTTGTCTTTGAGGATCTGTTTGGACAACTGCGACAGAGATGGGCCCGACGATATCGAGTTCAGGGTCATTTTCCTGGAAATCTTGTTGAAGTGGAGATTTTGGCCGTTTGCGTTATTAGTGGGTACAGACTGAGTGGAGGCAACACTCGCCTTGCGGCCAACGGTGGGGACCACGCCGTGGCTGTAGGAATGCATGATTGATGGTCTACGAGAAAATTCATCGTTGTTGATCATATCGGCGTAGGAGTAGAAAGACACCGACGATCTAGAGCTGGACAATTTTGGCGGCGAAGTAGGCGACTGCGGTTGGTACGACAACGACGACGAGGACTGGAAGTTTGGGTTGTTACTGAACGCTTGGTTCATGGAGTGAACACTGTTTTTGCGCAGAGGAGTATAAGGTCTGCCCAACGCCATGTTTAAGCCAATCACCGACGAGTTGCGTCTATTGGAGAAAATCATCTCCACCTCGTCCAAGTTTGTGTGTTTGTCGCCCAAAATCTCGGCCGTGGCATCCAACGCAGGGGGAATGTAGTCTTCTTGCTTCACCGGAGTGGTCAAGTCTTGCACTGAGCGTTCAAAGATCTGAGAGCCGGCTCTTTGGCTCAAAGGGCTAGGCTGAATACCCGGAGAACGCACGGGCGATTGCAACTGGGTGTTTTCCACCAGAATGGGCACTGGGTCCGAAGATCCGTGGGACTTCAGCACGCTCTTGGACTCGGCCGGAGCGGGAGAGGAGGAGTTGGGCAGCGTGGAAAGACGGGAAGGCGAGATTTTGGACGAAGACCCAAACGAAAACAACGACAAGCGTCTTTTGCCTTGGCCGTCAGCCTTCCCTGGGGTATCCGTGGACGACAGGGTTTGGTTATGGTGGAAAAGAGTCATGGCAGGATTCCAGAACAGTAGGGACTATTGGTTGAGAAACAGAAAGGTTGAGATCCAAACAGAAGAATGGATGGAAATATAGAATTCGGTCAGAACAAAACAAAAATTAGGAAATGTCAGCTGGGCACAGTTATGGGGGCCAGCAGGTAGTCAGTAAGGGGGGAAGACAAGAGTTTAAGGCAAGGTCAGACAAACAATCGGAAGAAGGGACAAAAGAAATGGAAACCGGACCGGGATTGATGAAAACAAGGAGGAAAATCAGTCTAAAGAATAGATTAATCAATCCGGAATGACGGAGGATACGGCCGTGGTGGATTGATTATGTAATCAGACGTCAAAGATAACATTCAGAACGGCATACATGACCTACGGCAACTCGCAATTGTGGAAACAGACTGCACAAAATGCGGGGAGTGCGCGCCGGTTCCCAAATGCCTTCTTCCCAGAGGTAGTTAACAAAGTCGGTGCCGGTGTAAATTTCCCTGCCGATTTTGAGTGAAAAATTGCACGATTGCGTGCGAGTGCAATGTGTAGCCAAGCGTAGTGAGCAGGTGTGCGAGTAACAAGTTGAGTTCCGCGCTTCTCGTTTCACCACGGATCACAAAAAAATAAAAAAAAAGAAAACACAGTCCCCTCATGCTCGGTGCACGGGTGTGGACATACGCCGAATTCATCCGAGATTACCTATCTCCACTTTTCCTTTCCGTTCGAAACTTTCGTGACCTGTGTTTGCTTCAGTCTGCAAGCCTTCCCCCAGCCACTGAGGGGAATTTTGCCGCCCCTTTTTTTTCTCGGTAAGGTCCCCTTCAGTTGCGAGCTTTGGCCAGGGGAGTTCGGGCACGCGTACTGCACAGTAGGACAAGACCGCCGGTGATTGGCCAGTACAATGGCTTTGTTCGAGCATACGCTCCACACAACATGTGAGCTCAGCAAATTGGTCGGCATAACCAGTGCGCTCTGGCCGATGGGTTTTGGGTATCTTTTACTTGGTGAAATCTTGATTTCTTTTTTTTTTTTCTCTACTCGCCGACTTGGTCGACGCAGCGCCTATTTTCTTCGTTGAGCGTCGGCGGTACGTATCGACTGTGGAATTTCTTAATGTGTAAATGTGCGCATGCGATATTCACGACGCAAAGTGCGAGGTGGAGAAGCACCTCCGACAGGTGTCTTGGCACGATTCTCCTTCCTCTATGCTCTCTTTCCGGATCTGGATGTAACCACTATTGTTATGTAACGTGGTCAGACGTGTTACGTTTTCTCTTTATCACCAATGTGGACGTACTGTATACTCACAACACCGCAACCGCTACAACACCACAGCCACTACAATACCACAGCCACGACAACACCACAACCATGCCAAAACCATACGAATGCAAGGAGAGCAATTTCTTACCAAAGAACAGTATCACTGAAAATTAGCTTGTTTCTCTAAACCAGGTGTGCAACCTAGTATCGATGTAAAAACCCATAGCCAGAGTCCCAGGTACTCGAGAGTCACGTGCATGTGGTATTTATCAGTTCACGCTACCTACCCCAACCACTCCACCGTTTGATGCATCCGGGGTTCGAGCCGAAAAGCCAATCGTCGGACATGGAAGAAATAGCAGACGGTTTGGGAGTCATTTCTTCCACCCCCGACTTCCGCACCCGGTCTTATACCCTCGATAGCTTCAACATCAGCTCCATTGAGAAATCTCATTCGATCCGCCGTCCTCCCCCCACACAAGATCCGGACCACCAGGGCGATTGGGAAACTGCAACTTGGGTATTCAGCGATATCCTTCAGGCCATTTCGAGCCGCGACAAGGATGACGCCCGTCTGCTTATAACTAAAAGTAACCAGTTGGTAAATGTGTTGAAAGATAACCCATCACTTAAGAAAGAGATGGTGATCCAAAATGTCATGACCAAAATCAATTTCATGCTCTACCATTCGAGCTCGCCGCTTCGGTGCGCTGCATACCGAGTTCTTCGCCATTGCATATCCGGGGAAGACTCGCTACTCTTTTTGGTCAAGGCCAAGATCCTCATTTTCATCATCGTCACGTTATCGACACCCACGCCTCTACGAGAAAAGGAGGAGGCTCTTAAGTTGATCCGCGAGTTTGTGGAAATTCCCAACGGTACATCATACATCTCAATTGGCGTGGTTAAAGCGTTGGTGGCGTTGGTGGAACATGAAAACGACTCCACTTTACCCTCGGCCGAAAACCAGGAACTCGAGTCTCATGCTTCCCCTACATTTGTTCGAATGTGTATTGAGACCATATGCGAACTTTCTATTTGTAAGCCGGATGTTGTGTTCCACGGCGGTGGGTTCCGGCTTTTGATCTACCTTCTTATCGATGGCCCCTCTGACATTGCTGCGTTTTGCATGATGGCCATCCTCACACTTTTGGACCAGCCTAATTCCCGGCTCTTTTTCAGAAACGGGTTTGACCTTGATTCATTGATCTCTGTGTTTTCCCACTTTGAAGACGAGGATACGGGAAAGATTCCAAACACGAGAAAGTACTACAATCGCGCATTGAAGGTGACGTTTCTCATCTCGTTGATGCTAAAAACATGGACCGGCGTAATTTCCTTCTCCCGAAACAAATATGGCGTCCTCAAAGATTTGCTTTCCAACTTGAAGAAACGAAACAACAAACTTCGAGGCATTCTTTTGGACTTCCTCTTGGATATTCTCCATATCAAAACGTTGCCATGGCTCGAAGAAACGCCCTTGGGAGAAATCATAACAACATATTTTACTATTTTGCTGAAAGGTGCAGGCTCACAAATTCCAGTAAATATAAGCTACGAGTACCACGATCTTGTTCCAGGGAGTTTTGAACATTCTGTTGTATCTCATTTTCAGGGTTTGGTGGCCAAAATTTTATTCAATTGCAACTTGATTCCTTTACTCATTGAAATTATTGATGAGGACAGGGATAAAGATATTACCGACAAGGCAACATCTCTACTAACAAATATTTTACAAATTGCCATCGACCGCTTGCCCAAATCATTCTATGATGATTTTGTTTTCCAAGCTTATTCCAAGCCAATGTCTATTTCAGCCATGGCAAAAATCGAGAAAGCAACAAGATTACAACATCAGACCCAAGATGCATCGAAAAAGTCCGCCGAGGTTAAAGAGTTGGTGAAATCAATAAACATTCAATCTCGCTTGAACGTGGATGACTCTACATTCAAATCAATGATTGCGAAAACGAAAATCTTTGTTTCTAAGGAATTTGAAGGATGGAATTGGAGTGCCATATCAGAGCTCTTCCAAGGTCCGCTTAGAAATCCCAAACGCTTTTCAGAAATACAGGAAAAATACCCCAAGTTTATGAAATCGCTTATGTCTTTTTTCAGACCTTTCAAATTCCGGTTTGGAAATTTGCCGAATTATGCATCGAGAAAATTCCCTACAATAAAGGCACCGAAGAAAATTATCGGCGTCGGTTGCCAAATATTGGAGACTTTGCTTTCATTTGAAGATGGCTATAAATTCTTATTAATCAATAAGCTATTACCACAAATAGCTGAGATTGTTGCGCAAGTCGACCCCTATAGTGGAATAGGTGCCAAAGAGCCTATTCTTTCTAAGCGCCGTTTGGAAGAATCACTTAGCATCGGGTACATTAGATTTATTGGCGTATTATCGGATAATGAGAATGGTTTGTATATTCTCGAAAACTGGAGAATGTTTCAATTGTTGAATGATATTGTTTCAGCAAGCAGTGAAGATGAGAGCAACAATTACTTCATCTTTGCCTTGTTTCCTCATCTAAACTTCACTCGCAAAAGTCCGTTGCGTTTGTTACTCGCAAATGCCATTGCTGTATCTAATGCATCCGTTAAGAGGTTCATCATCAACAAGATTCTACCGAAATGCATTTTACAACCCGAGTGTGAGGAAATGGTAGTAAACCAATTATGTGATTTGATGTACGATGAAGGTGACGACATTGTCAAACTTGCTGTTTACTTATTGCACGACTTTTATATCGTCAGAGACAACCTCAACAAAATCGACTTGTTTATTGGGTTCAGCCCTTCTATTGAAGTTCTTAGTGAACATTTTGAGGGCAGACTATTGCTTTTTAACTTTTGCACAACCACAAAAGGATTCCGTTATCTTCGCAAAAGCGGATTTATCGATACTTGTTTCCACGAAAGCATAAAAAGATTGCATGGTTTTGATTACTTAATTTTGATTGAGAAATCTTTACGAGCAACTTTCTTCCCTCAATTTGAATGGAACTCAGAGATTGATTCTGTTTACGGTTATGATCTCCATCATTTCTTCAAATATTTATTGGCTACAGAGGAAGGCTTCAACTACTTCAACAGTAGGAGACACTATCTTGACGGCGCCATTACGAAGACAAGGATCATTTGCAATCAACTTGATCTTCTCAGCCTGAACCAATCAGGTATGGGAGAGGAAAAGTATGCAATGATGGAATCAGAGATTGCAATTGATGATAGCCCATTCTTAGCACTGCACGACGAAAGCTTTTCGGAGGAACCTTTTCTTCAAGGAACTACCGATTTCAACAAACACACCAATGATCTTGATGTTTTGCAACTGGAATTTCAAGACGACAAGGAAGAGTTTTTACTCAAAAGATTGAAACAGTACTTGTGGGTATTTGGTGAAATTGCTTCTGCAAATTACGGTATCCAAATACTTGACCCTCTATACACCCTGAACACAAAAGGAGAACATATAATCGAGACAATATGTCAGTTATTTGAAAAATCACCCATTTGGCAACTTCGAGGGCTAGCGTTTTACCAACTAGGCAAACTAGCATCTACGCTAGAAGGAGCGGAGTTTCTTGATGATTTACAATGGGTGTCGGTTGCTTCCCAGAAAGACAAATTAGCACTCGCATATCCAAAATCAATGGATGACGAAGATATTTTTTACATCGAACGACTGAACCCATATGAGGATCTCAGTTACTACGCACTATTCGGCACTGAACAAGGTAATATGGACCTGCAAGTCTCATTGAGTGAGGAAATTGTTTACGAAACATATACAGATCTTGACGATCGAATCATGAGTTTAATCAACCACTTGAGCTCCGTATTGGGAAGAATTGAGCGCAAAGCGATAAAGGAACTAAAAAAAATCAAGAACGAGAAGCCCGAAATGTTCAGCGATATAAACCTTTTCCTCAAGGTAATTCGATTGGTGGACAAGGGAAAATTCAAGTTCCGGACTCGGGTTTTTCTTTTTAATTTGTTCAACACTTCGAAAATATTGGAGGGGTTGCAGAAGCGAGACCGGAAAGCATCGATGAATAAGTCGGCCAAATAAACATCGACATATGCAGAAATATAAACATGCTTAAAGATTAAGCCTTCTTCTTTCTCTTTCCCCCCAAATTCGGGGCGTCAATATACTCTCTCACCCCCTTGCCCCTAATCTCCAAAGGTTTGAATTTTGAAATCACCAAGTGTGTGTAGTTTCGTCTGATCCACATGTCTGTGTCTTGAGGGTTGACTTCCACTGTATCTAGCTCGTCATTTACAGTGTCTGGTATCATTTCGTACACTGGTAAATCTGCATGCAACAGTTCTTTCACAAGAACCGTGTCGGGGGCTGCATTCGAAGCAATTTGTTGTAATGGAGACAAAATCTGTGCAAGATCGGGGGACATGGAAACCAAATTGTCCAAGCGGTCTTTGCTAAGGTCAAACGGGTCATCAGCCACCAGTTCTTCATCGATCTCATCAAGAAAATCTAAAATAGCATCGTTGCGTCTCTTGTAGTAATACAACGTTTGTCGTTGGGTTTTGTCAGTGATGAAAAGCTTTTGCGAGACAGCAAACACCTTGTTGAATTTTTCCTGGAGTTCTTCATAGATTTTGCTGTAGTCCGATTCTTCGAACTCTTCAATCTCTTGCTGGGAGCTCACGGAAGGCTCCAGTTCACTTTTGAATGAAGAATCCATGGAGTACAAAGTGTGACAATGAGGTGACGCTAACCAGTAAGATCAAGGATGCACGGGCGTAGTGTCGCAGTATTTAGAGAATGCACACCCACTAATGGAAGTCGCTAAGAAGCGTGAAGGACCGCTTGGATTGTTTGAGTATGCTTGAATTCTTTCGGTTTCCGATTTTCTGCTGCGTACGTCTTGTTTTCTACGGCTACTTCCACGGCTAACTCTATTTGATTTCTTGTAAATATCTGTCCTGAGTGGGACTTTCCAGGAATTTGTCTGTCCCAAGTCAAACTTCCCAGGAATTTGTAGGTGCAAGTATGAGTAGCTCCAGTAAGAGCATCTCCCGTCGTAGAAATCGTCTCTTCCGAAGAGATCCTTGAAACAAAGCAGAGTAGTCACGTAAGAAAACGCTTTGCACCGATTTTCCACCGTGGCTCAGACGGTAGTATCCTGCACTAATGCGTACGCGTCTCGAAATCCATTCTCATCTCCCAACTGCTACACTAACCACCAATGTCGATTGTTTCCTTGCTAGGCATCGAAATCTTGAATAACCCTGCTCGGTTCTCCGACCCTTATGAGTTCGAAATCACATTCGAGTGTCTAGAGCCCTTGAAAGAAGACTTGGAGTGGAAGTTGACGTATGTGGGCAGTTCTAGATCGCTAGATCACGACCAGGAGTTGGATTCTATACTCGTGGGACCAGTCCCAGTGGGAATCAACAAATTTTTGTTTCACGCAGATCCTCCATCGCCAGAGCTTATTCCAGCAAGCGAATTGGTCAGTGTAACGGTCATTTTGTTGAGTTGTTCGTACGCAGGGCGTGAATTTGTTCGGGTGGGCTACTATGTCAACAACGAATACGACTCGGAAGAGTTGCGGGAAAATCCGCCAGCAAAGGTTCAAGTTGAGCATGTTGTGCGTAATATTTTGGCAGAAAAGCCAAGAGTGACGCGGTTTAACATTGTGTGGGACAATGAAGACTCCAACCCGGACGAATATCCTCCAGAACAACCGGTGGACGAAGAGGAAGAAGAGGACGACGAGGAAGAGGAAGAGGAAGATGACGCCGAAGACGAAGTGGAAGAAGACGAGGAAGAGGAAGAAGGGGATGTCGATATCGAGGATGAAGAGGACGACGATGACATTGACATTGAAGAAGAAACCAAAACGATTCCAACGGAAAAGGAAAGTGACCCCACGCCTGGAAGCGGAGCCGCCACCCCTACAGATAAGCTTTAACGCTGAACCCATGTTCCTGCCACCACACATAATATAAATCCCTATAACCTGATACCTTGTAAACTAAAGATCATCAATAATGCCGTTGATCACTTGGCTGAGACGATCAATCACGTTTTGAGTGAACGGAGACGCGTCCAACCGGCCGACCCACTTGTCGGGGTGCCACCTTAATCTTTCTTTTTTCAAAAACGAATATTCGGTTTCGTTGGTAGTGTCGATGATTTCCCGGTAAAAACCCATCACTGACTTTCCGTCGTCAATGTACTGGAGCATTTCTGGCTCGGTGAGAGCACGCTGGAAGTGCAGCAACAACGGAAGTTTATCCGGTGCCGCGAGGTACATTTCGCGTAGCTTCACGCTTTCCTTTCCCTTGGCTAAGCTCACTGGCGGCGAAGGCGCCGCATACGGATCATTTATCCTCCGATCCGCTACATGCAAGCTGTCGTCATCTTCATCCATAAGACCCGCGGCCGAAACGGGAAACTCACCCACGATTTTGTATGCGCCATTGCCCAGTAGAAGCGAGCCAGAGTGGTAGGACGCGCGAAGACTTTCTGCATGCTGGTACGGATATGCCGACGTGGGCCTAGAAAGCGGAGTCTGGTACTTGAGACCATGAGTGGGCCGAACAAACTTGAATCCCGCCACGTCGTTTTCAGATTCGGCGAAAGAGAGCCCGGGAGAAGGAGCCCGGGAGTTTGCCGGCGTTGATTGGCTGATGGGCGTAGATTGCTGATTAGTAGTATGGGTGGTGTTGTACGTCAGGGGAGTTTCATCATCTTCGGACACGTCACCGTGGGCGTCGTTGAGTTTGCTCATCAACTCTGCCGTGGAAGAAGTGACTTTGCGTGAGTTGGAGAGATCTAGGAGCGGCCTGTGCATTTTCGACGGCTGGGACGGGGTTTGTTCGTCAGATTTAAGCTTGAGCCGTTTTCGAGGCTGAGTCGGACACGGGGTGGAGTCAGATGCGGAGAAACTGTGTTTGCCAATGGAATCAGATGTCAAATTGGCCAAGTAAGCCGACAGGTTCTTGCCAGAAGAGCCTGGAACAGTGAAGTTTGCATTCGGGGTGATCTCCATAGCCAGCGGCGTTTCGTGCCTTCTTTTGCGCACGTAAACCGGAGCAGTTTCAAGAATGTCGTCGTCAGAAGATTCGTTGATGATGGTGTTGTCGCCAGGACCATAACCATCGGAATCGTCGTGTTCTTCGTCATCATGGCTTTCGCCAGGGCCCTGTTCTTCCGTTTCATGATAGGACGACGACGCAAACTCAGAATTGAGATGGAGTTTGTCGAGTTTTCGCATCGGAGAGAGAAACATCATCGATTTCCCATGGTTCACCTTGAGAGGAGTAGACGCACCAGCCAAAAAGTCAAATTGACTATCATCCGGGTCGGGAGGATCGGAACTGAGGGGCCGTTTGTACCATGGCTGCGAATACTGCACTGCCGGGTTAGGAGACAGCAGCGCGGGGGGAAAGTCCGCCGCCGACTTTGTTTTCGCCATGTTGGTGGTGTGTGATTACATGATGCGTTGTGTTTACACACCGCAGACGCGCACCCGTGCACCACGGCACCGGTCAACACCCGTGCACCCCTGGCAGATTGCAGGAGTGGTTTCGCGGGAGGGAAAAAGCACAGGGCGTAAAAAACTCCAGTGAATTGTGCGCCTCCCGCGATGCATTGATGGCCAATTCTCGTGTGAAGCCAACGTACCCCGCGCCGTGTTCGTCTGAGAAGCGTTTCGGTGACCGAGGGTGCGGTTATATGATGGCGCTCGTGGAGGAGTCAATGGGTAGATGGGTTTTTCATTTTCGTGGGTCTTGGCGGATCATCTGCGTAGGGTTCAGACGAGCACCGGTGAGAATTTGTCGCATGACTTTGTGACGTGAAGCGGTGACGTGCGTTTCCGTGTAAATTTCTTGAGTTTGCTCTGTTGATCACCGTCCACCTGATGCGGACTGCAAATAAGACACCCACGTTGTTATCGCGGAACCGATTGGTTGGACCCGGTCCTATTGGATTCCCCAACTGAGAGAGAATTTCTGCGGCACACCAGTAGCCCCTAGCACAGTCGGGCTAGAAGCGAAGGAAAAAAACCGGTTGCTCCTGCCAGAATGTTTGCGTATTTCCCGCCCTACTACTGTGGCGAAGTAAGAGAGTGACAAGGAGAGGAGGGCGGGATCTGCAGGACACGCTTATCTTTTTTGTATGGCGAAACTTCCATGCACGCCGGTGGGACACATATTATCTCAAGCGATTTTCTCTTGCGCTATCCTTGTCCGCTATTTTCTCTTATCCTATTTCCACATCTGACATGTTGTTGACCCTACTATCCCGGAGTGATCCGGCCGCTCCGCTCAACCCGGACTTGTCATTCTTGGCCATTTCCTTTCTTACGCTAGAGGCGGTTTTGGAGGTGGTGATCATCTGTTTCGCCGGTTTTATGGCGGCAAAAACCCATTTGCTCACAACCGCGGGCCAGAAGGTGATTTCGCAGCTCAATGTCGACTTGTTCACGCCATGCTTGGTGTTCACCAAATTGGCACCTTCGCTCTCGTTGAACAAGATGGTGGATATTATCATCATTCCCATCTTCTACGCGGTGACAACGTTGGCGTCGGTGGCCTCCTCTCGTACCATCTCCAAACTCTTTCTGTTCAACAGCGCTGAATCCGATTACGTCACGGCGATGGCGGTGTTTGGAAACTCCAACTCATTGCCGGTCTCTTTGACTATGTCGTTGGCGTACACTTTGCCCGACTTGTTGTGGGACCAGATTGAAGATGACGACTCGGACAAAGTCGCGTCCAGAGGCATTTTGTACTTGTTGATTTTCCAGCAGCTTGGCCAGATCTTGAGATGGTCTTGGGGCTACAATAAGCTTTTGAGAAAGAGACCGCACCACGAGCTTTTTGGCCACGGTCCGAACGCGGACGCCGACAATGCCGAAGCGGAAATCGGCTCCATTGACTCGAGTCTGCTGTCTGAAGCGCCCTTGCGTGTTGCCAACGAGAGCAACGGCGAAGATGATACATTATTGGCTGAGGCAAGAAAGCAAAGTGAAGACAACGAAGAAGCGCCTCTGGTGGAGGACCTAAATCTCGCGAAGAAGATTTGGTATTCTCGCCCAATCCAAGGCTTCTTGTCGTTTATGAATCCTCCATTGTATGCCATGTTCATCTCCATCGTTGTTGCCTCCGTGCCAGCGCTCCAGAAAGAGTTTTTCTACAGCGACTCTTTCATCAATAGCACATTGACCCAGTCAATCAACCAGCTAGGCTCTGTTTCCATTCCGTTGATTTTGATCGTTTTGGGTTCCAACTTGTATCCGTCTGCGGATATCCCACCTCCATCGCAAAACTACAATAAAATTGTGTTTGCGTCGTTGATCTCCAGAATGGTGCTTCCGTCATTTATTCTATTGCCCTTGATTGCTCTTTGCGTCAAGTACATTAACGTTTCTATTTTGGATGATCCTATTTTCTTGATCGTTGCGTTTGTGCTTACAGTTTCGCCCCCTGCCATCCAACTTTCTCAAATCACACAGCTCAATGGAATCTACCAGAAGGAAATGGCGGGTGTGCTCTTTTGGGGATATGTTGTCGTCACACTTCCTGCAACGATTTTTATTGTTGTTGCTAGTTTGGAGGTGTTGAAGTGGGCGACATGATTCTTAGTTAAGTTTCGTGCATAGGTTCTGCCGCTGCAAGTATATATTGATGCATGATTTTTTCAGCTATAGAGCATCTGCTACGATATGAAAATATCTTTTGCGGTCCGAAGTAAATTAGCCAGAAACACTATTGTTTAAGTTTACCAATAACTACGAATCCCCGTGGCGCTATGTCAGATTGCTCGCTAAGCCTGTATTGAGTTAAATGTGCAGAATCATATAACGGCGTAACAGAACACTACTTCTCATCTTGATGGTAAAGGAAAAAAAAAAAATGCAACCTGAAACACCGAAAAAGACAAATGCAACCTGAAACACCGATTAAGCTCCTACACCGAGCCACTGTAGCTACGAACTTCGGTGCAGCCCCATGTTTTGTAGTTAAGCGCTTCGAGATCCAGATTATATTTGGGGATGCAACAGAGTCAAATAACCAGGGCCATTTCGCACACCAACAATGTAGCAACAGTAAAAAAAACATAACCCCACCACCAGTTCGCACAGCTAGAGAAGCTCACACGGTACTGTCGCCCAATCACCACCGGAGGCAACAGCAAAGAAGGAACAACTGGAGGCAGTTAAACCACGCCGGCATATAGCCGATACCTACAGACACACCTCGCTCTCAGCTCCCTGTGGTGCAATCAATTGCTCTACATTTCTAGGGTGACCTTGACTTTGCTGACATTACGCGGAAAACACCGAAATGGTCAAGGCTAGAAAAGTCGCGGTGGTGGGATTTCGGTCTGTGGGCAAACTGTCCATGACGGTTCGTTTTGTCGAAGACCACTTTGTCGAGTCATACTATCCAACTATCGAAAACCAGTTTTCCAAAACCATCAGCTACAACAACCAGGAGTATGCAATCGAAATTTTGGATACGGCCGGGCAGGACGAGTTTTCCATAATGAACGAGAAGCACTTGATCGGTATCCATGGTTACTTGCTTGTGTACCTGGTTACGTCGCGCCAGTCGTTTGAGCTCGTTGATGTGATAAGAGACAAGATCTTGAACTCGCTAGGGTCGGATCTGATCCCGATCGTATTGGTGGGAAACAAGAGCGATCTCAGTTTCCAGAGACAGGTTGACACTTCCGAGGGTGAGGCGCTTGCCCGCAAGTACAAGTGCAAATTCTACGAAACTTCGGTTCGGGACAATATCAACATCAACAAGTGTTTTGAGACGTTGATTAACGAGATCGAGCACATACAGAATCCAGTGGCACCCAAGGAAGAAAAGTGCATTGTCATGTGAATGGTCTATATTGGTTACTTTGGGGCTTTATAATGAGTTAGGTTCATAGTTTTGATACGATAGAATTTTGCTATTGGGAGTGGCCGGTAGGGGACGGTGCATCATTATGCTCCTTGGCACCACCCTTGTTACCACGCAAGACGATTGGAATGTAAACCCACTGCCCGCGTGGACTTTTATCGGCTCCTCCTAGCTGTCGACTAAGTGGCCAGCATTACTTGCCTTTTGCAGTGCCATATGCTCAGGTTGGTGGTGTAACAAAAGGAGACAAAATAGAACACGCTGGGCTTCTACAGGAGAACACAACAGGGCGCCCCTATACTGTAGCCTTTCATAGCGAGTGATGTCTAGTTTCCACTGAAAATACGACCTACACAAGACAGATACGGCGCTGGCGGTGGCCGCATAACTGCATGCCATTCTTGGCAGTGCCAGCGGACGAAAACACAGAATAAAGTTAAACCATCAAGCACCACCACCACTTTGAACAATGTAGGCTCCTCCCATTCTAAGCAGAAACTGGGCCAATTTCGGCACCGCCGGCACTGTACCGGACACCGGCGCTGCACGTCAAACGGTATGTGTACGCAATACTCAAATAACAGGAACCAGGTACTTCTTACGCGGTGCACCATGTCTTGGATATTTGGGAGGAAGAAAACACAGAACATCAAGCCCGGCCCGGTAAAAACAAAGGACGGCATTCCCCTAGACTACATTGTCATCATCGATGCGGGATCCAACGCCTCTCGTGTTTATGTCTACAACTGGTTGAACCCGGAACACGCTCTCAGGGCAGGGTTAGATGTAGCGGCAATGTCCAAGGTCAAGCTACACCGCCGTTTGGTGATCGAAAAAGACACAAAAAGCACCCCCAAGGAGGAGTACTCCTTCGCCGAGCCCGATTCCGACTCCGACTCCGAAAGCTTGTCCGATTCCGACTCGGAGACAGAGGATAAGGTGCGGTTCCCTTTCACCCACTCCAAATCCAGCTGGCACCGCAAAATGTTGCCTGGCCTCGCCAATTTCAACGAGAGCCCGGGAAAAATCGGCAACCATCATCTCAGTTATCTCCTTTCCTTGGCCAGTTCGGTGGTTCCAAAGTCGGAACATTATCGCACCCCCATCTTTTTGCATGCAACAGCCGGGATGAGGCTATTGCCCCCAAACGAACAAGAACCCATCTTGGAAAATGTGTGCCTGTACTTGCAGAGCAATTCAGATTTCTACTTGCCCCATTGTCCGTCTCACGTCAATATTATCGACGGAGATGTCGAGGGATTGTATGGCTGGTTGGCCATCAATTACATGATGAAGGCGTTGGATAAACCGGAAGAACATGACCACGGAAAAAATCACACGACATATGGTCTTCTAGATATGGGCGGTGCATCTACGCAAGTTGTGTTCCAGCCAAACTCCACAGAGAAGAAAGACCATTCCAACAATTTATATCACCTCCAACTCGCCAAGGTTCCAGAGCTTATCATGGACGAAGAAAATGCAATGGGAAATGTGGGTAATTACCTGAAACCTTCATTTGAGACCTTTGATGTGTATTCCGATAGTTTTCTTGGATTTGGAATGTTGCAGGCTCATACAAGGTACCTCAAGGTCCTCGTGGACCATTATCGTGTTGTTCACGACTTACCTCTGGATGTATATCTGTTCAGAACCCCAATTCTGGATCCTTGTTTACCGAAGGGGTATACTACCAGTGCGGTGATTGACGATCAAAGATATGACTTTATCGGCGAGAGCAATTTCGATCTGTGTTTGGAATCGATCTTCCCGGTTCTTCAAAACGTCACACATGGTACTGGCACGGGAAAAGACGCTTCCGACTGCAAGCTGTTGGACAACAGCAACAGGGTGAGCTCGTGTCTTCTCAATGATTTGATCCCCGCGTTTGACTTTGATGTAAATCATTTCATCGGAGTAAGTGGCTACTGGGATGCAATGAACCAATTCATACAGCCGGATTCCGTGCCACACATGGGAAACAGGACTGATAATTTTGATTATAGTCTCATATATTCAAAAACGAGAGAACTTTGCACCCAACCGCTACAGGATCTCTTGGTGATGAATAAGCTAAATGAGAAGTGTCCCTTGCCCCAGGATGACTTGATGGAACTTTGCTTCAAGTCGTCGTGGGTTCTCAACTTTTTGCATGTTGGTTTGGGGTTTCCTCGATTCGGCATCGACAAAATCCCCAATAAAGACGACAAGTTTCACCTGCTTCAGATTGTGGAGAAAGTGGATGGTCTGAAATTCACTTGGACATTGGGGCGTGCCCTCCTATATTCAAACGACGAGTATGTCCAAGCGTTCAACAACTATTCCATTCAAACAGGCGGTGACGCGAAAGACATTTTACCACGGCCCGGTTATTACTATACTGCCGCAGTGGGCTCGTTTTATAATGGAGCGGAGGCTGAAGGAGTTCTTCCAAGACCGCAGTATTCTCCGGCAGATCCGAATGCAAAGTACACATACTATAACTACGAGACCTCCTACAAACAAGGAGAGGAACTGAAGTGGTACATTAAACCACACAGATTCTACGGCCAGTTGATTTTTATTTTGATGATATTGGGTACTTTCATTTTGATGATGGGTAAAGAAGGAAGAGGTCGGTTCATTTCGAAAGTGCGGCGATTCTTCACTGACACCTTATCATATGTTCGCAACCGTAGAAATGGTACTTACCACCATCTTCAAGTGCAAGGGGATATTGAAAGCAGCTCTACTGTTGAATTGGAAATGTTTCCACCTGTTTCTTCAAAGTCTCTGGCTGAACAAGAATTCGCTATTGGCAGCGAGGAAGATGAATAGACCCACGGCTGGCTATACCCCAGAATATATACTGCATACACGATGATAAAGGATCCGCTTCCACACTGTAAATCTGTAACTTATGCATCCACCATCAAAGGATTGTCATGAGTGAACCTACCATCAATTTCACTCTAAAGTCGCAAAATGTTCGTTTCTCTATACCCGCGGAACTCATCAAAAAAAACTTAAAGCTGGCACAGAAACTGATTGAAAAGCTCAAAAGGCAAACCGCTGACGCAATCGCCACTATCAAGGCTGACACGAGCACCTCTTCCCAAGATAAATTGGTACAAGTACGGAAATTGATTCAGAATGTTGAAGTATTTCAGAAAAAAATAACTCAAGCAGCCGAAAAGGACCAGGACTATCGCTTGCGGCTAGTTAGACGAGCAGAACATATCAGCGGTCTACAAGAGTTCACAACAGGAAGAACCGAAAATGAAGAAGACGAAATTCTAGATCTACATCATGATGGTATAATTGAGTGGTATCGAAAAGAGACCGACTTGTTAATCGTTGATTATCTTCTCAAATCCAACACGTCCAAGGAACACAATATAGGAAGCGAACTCATCAAGCATTTGGACAATTCCAGTACTTCATTGCTCAAGCCATTGATCGATGTTGAAGTATATGAATCCTTCAACAAGGTTTACATGTCTATTACGAATGATCATGATCTCGAACCGGTCCTTGCGTGGTACAACGAAAACAAGGCTTCGTTGAAGCGCATCAATTCCAATTTAGCATTTGAAATCCACATGTGTCGCTTCTTGTCTATGATAGAAAACAACGTGGTGTACGAAGCCATCAAATACTGCAAAGATTATCTTGCAGTGTACTCGGAACGCAACCAGTACACCGATGGGGATATGGCCAACTATGAAAACAACTTAAAGCGATTGACTGAAGTGGGGGCTCCTCTTCTATTCTATTCACTTCCACCCTCAGCAGGAGCCAGTTCTCAGTATCAAACTTCAGGAAACAAATCGTGGCTCAGCCTTTTGAATACATCATTCCCACAGTCTACATACACCCAGTTCGACACACTCGGTCAAGCTATGGAAACAGAGAGATGGGGTGAACTCTCGCGGTGTTTTATTGATGATTTCACCAAGATATTCAATATTCCCAAGACTTATCCTTTGCTTGTACACATGTCAGCAGGGCTTTCTAGTCTCAAGACTAAATCATGCTATTGCGACGAAGAAAACACCATCTTTAAACATCCTAAGGATAGAGAGAATTTCCCCATGCATCTAGACTCGAATCTTTCGAGAAACTTGGCTTTAAGAGGTCCGAATCAGTATTATAAACTTTTGAACAAAACCAATCAATGCCCTGTCTGCTCGCCCGAACTTTACCGTCTAAGTGAAAGCCTTCCTTTTACTCAGCTGGTAACAAGCATTTTCGAGAATCCGTTCAAGCTACCGAATGGGAACATATACCATTTTGACAGACTTTTAAATCCTGCTGATAACGACGATCTGCTTATACGTAACGGAAAGGTCAAGGATCCGCTTACACAAGAAGTTTTTTTCATCGATGATTGCGTACGTGTATTTCCTGCCTAATTTTTTATGCTATCCCAGATATCAATCGTCGTCAGAGTCGCTGTTATTTCCCTTCTTTTGCGGCGTCTTCGCTTGTCTTCCAAATTGGTTAAAAAGATATATTCTTGCATCTCTCTCTGCTGCGGGTTTGGTGGTGTCTCTAATACCATTTGTTCTCTTATGATGATAGCCCTCAAAAGCAGACCAATTGAATGCACCGGAACGCTCGACACAATATCCTTCTGATCTCGCAAGCGACTTGATTCCCCAGGAAACGTATGGCTCACCTTCAAATACCGATAATATGATTTTCAGCCCGGAGACCTTTTCAGGGTCTGCATAGCCGCCGAAATCATTGTAGGCTTCGTTGTTGACCAAATTCAACAACGCTTTGCTGCTTTTGAAATACCCCATCACCAATTTTTGGTGATCACGGATATTTCTGTCCACATCTTTCATACCACGCCCAGTATGGGGGAAATTGAACATGACGTAGTCGAGTTTTTGGCGAATATCAAATAGTTTCGGCTGGACCTTCTTAGCTGGGTTCAATTTGAGCGACAGAACTAAATTGGTAGCGTCAATTTCATGCATAACTTTCACACCTTCTTCTTTTAGGTAGTTGAGGTTCTCCTCCACATTCGGGTATTTGGCCAAGAGATCTTCGACCGAGTCGAAACTCGTGGCCAATAACTTGGCTGGCTCCACGTATCCCATTTTGACCACAGATACAGCAAAGGAGAAATCGCCCTCACCAACTAGAAGCAAGGTTGAGGTTGGTTCGAACGGAATAAATGCCCTCTGTTCTCTTTGTGGTTGCTGGCGTTTCTTCTGCTTAGCTCCACTTTTCATGGACTTGTCTTTATTTTCCTTTCTCAACTTTTCTTGCGCCAAGGCCTTCTGTTTGGTTTCATTATGCTTCTCGGAGAGAATGTGGTTCTGAAGTGCCCCTTTAAGGCCTTTTCCCACGATCTGACGTCCCTTTAATTTGCGGCCCATGATGTTGAAGATGGTAAGCGATGAGCATCACATACACAACTTGCACTCATCCTGTGCGCGGTGGTTTCCGCAGTACAACTGATAGGTGTTATTACAAGAAAACTGCATTTTCAGGCCGATATTATACACTAGTAGAATTTTTTGTTTACACATGATACGCTCTTTCCTCCATTCCGGCTAGACGCAGATGAATGTCTGTGGATTCTGTTTCCGAGGAGCTCTCTTCAGGCGTAGGTTCTTCTCCGTCAGTAATATTTCTCGCGGTCGAGTCTCTTTCCTTGTCTTCCGCGTCTGATTCGGATTCTTCCGATTCTCCGAATTTAGAAGTCTCCGAGTCCGAGGTGGTTTCTGATTCGTATTCCATGGTTGTACCTGTATCCTCCTCCTTCATTTCAGGTTCGTCATCGCTAACATCTTCGAGGTCCTCCTTGACGCCATTATCCAACTCATAGAACAACATAAATGTCCCCTGGGAACTAAGTACCTCACCCTCAGACACCACATAGACGGATTCATCACTGATTCTCCACCACGTACCTCTGAATCTGCGGTAACAGATGTAATGCCCGTAGTTGTGGGTACCGTAATGAGAGATTACCGCCTTCAAGTTATACAAGAGATTTGGATCCTGCTGCGCCTCCGACTCTGTTGGCTTCTTAAATGGGAGACGGGCATCCATGTTGATAGCAGCAGGCTCTGCGACGATGGGATTCAAATCAAGAACAGCCGGAAACTCGACATTCTTGGAGTTCTTCATCACCATGTATGTGTTTGGGTCAAACACAGATCTGTTGATGTGCATGCACAAAAGTGGCGGTGGTCTGCTCAACAAAATCTGCTTTGACTTCCTCGTCTTGCGTACCATACGCTTAATGGTCAACTTCTCAAACACTTCGTCCGTGACGTAATCCTTGGAAAGTTCCTCCTCGATCTCAGCCACTCTCTTGGAAAAGTCCGCCGCTAACTTTTCGCTGGAGGACAGCTCCAAGCTCAGCACAAGAAAATCTTTCGTTTGCTGTAAACCACAGCGGTTGCAGTTGACGTCGTCGATAATCTCAGGTTTGGTCCACTCGTCTAATAACTGGTGTAAATCGTACCCGGTGTACAGACCTTGATCGTAGGGCAAGTTCAAGCTAAGACCACTGGTGGTGGAATATCGAATTCCACCAACCTCTCCACATGCAATACAGCCGATTCTTTCGGCAGAAATTCCATCAACTGGAGTGATGATTTCAATTGGCATAACCAAACCTTGGCTATCGGCCACGTTCGGGTCCACTTGATGCGCAGGGACATAAACGTTGCCCAAAGCTCCGAGGTTTTCACAGCCAGACAAGAACTCTGGTTGCAGCGGAACAAAACGAGGTTTTGATTCTTTTCCTTTTTGTGGACCTGGCGAAGACTCGCGGGACAGAACCAAATCCTTGTGTTCTTTTTCAACAATCCGCATCACTAGTTGGTAGAATTCTTGTGCATCTTCCTGGCTATAGCCGGTAAAAAAGTTTTGCTTGGGGCCGTTGGGCATTTTAGCCAATAACTGACTGGTGCTGAATTCGGATCCCCGTGAGCCATATCTTCCGTTGATGTCATCTAGAAGAGCTTTCAACGCAAGAGTAAAAGGCGGTGGAGGCGACGAGGAAACATTTTCCTCAATAAATTTGTGCAACTCGTGCGATGAAGCTAAGGACTGAAGCACCGAGTTCATAAAGCATGTGTTTCCCTCATTAGTCAAACCACCAACCTGTCCGCCGTTTTTGAGAGCGAATCGGGTTTCACGCGATTTTTGAGAGAGGGTGCCATAGCGTCTTCCAGGGTTAGAGAGCATACGGAACTGGCTATTCATGGAGGAAAAGATTTTTTTGAAAAGCAGACCAAAACTAAAGCGAGTGGGGTTATAGTACCAGGAGAAAACAACGGCGACAACTGCGGTACAGAGAGCCAACTTTTTGTTATGGGAAAACAAAGCTGAGGAATGGAGAAACTTGACGGCCACACAGAGAATTAATATTAGGGTAATTAATCTGACCCAATGTGACATGAAGATTTACAATGGAAAAAACGTGCGAGTGCGCGATGTAGGTGTACCGCGAGCATGCAGTGTGAACATGGAGTGACAGGCAACGATGATTGCGATCTGAGAAATTTATTTGGATACCAGCACAATTCTGGTACTAGCGATAGCTATTTAGTATTGTGATGGCCCTGGGACGGTATAATCCATTGCCTACTTTGTTTCTCTTTTTTTTTCTTGTTATACAATATAAATTAGCTAGTGGTGCACACCAGAGTTGGTAACGCTCACCTCAAAAGTCTTGGTTGATATTAATTTCTAGGGTAGTTCTGCCCTTGTGCCATGGGTGGACGACTCTTTCCCCAACCGCACTTCAATGGTCTGCCATTGACATTGAACCCGGACAACTGCACAATCGCCAACGCCGCTCTCTCGTGAGTATCATACTTGACAAACGCGCATCCCTTTTCTGGATGGAACTTGAAATCAACAATGTAGCCAAAGTTTTGCAACAAAGGAATGAGATCGTTTTGCTGCGTGAAGTGTGCAATGTTGCCCAAGTAGACAGTGGTTTGCCACGACGGAGTTTGTCTCAATACGATGTCAAACGAGTGAGGCGACATCACTCCGCCGCTTGGGCCCATAGAAAGGTTGGGCATGATTTGTGGTTCATGTTGTGGTCTCTGAGGAAGAGAAAACTGGCCGTCCGCAAAAGCATTCTTTTCTTGCATGGGCCCGTTCGACTCAACAAAGCCAGGCCGAGCATACTGAGGTCTAAATTGTCTTTGGGGCGCATTTTGCCGCATGCTGCTGCGGTTGTTCTGCTGTTTGTGAGACGCCCAGTTGCATCTGATGGCTCTTCCGTTGAGAATCTTTCCGTTCATAGTCTGCAATGCCATTTCCGCGTCGGATAAGTTGGTGAATGTGACAAACCCGTAGCCTCTGGATCTTGAAGTTTGCATGTCCCACATCACATGCGCCTGCTTCAACGACTCAAACACCGAGAAAAATCGCTGCAACGCTTCATCGTCTACTTCGGGAGACAAATCTCCCACGAAAATGTTGTAGGTGAGATCTTCTGGGTTTTGCGATGCATTAAATGTGGAAGACTGGTATGCGTAGTTGATACACAACACCGAGTTTTCGAGGGAAGTGCCATTAAACTGCAGTAACGCGGCAGCGGCGCTGGGCTCATCCACAAACTCGATAAACGCGTAGTTGAAACCATGTTTGTTTTTGTCGTTCAACACCTTGACAGAGAACACAGGCCCGCTGGCGGAAAACTTTTCGCTCAAAGCATCTTCGTTGACAGTCTTGGGCAAGCCTCCGACATAAAGCACTTTACGAGAAATCTCGCGCCCGCCGTTGGTAGCACTGGCGGGGTTGAAGTCTTTTTCGACTTCAGCAGCCCCGATTTCCTGGGCGACAAGTGCAGGATCCCTGGGGGTTCTTGGGATGGATGGAGCTTCCATTGGGGGTATTTGGATACGCGTCTAGCGATTTAAGGAATGAAATGCCAAGGTGGGCAAGGGAATCTATGTACAAAGTGGATAACTCTGCAAACAAGTCACAATTGATGGAGTAACGCGCTTGGGCGAAGGAAAAACCGATGAAGAGAAGAAACTAAAAAAAAATGCAGAAAAAAAAGCACACGACACGGGCCGAGGGCGAGGGAAAGGATGTTGTCGACGGCAATGGCTAAGAACAGGTTGGTGGAATCGAAAAAAAGATTTAAAACATGCGACGGCCGACGACGACTGCGGTACTGCACGCACGGAGATATGGGGAACCCACGGGGAGTTTAGCACAGGAGAAAAGCCGACGAGGGCAACTTTTGAAACCACGACCTGCTTCTGTAAATAAAGTAGCCGTAGCTTGCGTGCTTTTCTCTTTCCACTTCACTTTGTTCGAGGGTTATCTACGGACAGGCTACATTTTCTTGAACCTACCAAGAAAACCGCGGCACTGGATCTCTAATTGGCTGCGTAACACCGAGCCAATTTTTTTGATTTCATTCTTGCTCCGAGTAGGATTGGCAGATCACCCAGGTGGTGCCTCTCCAGTGTGTTTTGGCGGATTTCTTCTTTTGTTCCGGATAGGAGGGTTCCGGGGTGTCCGTAACCGTCCTACATAAGCCCATCGGATCCATTCGCATTTCTTCTTTACCCCATACTTTCCATGTCTAGCATAACGGTTGAGGATACGCGCTTGATCAAGCAGATCAAAACGTGCCTTGATGAAAACGGTGTTCTCGACCGCCGCAACAAAATCTCAAAGAGAGATAACGTGGCCCACATCTATGCCACTGCACCTCCACTGCAGATTTGCCAGATTTTGGCCAAATTCGGTTCCCTAAAGATAGAGCCGTACGTGGCGCCGCAGGTACCCACCCGGGATTTTGCTAGTGTCGTGGAACAATTTCTCCAAACTACTCCGTTGCTGGTAACGGAAATTTCGCTTCTTATGGACAAAGTCCCGCGCAGATGGTCTGTCTATCCTCCAATGGTACTTTTTGGCGCAGGAACGTTCGATAGTGATGAGTGGAGCGATGTGTTTGCCACCGTGGACCGCAAGCACTTCTTTTCGGTGCTTCGCCAAGCTTTTCCGGCAACGGTGACCCATTTTGCCGTGAACAAACCCATCATCGAGCAAGATGTGATGCGACGGCCGTTCAACCTCGTTCCGCTCCACGGTGATTTCGGTCCTGATCCCAATGGCTCTCTTTTCGATCAGCCGCAGTCAGACGATCTCCAAGATGCATTCTGGTGCCATGTGGTGCAGAATGGGATCTACCAGACGTGGGCTCCACGCTACACCATGTTCTCGCGCGGAAACATCAAGGAA
This sequence comes from Clavispora vitiphila, assembly GCA_030557995.1. Lineage (NCBI taxonomy): Eukaryota > Fungi > Ascomycota > Pichiomycetes > Serinales > Metschnikowiaceae > Clavispora > Clavispora vitiphila. The sequence continues at coordinate 167,819 of JANIJR010000006.1, forward strand.
AAGAAGCGTATCTTGGACCTGTGCACGCGGTTGAAGGGCCAGGCGGTGCTCGATTTATATGCGGGAATCGGCTATTTCACCCTTTCCTATTTGGCCAACAACGCCACAGTGATGTGCTGGGAGTTGAATCCATGGTCGATCGAAGGGTTGATCCGCGGTTTGGCGGAAAATGGACACAAGTACGCGGTTGTGCGAGAAAACGAGCCATATCTGGCAAAACAGCTCCACGATGCACAGCAGGACGGCGTCCGGGCTTTCATCTTCCACGAAAGTAATGAACGTGCGTTGGGAAGAATCTCTACGTGGGGTAAGCTACCTGTGGCTCATGTGAACCTTGGTCTTCTCCCTTCACTGAAACCACTGTGGCCAATCGCTCGTGCCGTTCGGAAAAATTGGAGCTCCTCGCCCATGAAGATACATGTACACGAGAATGTGCATGTTGACCTGATTGAAGCACTCAAGACGGAGTTGGAGGAGTACTACGGTGGCATTGTGGTGCACGTGGAGAAAGTGAAGACGTTTGCGCCAGACGTGTGGCACGTGGTCGTTGACGTAGAAGTGAAGGAGAGAATAGAGTGATGATTGAATTTATTGGTGAGTTAGGCTGACTCCTGAATCGAATGGTCTTTCAGGCACACCAAGGAAATTGACGAATGCTTCCCCTTGATTCCTCTGGTATTCTAACACACAAGATTTGACATTCATGTGTGAAAAGTAAAAACTTTTACTCAAATGTCGATTGCGGATAATGGGGGAGATGACACTGGAATTGCAATTCGGTCTTTTGCTTGTCCACCGGGGGATAAACAGTATTTTCGAAGATTCTACTTGTGAAAGATCCGACAACTACTTTGAGCACTGCAAAAAAAAAAAAAAAAAAGGTAGAGGAAAAATATACCGCCAACGCAATGCATACTTCGAAGCAAAAGAATTTTACCATTCAAGCTCCACACCATCACTCCGCCCAAAATGCCGAAAACCGCTTCCGGCTCTGTCCTGTAGGTGGGATGCACGATATACCGCCGCACTTTGATGTCTGCACATACTTGAAGCATTTGACCGTTACCGGGCCCCGGCAACGACCCGGCAAAGTAGGGCACGTGAGTCGGCAAACCGGGTCAGGTGAGACTCCGAAACCCTAACAAAATAAGCCCGAAAGTGAGAAAGTGGTGACCTTTTGCCGGAACAGGAAACAGCACAGCCCGCTCGACTGCAGTCTCGCCCGGTCCATCGTGCGCGCGCTTTTAACCTGAGGCGAGTGCACTCCGACGAGTTTACGTACAACCCGGTAGAACGCGGTGAAAAAATGTTTTTTCTAAAATAAAATGATACGAGTGAAATGGCAATTGGGGCTTGGCAGTGTGTTTGGCGTTTTGCTGCCTTCCTGCGGGTGTAGAAAGTGTGGACAGGTCTTTCAGTTACGTTGTAGAAATCGAACTGATGCAAAGATACCAATGTTTGCGGGCAGTGCGTCAAGGTGCGCGAGGTACCGAGCGTGAGAAGAAAACCCCATTTCTTTTTTTTTTCACCCAAATTACGAAACTTCTTCAGCGGGCGCAGCCGCGCCATCGAGCTCATGGGTCAGCCGGCGCTTATTCATTAGTTTGACGGGTTTTGTTCCTGCTTCTGTAGAAAAGGGGTGTGCAGAAGGGCCCCTCGGATCGACTGCGGCCGGAAGTTGCAGGTCTGGCGGTTTGGAGGAACCACCCGCATGCGCATTTTATAGTGTCGCAAGCCAATGGCTCGGAGAATAATAGTGACAAGAAGTGATATAGTAGGCTAGAAACGTCACCAGTGACCAGAAACTCGGTAGTCGACCCTGGAAGTACTCCCGTACATCCTGCGCAAATAGGCGATGGGAAACGGCCCCCCATCTCTGCAAGTAAAATATCAACAACATTCGTTGAGGAACACTTTTTTGTGCAGGACTCGCATGCAGTGACATTGTCATTTCATTTCACCACATCCGTTTCCGCCAGGGTTCTACTTCATCTTCACTGCCATATATTCATCGTTGGGGCATATCTCCTTGCTCTATTCCGGCTTTTATTGCTACTTTAGCCGCACTACCTAGGTCCACTTTTACCTGTCACCTCAAGTCTACTCAGGTCTACTCTGGTCTGCTCTGGTCTGCTCTGGTTTGCCCAGTCTATTCAGGTCTACTCTGGTCTACTCTGGTCTACCCAGGTCTACTTCGCTCAGTTCTTCCTACTCTATCTGGAGCCCACCGCCGCTCTTCCGATGAATTCACAATCTTCCGAGAAAGACCGCAAGTCCGCTTCGCTAAACCCCACCGCGGTTCCGGAATTTGCTCAACTATCTCCAGACAACCTAGAGTCGCCCGCGTCACAAATGGCGTATTACTTTGGCCAGCCTTACTCCTCCCAGGCGTACGATGCAGAAGACTCCCGCATGGAACCTGACGCCGCAGGGTCCGGCGCAGGTACGGGCTCAGGCCAGATGCTTAACATGCTCTCGCCCAGTGCCCAAGGCTACTCGGGCTATCTTCTGCCCCACCTGTTCTCCGGCCGTGGCTCATCGTACGACAACTCGGACGCGCAGTCGCTCCACCTGCTCTACTCAGACGCGCTGCTGATGCCCGGGTCTCCCTTTCAAGATGCGGTGTCTCATTTCAGCGAGGCCTTCTCCGCCGGCCCCGCGCGGTTGGACCACGGATTGGAGCCGCCGCGCCGCGTGTCGGATAGGTTCGTGGAGGAGATCATGTTGGGCGAGTCGGTGCTGACCACCAACCTCAGTGGTATGGTGTACAACTCCAACCCTCTCCCCACGCCGGGCTATTCCAACGCCAACGCGGGCTTGAGATTCGGCTTGGACTCTAACTTGGACTCTGGCTTGGACTCTGGCCTTGCGATGGATGCCGAAAGGTTGGGCGTCGCAGGGTTAGACGTTGACGGATTGCAGACTGCAAACATGGATGCCGGCTACTCCAATCCCGTGATTGTTGAACCTGCCGCCGACTCTGCCCTGCTCTTCACAACCCGTCTCACCGAGGACAACTTGATGAACTACAACGAAAACTACATCCAGCAACCCACCCCAAAACGCCACAATGAGGTCACCATCTCCGTCCACCCCACGCCCGATGTGGTGGCTGAACGCACGCCGTCGCTCTTCAGCAAGTCGCTGCACAACTCGCCGCACGCGCTGGACGTGGACACCGGCCCGCTTCCGCGCAGCCCCGCACGCAGCCCCGCACGCAGCCCGGACGGCGGCGAGCTGTGGCTCCTTAACCCGGACGAGTACAACACCACACGGCGCGGGCGCCAGAGGGCGCACTCGTTGAAGGTGCGGTCGCGGTCGGCGCTGCGGCTGAATGTTTCTGACGTCAGTGGCGACGGCGGCGAGCCAGACGTGGCCGCGCAACTCCAGAGAGCCCATCTGCGCGAGAAAATGTTGGAGCTCGCCAGCGCAGGCCAAACCACCAACCGCGTGCAAAAACACCCATCATTGTACGCGTGCCACTTGTGCGAAAAGCGGTTCACGCGGCCATACAACCTCAAATCACATTTGCGCACGCACACGGACGAGCGGCCCTTCATCTGCGGCGTGTGCGGCAAGGCGTTTGCGCGGCAGCACGACCGCAAGCGCCACGAAGACCTTCACCTGGGCAAAAAGAAGTTCCAGTGCAAGGGAACATTGAAGGATGGCTCGCCGTATGGATGCGGGCGCAAGTTTGCCCGCGCCGATGCGTTACGGCGCCATTTCCAGACCGAATCGGGAAAAGAATGTATCCGGCTGTTGGTGGAGGAGGCAGAGCGCGAGCAGGGGCTGGGCGAGCCGCAGGGCATCCAGCTACCGGACGGCGAGTTTTTGAGTGCGGCCGAGCTCTCGGGCGGGCTACCGATCCCGCAGGTGGCGATTCTGCCACCGCAATAGCCGATAGTGTGTAATTTAGAAAAAAGGACGGACTGGAGTGGATGTAGCGCAACCGGCCCACTGTGTGATTGCAATTGGGGAAGGGAGGACGTATCTTTGGAAGAGTAGCAGCTGCAACCAACATCCTGGCCAGGTGCATGTGCGAGGGTTACACGCTTAGTTCCTTGCAAAAGATATTCTCTCCAGGAGATAAGTCGGCACACGCTCAGCTCTGCGTTCAGCTGTGGGCAATACTCAGTGTGTTCCATAGTGAATGCCAAGTGCAAGCTACTGACACCGCCTTTTGTGTTTGGCGACTCGGGAGAAAACGTCCATGGTGTATAGTCAGTATGAGCAGTTTCTTCGCCGTCTCTACATTCATACACCTGACAATTCCACATATACCTTCACCGGCTCTGATTCGCACAGATGGCCCATGTCTCGCCTATTCGCGCTCCTGTCCAGAGAGATGCGTCGCACATCCACCTCACCACCTAACGGTAACAAGCCACCACCCGGCCATCCCAGGCCCCTACTACTCCATCACACCTGCTCACCACCACCAAGTCTCCTAATAACCACTGAGCCACCCTCATCACACAACCACCTGGACCCCAAGCACCATGGACTACCAGGACTCTTTCATGGACCTGCTAAGCGCAGAAGAGGGCGACAAAAAACTCCGCCAGCTCACAGAAAAAAAACAGCAGCTCATGGTGGACCAGAGCCGCGCGTACCTCGACGCAGTGTTTGGCGACAACCAGACGGCGCCTGTTTGCGTGCGCAACGTCCAGGTGACCAACGCACAAAAGTTCCGCGCCGGGTTTTTGCAGCACCAGCTCCAGCCGTTGCTAGCGCCCGGGGTCATGACCCTCGGCGACTTTTTGGGCCGCATGGACCAGGCGTACACGCTGCTTGTCAAGTGCGACGTGGTGGAGTCGGGCCACGTCGCAGTGCACCAGTTGGCGCTGCCCGCGTGGTCGCGCACGCCGCACACCGCCACGGTGGTGCCAGTGTTCAACATTGTGCCGCAGAAACGGTTCTACGCCAAAACCGGCACCAACATCGGCAACGGCGAGGGCGACGGCTACGTGCAGTTGCAGTGGAAAAACGTTTTTGGCGGCGGCGAAAACGTGGTGTTGGATGCGGTTTCGGGCACGAAAACCCCGTCGCTGTATTTGGCGTCGTTTGCCATGCCAGTGGCGTGCGACCCGCGCTACTGGTGGGACACGTCGGTGTACACCAACACCCGCAAGTTGGAGTGGTTGCAAGGAAGTGTGGCGACCGCTGGACTCACCACGAAGCTTTCGACCCGGTACGAGTCGCCCGTCAATGGTGAAATCTCCGGCGACTTTGCGTGGCGCCGCATGTCCAATCACGGCTCGCGCGCGTTGTCGGTGCTCGCGCAGCTGAAGGACTCGTTCAAGGCGGCGGTGGGCGCGAGCGTGCGCTACGACACCCGCGACAGCCAGGTGCTGCCTACTGCCGGCCGCTACGCGCGCGCCGCGGTGGAGCACTGCAGCCGCGCCACGGGCTCGACGGTCGAATACACCAAGTTTGCCGTCGAGGCGCAGGCGGCGCGCGCCGTGACCCCAAACCACACCGTCATCTCCACTCACAAGGCGGGACTTCTCGTGGGACTGGCTTCGGTGCTCGACCGGTTCTTCTGTGGCGGTCCCAATGACGTGCGGCTGTTCTTGCTCCACGGTTTGGGGCCCAAGGACAACAACCTGGCGGTGGGCGGCGACTGCTACGTGTCCGGAGGCGTTTCGCTCGTGTCACGGCTCCCGCGTGCGCCGCAGGACACCGGATTCCGCTGGCATACGTTTATCAACTACGGCAAGTTGGTGGGCGCGGGGGTGCATGCCCCATGGCGCCAGTTGTGTGGCGGCTTCTCCACCAGCGCGGGCATGGGGCTTCTCTACAACCACCCGATGGCGCGGTTTGAGTTGAACTTTGTGTTGCCGCTTTCGGCGCACGCTTCGGATTACACCCGCAAGGGCATCCAGTATGGTGTGGGTGTGTCGTTTCTCTAGAGCGCGTGAATGTCGTCCGGTGTCACCTTCCATATTCAGCCTTGATGACTTGAGCCGATGCGTGTCGTCAGGCGGCTCCTAATGAGAACTGGTTCGACTGGTTTTTTGTCCTTCTTGGCGCTCGTCTGTATAGCACTGCTGGTGGACATTAGCGGGATTTGCTCAACTTCTCTTGCTGCCTCTTATCAAGCGTTCACTTTCTAGGTCCCTGCAGACTTCCGACTGCTGTCAGAAAAACTCCATCGCTCCTCGGTGCGTGATAGGGACTCAATATTCCTGTCAGTACAACAACTTCGTCCTGTAATTAGTCAACTGTTAGTTCCTAACTTACTCTACCCCTTGTAGTGGCCGCCTGGTTCGGCTCCCGGGTCCTGCGACTCTAGGGTGCTATCTTCATCCGCAGTTCATGTTCTCATATACTCGGCAGTGTGGAATTTTGACCGTCTGAAGGTGAAATGAACGACTGACCGTCTTCAAGTGAAATGAAAAAATCAGCTAGTCATTGCCCTCGGGTACATTACAACTGAGTATTTTTCTAACATGATTTCATTCTCTTTTAGTATACACTCAGTTTCTGTAAACTTTCGACTTCTCGTCGTTAAACCACAAGTTCAACGCACAGTGGCTCATTTTAGACTCTCTTCCATGTCCGGGTCTACTCCTTATCAGCGTACCCGTCGTGTGCCGTCACCACCATCGGAATGATGAGACTCTCAATCTCCACGCCTTGCGCAACCTGCTCGGGCGTCAAACGCACCCAGTCTTCTTTCCCATCGGGAGTCACGAACACCACCTCACTCTTTCTTGTCTGCAACAAGTTGCCAATGACAAGCAGGTGCTGGTACCGCAGCAACGCCTGGTTCGCCTTCTTGATCAAGATGGAGCTGTCTGTCTCGAGCTTGAACGACACGATCATCGCCAACGGCGCCCACGAGTCCACAAGCCGGCGCAAAAACTTGGGCACCTGCTCCAAGTCCACAACAAGCTTCCCGCTGGGCTGGGCCTGAATCTTGTGCGTGGGCATGCGGGAGGAGGGCAAAAAGAAGTCAGAGACGGCCGCAGCAAGGTAGAAAAGCGCCCGCGAGCCGATCCGCTGCAAAATCGTCAGCACCGACTTCAACGTGTACAAGTACTGGTTGACGGTGGTGAACGGAACAAGCAAGAGCAGGTTCGAGCTCTGAGCCGCACGGTACTTGCGCAACACCACGAGCATTTCGTCCTGGAACTGCGGCTTGATCTGGACTTTGCCGTCCTCCTCCACCATGTAGTCCAAGAAGCAGTTGGTGGTGTGGCTGTAGTGGCGCAGATATGGCAAGAGCGAGAACTCGCGGTGCATGAAGATCACGGCGTAGCCGTTTTCCAAAAAGTACTCCGCCAGCGTGGCTCCACGCGTGCCGGCGCTGAAATTGTCTATGAAGCGCACAGTGTTGTTTTCCAACGGCACGGTGGTGCCACCACTTGTCACGACTGCGACACGCTTACCGGTGTGGCGGTGGAAGTCAACAAATTCGGCGATTTGCGCCTCGAGCTCGGCTAGGTATGAAGGCGGGCTGTGGTTGAGGAAAAAACTGTCTTCATCGGACGTTCCAGCGACGGGGAAGTTGGGAGCATCGCGGTCGATCGCAGTAGATGCGTCGGGGTCGCCAGTATGGTAGTTTTTCTGTGGAGACATGGGGAGAATTGAGTCGCCAGGTGGATAGTGAGGTCGTTAAATGGTGGGGAGACGACGGGTTGGAGAGGAGGGAGTTTTGGCACAATTTGTATTTTTTTTTTGTGGTTGCCCTTCATACCATTTGCACTTGTGTATCCTTATTGAGCACACGGATTACGACTTATGTGATGTTGGGTGGCTACGTTGGAGACATGAGTTCGCAGTCATCATACGAGCCGTTCTGGAAGGCTCAACTGTGTCCGCAGTATAGGTAAGTGCTCCAGCTGCAGCGTCGAATTTTCAACACCTGGGAACTCGAACCCCAAGCGGTGCAGCTTTGGGGTTCTTTTTTCAATCGGGAAGCAGTATAGCTTCTTCACAGTGGTTGAGTGTTCTGTCTCAAATTATATATGGCAAGTTGGACTATGCTCTCACTGGAGAGGGGCGCGCGTCTCAACTCTATCGCCCTCACTAACTCAAGTGTGCTTACGCTCAATTGGTCACCCTTATGAATCCTGTTGTCTTTCTCGATGTATGTTTCCACTTTCCGCATCACGTACCCTACTAACCCTAGATCTCAATCGATGGTATGTACCTGCCACCACTCGTTGTTCCTACTAACTCCAGGCATCGCCCAGTCCCGAGTGAAGATTGAGCTATTCAATCTCCCGAAGTACGTATGCACCTTCCTTATCTTCCGCCGGCGCTAACCTCAGAACCTCGGAAAACTTTCGCCAGTTTTGCACCGGTGAGTACCGGCCCTTGGGCCGCCCGTTGGGATATAAAGGCTGCCGTTTTCACAGAGTAGTGAAGGATTTCATGGTCCAAGGCGGCGACTTTGTCAAGGGCGATGGAACCGGCTCTTCCTCCATCTACGGCGGCCGGAAGTTTGCCGATGAAGATTTTACCTACAATCACACCAAGTACTGCGTTTCCATGGCCAACCTGGGCCCAAACACGAACGGATGCCAGTTTTTTATTTGCACTGGCGATGCGCCTCATTTGGACGGAAAGCATGTTGTTTTCGGCAAGGTGATTGAAGGTTTTGACACTGTAGACGCCATGAACGGCGTGAAGACGCGAGGCGACGCTCCGGTGGAGAAGATTGTCATAACAGAGTGTGGGGAAATGTGAGCTGACATTGATCTGCGTCTGCTACCTCCTCTGCTCCTACTCCTACTCCTATATCTGTCATTACAATGGTTCCTAAGACGCGACAGACTAATGACCAACATTCAGTCCTTATGTAACCACCGCGTCCAACTAGCTTGGCGGGAATACACATTATGAGATCAATGTCTCTCCATCCTGTTTCTTATACTTTATCTACATCGCACTCCGTCTCACGAATAGCACCGCACGCTGTTTGCCTGGAAAGCACTTGCGTCTCGCTTCTCTTGATGTTGAGCTTTTCCACTAACTTTTCCATTTTCACTTCTCTGTAGCCCTCTGTGGCCTCTCCACTAGTATTCCACCAGGCCCGTCTCTGCCGTCTGGGTGCAGGTTTGTCTGCGTCACTCTTATCACCACTCTACCAAACAGCCTCAGGCACTTTGCATTGAGCCCGTCCCCCTAAGACCGAACAATTTGCATTTTCATCTTTTCCTCTCTTTTTCCTTCCTTTATTTCTCGCTCTTCATTTCACATCTGTCCTTACCATGTCAGCGGATTACTGGGCCTCGTCTCAGCGGTTAAAGTGGCAGCTTACTCGAGAGGGCCTACTAGAAAGCAGACGCCGGCTCTCGATCTTGGAAAAGAAAATGACGCAAAGCGGATTGATCAAAGACCACCCGCACGTGGTTTACGACTACAACATGCGCATCTATCTCCACACATTATTGGTCAAGCTTGGGCGGCGGTTGAACGTGCGCCAGATCGCCTTGGCATCGTCGGAAGTCTACCTCACTCGGTTTCTCACCCACGTTTCGGTCAAAGAAATCAATGTCTACTTGTTGGTGACCACCTGCCTCTATGTGGCATGCAAGATTGAAGAATGTCCTCAGCACATCCGAGTGATCACGCTGGAGGCACGCAACTTGTGGCCAGAATACATCCCACACGATGTGACCAAACTCGCCGAGTTCGAGTTTTACTTGATTGAGGAGATGGACATGTACTTGTTTCTCCATCATCCGTACGGCTCGTTACTACAGATCCGTGACTTGTTACGGACCAACGAGGCCCATTTCGGGTTTCTGCTCACGGACGACGAACTTCAGCATTCGTGGTCGCTTGTGAACGACTCCTACATCACCGATCTCCATCTCCTCTTCCCACCCCACATCATCGCCATGGCGGCGATCTACATCACAATTGTTCTCAAGAAGAACTTGAACGCGATCCGGGCCGGGCCGGGACAGGTTCTGCTGGAGAATCCGAGTGTGTCAAAACTGGCCATCCACGTGGATGACCTCATGGGGTTGTCTTCGAATGCGGACCTCTCCAGTCAGAACTTCTCCGATGTGAGGCTAGATGCTGACACAGAGAAGATTGGCCGGTTCATGGAGTTTTTCAACTACTCGCACATCAACTTGGACGAGGTGGTGGAGGCAATGCAAGAAATCATCAATCTCTATGTGGCGTGGGACCGGTACAACGAGAACCTCGTGCGGCGTGCACTTCAGCTCATGCTTACAGGAAGATGAGTGAGGCGCACCAAGGACGGTTGAATTGAACTCGAATCGCTGAAAAGTTCATCAGCGGTGTCACTACAGCCATCCGGAGACGGTCGGCAAAGGGCTAAAAATAACGGGCTCGAGATTTACTCGTAAAAGATAATAGGGCCGTGGCTTTTTAGCCAAAGTGGGACCTCACGATGCTAAGCCCAGTTGGAGTGCACCTAGTCGGGGCGATGGCCCTTCGCAGCGGACATTTTTGTGCATATAGCCCCGCTTCTGTATCGGCGGTGGACAAAACTAAACGAGCTGTGCTGCGCGTCAGGCGATATTCGAATGTGGTGTCGTCGTAACTCAGAGGGCAGGGCATTTAAAAGTAATTTATAGAGACTGAAACTGACGTACTGTAGGCAAACTTGCCCCACGTAGGCCACCAACGGACAAAAATGTCTTCTTTCTTTCCAAAAAGAGAAAAAAATGTGCCGATTGCGTATAACCAGGGAATGTTGAGAAGTGAGAAGACCCACTCTCATCCTCCTCCAACGCGGTAGTGCGCGATCTGAGATTTTTTTCCTTCCGTACGTCCTCGTGGCACATTTCTTTCCCCGTTCAGTATACTTTCAGGTGTGGAAGCTGCTCTCTCGCTTAATCGTGTTTTTTTGGGACCGCTTTCTTTCCGTCGCCGACTCTGATGGGTATTCTCACATATATTGACGGGAATCTCATCCTGATCACCTCGAAGTTCTTGATAGGGCTATATTCGTTGGACTACTTGAGCTCCTGGTACTCGCCCCGTGCCCACGCTGTTACCACCAAATTCTTTCATCTTCAGCATGTGACAGATGTGGAGGGGGGACGTCCCATTTACGACATTCATATCGATGACATTTACTACGTTGTATACTGGGTGGTTGTGCTTACATTTGTGAGAAGCGCATTGATGCAATATGTTTTCATGCCCGTGGCCAAAAACCTCTGCAACATTCACTCAAGAAAGGCTAAGGTCCGCTTTGCAGAACAGAGCTGGTCTATTTTCTACTACTGCGGCTCATTTTCTCTTGGGTTCTACCTCTACTACTACTCGCCCTACTGGAAGAACTTGGACCACATTTTCATTGCGTGGCCTCATGATCGCATGTCCGGCCTTTACAAAAGTTACTATTTGATCTCGATTGCCTTTTGGTTGCACCAGGTTCTCGTGTTGAACATCGAGGTCAGAAGAAAAGACCACTACCAAATGTTCAGCCATCACATCATCACTTGTGCGCTTGTCATCAGCTCCTACTACTACTACTACACCCGTATCGGAAGCTTAATCCTTATGATCATGGATTCCGTGGACATCTTCTTGTCTACAGCTAAGGTGCTCAAATACTCTGGCTTCAGCACCTTGTGCGACTATGTGTTTTTCTGCTTCCTTTGCTCGTGGGTCCTCTTGCGCCATGGTGTGTATAATTACTTGTTCTATCACACGTGGAAGTACGCAAGCGAGTTGATGAAAGACTCTCGCTGTGTTCCCGGCGTGGAACAAAAACGGTGCTGGACCCCAACCGTAGTCAACACATTTCTTTGTTTGTTGGGCGGATTGCAGTTTCTTACTTGCATTTGGATGTACTTGATCTTGAAGGTTGCAGCCAAGGTAATTCGGGGACAGAGTGCCGAGGATGTTAGAAGTGATGAGGACGACACCGACGTGGAAAGCACTAAGGATGAGTTGAGGGAAACGACGGATTCTTCCGTCGAAACACTGACGGAAATGGATGAAAAAAGCTAGTAGCGTGCATTCTTAATTAGATGAATTCATTGACGGGTCCCTAACCAGGGATCATTTACGCAAGGCTTGAGTAGAGGCAAATAACCATAACGAAGACGCCCCAGATAGACAACACCAACGCAAGTGTTTGCAAGAGCCGCTCGAGGCCACTAGGATCATCGGTCTCGGAGCCAATCAACTTGTATCCGAACAAACCGGGTAAAATAAAGGAAATTGCAGTTGACCCAGTGGCTCCGACGATTGCCAAAACGAGTGCAAAAGACTCAATGCTAACGGCCAAGGTATATCCCGTAACGAGCAAGAACACAGTAATGGTATAGAATGTCTTTGTTGGGAATGGTACAACCACGGCAGCCTTGACTTTTGTGTTTTGGTTCGCCTCGATATTCTCTGGCAACAAGAACGAGGAATCCAGTGGTTGTTGGTCGGCTTCAGGCGAATGAGAACCAAACCAATTCAACTTGAGCCAATAGTAGATGTTGTTCACAGAAATACGCGCAGGATGGAGCATCAAAGGGAACGAGCAGAGCATCATGAAAATGATCGAGATGCGACCAAATGTGGTGGACCATGCGCTGTGGTACAGAAGAATCACATTACCCAGAACCGCATCGCCAAAGGTCAAGTAGCCAGCCAATCCAACGGCAATGAACAATACTGCGGCACAGCCAATCGTCAAGTTGGCCAAAGTACTCATTGCCGATAAAGAGCGGTCGGCCGCTTCGTTGATGATCGAGAACATGTTCTGATGGCCCGTAAATGCAAAAACAATGATGGAGAAAGTAGAGAATACACCTGTGAACGACAGAGGCACCCACGCAACATCGCCGCGCTCGGAAGCGGGAATATCGCCTGCGAAAAGGTGGCCGATGATTAAGAGTACCATATACGCGATCGCCATCAAGCCAATAATCGAGGTGTACTTGAGCGAGTCCAAGTTCTTGAGGAAAGAAAGAGGCACGCACACCAAGCCAGATGCGATGATCCAGAATGCCCTGATGTTGGACTCGTCTACACCGGGTACGCTCAGAATAATGGTGGGCATCAAGTCGCCAATCAACACCAAGTAGGAAATGGCACAGCCAAAACACTGGATGGCAATCGCTAAATCAAAAATCACAGAGAGGTGAGGGTATGTGATGGAACACAAGTTGAAGAAGGTGGCATGCCCTGGAGGAACGTATTTGGACACATAAACCTGCAAGAAGAGGCCGTAACCGGAGGTCAAAGCAGCCAAGAGCACAATCAACACGCCCACAGCTATACCATCGGTAGAAAACGCAAATGGCATGGACAAGATGCCGGCACCAACAATCGTTTTGACCAAACTCACAAAGGACGAAGCCTTGGATGCGCCCTGGGCAATGGCGGGCATGATAATAGGAGGAAAGGTTGTGGTAAGTTCAGATTAGAAATCAAATGTGGCCGGGATGAATAGTCACACCAAAAGTTGGGGAATGCACTAAAGGTGTTAAGCAGATATGAGGATGGTGGGACAATAAGAGGAGCAGTTGCAATACGGAAGAGTGGTGTTTTTGTGGGAATGGGGCGGAATTGTGGGTTTCGAGTAATCAGTGACTGTACAGGTTTATTGCCCTTTACTACTGGGGCCGCACGCATTTACAAAAGTGTGGAACTTTGCTCCGGAGGTGCATAAAGGCCCGGTAAATAGTGAATGGAAAAACAGACAATTACAAGCAGAGAGGATGTCAACACGCGGTATTGATCATGCAAACCATTACATGCAAAGAAAGAGGCCATCAAAGCTGCTGGTGTCATTCTTCAATCTAACCTGTGAGCTATGTACAGTCAGTGACACCAGGCGTAATAACCATGAGCAAAACTGTGGGACAATTGTGTTTTGAACTGCCACGGCCCACTTGTTTACGCATCACATGGGATGGTGATCTCTTATAAAACTGCTCCAAATCATCTGATTGGTTGACCTAAGCTAATTTGTATTCATTCTCGGCATGAGTGTCAATCGTGATTCTCTCCTCGAGCGCTCATGAAAAAAAAAAAAAATATGTCGGCCATTGCAGCTTCCATGTCCTCATGTACTGCGTGCTTCGTTCTTCTTCGAATGCGAAGAACACACCAACCTTGTAGCCGTCAGCCAACGCCGTTTCGGTTCGCGCCCTAATGCCAATGCAACGCCGCGCACAACACTAGTATGCCCGCACGCGTCGCACTCATCTTCTCATCATGATTCCTCCCGAAACTGTGGCCCGTGTATTCCAGGAAGTGGCGTTCCGCCGCCCAAACACCCGTATATCGTCCAAGGCGGTTGCGCTCAGCACAGAGTACCTCCGGTTGTTTGTGGAGGAGGCGGTTCTCCGCGCCAACGAGCAGCGCAAGACGGAGGAGCCCTCCTCCACGGTCGACGGCATCGACAATGTGGACAACGGTGACAACGAGGGCGACTTCAACACGTCTATGGAGGAGCTGGAGCGAGGTCTGGGTGTACCTACACAAGTGCCAGCGGAAGTAGCGAACGACACGTTGGACACGCGCCAGTTGGCGGCCGTGGCGGGCCTACTCGTGCTAGACTTTTAACGCAACACTCGGTGGAAGAGAGCGTTGCAAAAAAAAAAAAATATTCCCGCATTTCCGTGTCAGCACGCCTGCTCCACGTCCACAACTGTCCAGAACCCGTACTTGAGTCCGCGCTCCACCTCCTCCACCGTGAAATAGAACGGGACCTTGGCGTGCGCGCGCGCGTCCAACGTGACGGTGAAAGGCACAGTGGTCCAGTTGGGCCCGACATCAAGCGCGGGTCCAGCGCCCGCACCGCGCCGCACCGCCCGCTCCAACTGCTCTGCGCGCGCGCGGCTGGTGCTTCCCGTCAAATACGGCGTGGGGACACTCTGCGGCGGCGCGGCACGGCGGCCCTGGACGCTGAAGCATGTGAGTGGCAATGCCGCCGCCGCACCGTACGGGTTTTGCAGCACAATCGATGCGGTCACGGTGATGCTGGACGGGAGGGGGTTGAGCACGCTGAGCACACATGCGGTTTCTGTGTGCGGGAGGAGGCGCGCGCCGTCACAGGTGCGTGCGGCCACGGTGGGCACGGTGTCGACAGCAAAGTGCTTGTGGGCGAGCTTCATCAGGTGCGGGTCGCGCGACGGCACCACCAAGGGCGTGCGGCAGGCGTCACACGCGTACGCCCGCTTCGCCGCAAGGTGGGCACTGAGAGGAATTCGCACCGCACCAGAGGGTTCGGCGGGTTCGGTGGATTGGCGCGCCGCTTTGGCAGCAACGTGCTCATCTTTTCTGGGCCCGAGACCCATGCGCTGCATGCGCGCCTCCACCGCCTTGTCCAACGCCCCCGCGCCCCCGCGCCGCTTGGCACTCCACATGGCCGCTAGCTGTGCAAACTCTCCGTCCCCCTCTCCACGCACAATGGTGGCGAGCGGAGCTGGCTTGGTCACCACTCGCGTGCGGTAGGTGTATGCGCACGCGCCGCAGCGGAACCCAAACCGTTTTCCCCGCACAGGCTCTACGCAATCCTCCACCGAAACAGCCACGGGTGCAGTGCACTCGGGGCACTGGAAGCAGTTTTTCTGGCACCGAGTCACGCCGCGGGCGTCGGTGTAGTCGGTCATACAGCTGGCGCAGTACTTGCACTCGACCGTGACTATACAGCAGTCGCGGCATTTGAGCGCGACGCACGTGGGACAGAAGTAAAGGTCGGGGAGCCGCCACCGGCTGCCGGCCATGGCTTTGGGGAGCTTGGTGGCGGGATCACGCGCCGTGTCGCCGCAGAGACATAGGTACTCGGTGGTGCGATAGTAGTACATCCCACCTTGTGTGCACGCCCCGACGTCAAATGAAAACTATGGAAGTCGGCCCGAACGAATGGTTGGCGCCGATGTACGACTGGAAGTTGAGCACAAAGGGAATGGCCTGCGGCTGGATTCTTGGGTTGCACCAGTGAATGGTGGAGTGGAATCCAGGATCGCGTCCTGCACGCCGCCGCACCCGACATATGTTGTGCGAAAAAACTCATCTTCATCTCTTCTACCATCATGTCGTCTCCTCAAAGAGAAGGTTTCAGTGCACCAGCATCCATCTCCCACGCTGCCCACGGTCACGTTACCAGCAAGTCTTTGGGCGTCAAGTACAACTGTGCCCAGTGCGGTGCCTCTTTCTCCTTGGGAAAGAGTGACGCCATCAGATGTAAGGAGTGTGGTCACAGAGTGATTTACAAGGCCAGAACCAGAAGAATGGTTCAATTCGAGGCTCGTTAAAGGGGATTTATTAGCATTAATACACATTGTTTGGAATGTTGCTGTAGTGCGGACGTAGATTAGGCTCGCCATGTTCACCTTTTTCTCGGTTTCTTCCTGTCATAACTTCGATCACTATGTTATTTACCGTCCACGTATTTGTTCTTTGTCTTCATGTTCCCTCTACTGTTTGCATTTTGCAATCATCTCTTCTTCAACAGTATATGTTTTCTGTTTACGTCTAGCTTGTAACCGAGAGTGTCTGTTTACACATGTCCACATACGCGAAACTAACGAAGTTTTGTATTAAATAAACAAAAAGAGTCTTGCATCATCGACCAGCGTCTCCGAACACAACAGAGTCTTGTATTATATATTGCACAATCAAACACGGAACAATAGGAATAAGCGAACAATTAGCGAGAGGAAATTAGCACAAAAACGAGGGTAGGCTTACTTGAAAATCTTCTTGAGCTTGGAGAAGAATCCCTTCTTCTTTTCGGTCTTCTTGGCCTTGGCTGGAGTGGAGGTGGAAGTAGCGGCTGTGGCGGAAGCGGTGGCATCCTTAGTCTCCAGGGAAGCCTCCTTCTTGGCGGACTTAGCCGCAGCCTCAATAGCAGAGGTGGTTTCTTGGATTTCGCCTTCTTGGGTGATCTTCAACGCCTCGGATGGGGTTGGTTGGATTTGCTCAACTGGTGCACCTCCATTGGCAGCACGGAGCTGTTCCTCGACCTCCTTGCTGTTACCACCCTGAGAGATGATGATTTCGTCGGTGTCAAGATCGAATTTCTTAGCGGGCGAGGCATCAACCTCCTTGGTTTCAGCCACAGTCTCGGCAGCAACCTCTGGGGCAGGCTCCTCAACTGGGACAACAGATTCTTCGACTGGAACGACAGATTCTTCGGTTGGGACAACAGACTTTTCGACTGGGACAACAGACTCTTCGACTGGGACAACAGATTCTTCGACTGGGGCAACAGACTCTTCGACAGACTCTTCGACTGGGACGACAGACTCTTCGACTGGGACGACAGACTCTTCGACTGGGACGACAGACTCTTCGACTGGAGCTGCAGTTTCCTCAACTGCTGGTTCCGCGACAGCGGCCTCGACTGGGGCCACATCTTTCTCCACAGCCGGTTCTTCGACAGCAGCAGCAGCCGCCACTGTAGCAGCAGCAACAGCAGGAGCAGAAGGTTCAGGAGTTGCCTCGGCCTCAGTGGTAGTGGCCTCCTCCTCGGCACCGGCCGCAGCAGCCTTCTTCTTCTTCTTGTTAAGCTTGTACTGGGTCTTCTTCAACTTCTTCTTCTGCTTCTTCTTCTCCTCTGGGGTCAATTCCCGCTGGTTCAAGGACTTTGGGTCAACGTCTCTAACGGTCTCAAACGCGGCTAAAGCCTCAGCATCTTTGGGGATGACGATACCTGGTTCGCCCAAGGTGGTTTGTTGACCCTCGGAAGTAGGCAACACGGTGGTCTTGACGGTTTCCGCGGCCACAGCTAAGCCGCCAGCTTCGGGGATCTTCGAGCCGGAGCTCGAAACAGAAAGCTGGGAAACGCTCAAAACGTTGTTCTCGTTGCCTGAAGAGTCGGTCTCGATGGCCTGGTCCTTGCTGACGACCCATTCGCCATCCACAACGTACTTGTATACAATTTCTTCTTCGGTAGAGAATGGAACAGACAATTCGAACGAGCCGTCGGTCTGTTTGACCAAGGGCAAGCTCTGGCTCCAGTTATCAAAGGAACCGGTGACGATGACTTCTTGGGGACCGCTAGGCCTGGGGTGTTAGTAGATGTTGCATTGAGGTGGCGGATACCGCGGGCGGCTCAAACATACCATTTGAAAGTGTAAGACGCAGACATGGCTGAAAGCAAAATTATGATACGTGTGGAATTGTTGCGCTCGATATGAGGAGCAGAAAAGTACCATCGACTGCACACAGTGCGCGGCAAAGGTCACGGAGCCAACAATCGTCTGTTTCCGACAGAAAACCAGCGCGCCTGCGTAGAGCGAGGGGTGCGGCAAGCCACACGAGGTTTCATGAGTATCTGGGCTCAGGAAGAAGATGGAAGAATCGGCGTTTTTTTGTTTGTGAACCGTACTGCATCGTTCTGTATCGCCTTGTATCGTTCTGTGCCTTTGCCTGTTGTTTTTTCAGCAGATGTCAACTGCGTATCTGACTTGTCCCCTCTGTGAATCCTTTGTGCGTGATTCTACAACATCAGAAGCACCACCGGCAAAAGCACTAGCGAATGCGCCGCCGCCACCACCACCAACAGAAGCCACATGCGAAAGTAGTACACCTCAAAGATTTTGGACCGAGTAAACGCAAGCACCGCAATGCCTATGAGCTTGGTAAGGGTGATTCCTCCGATGACCGCGCCGCCCACGGTGCAGAGCGCGCGAAACGCAGGCGTGGATTCGGGCGCAGGAGGCTCCCGAGCAGTTTCGCGCGGGCCCTCGGGCGCCATGAATTGGGCGTATGCTGCGTCCGCGTCGTCGTGCTTGTGCGCCACGTACGCGCGCGCCAAGTGCACCGTGAACTCGACCGCGAGTCCCAGGCAAATCACCAAGTTCACCAAACTCACTGCATTGAGCGAAATGCCCCACATCGCCATCACGCCCGCCACATTCACCACGATACACGCCACCACTGCTGTTAAAACCAGTGCCACCAGAATCAGTGCCAAGAGAACCGCACTAACGGCCCACACGATTGCAAGGGCAGCAGCCACGGTGGTGGTGGCCATAGCCACAATGTGGTGGTACTGCACGAAAAACACGTAGAACGGCAGGTGTGCGAACACCTCCACCGCGGGCGCGTGGCGCTTCAACTCCGTGACAATGCGCGCCGCGTTTTTGTAGGCGACAATAAAGTCTTGTTGGGACCGCAACGGGCGGTGGGAGGTGCGCACGTACGATGCGACAATGGCCGATGAATTGTAGTCGACTGCGGCTGAATATGGTGCCTTGCCTCCTAGAGGGCAAGGGTCGCTGGGTTCGTCGATCCAGCGGTGGAAGTACGTCATGAACTCGTCGCCCGTGGGGAGGCCCGCCATCAGCGAGTCGTAGGGCGGAGAGGCGTGCGCGTAGCACGCTTCGCACTGGCGCGGCGGCGCGTGTGGGGCGCAGAACTGAGGCGCGTCCGCATCGAAAACGCTCCCACCGCCCAAAACGTTGCTCTCCACGGTGCGCGGGGCGACTTTCACCCGGCAACACTGGTCCAACGCCGGGTTCAACCATCCGAAGAAATCGTCCAACCAGTTGGACGCCGGCTCAGCAATAGTAGAAACCGCTCCCCGCTTGTACTCCTGCTCGAGTACATTGGCCACCGAGTACTCGTTGCACCCACCAAACTTGCCGCACACCGCCTGCTGGTTGGCCCGCGCCGTCACATCCAACTCCTTCATGACAAAAAACACCGGTGGGCCCACGTTGAGGTGTTCGTATACCGCGTCAAAGTAGTCCACGAGGTAGGAGTCTGCCGGCAACGCGAGCCGTTGGTCGAGCCCCAATTGCACCCGTGGGAGAAGTGCCAACAGGAGCCCGGTCCAGCACAAAAACACCGCCAACACCTTCCCACGGGTCTTGGGGCTAAACAACCACGGCGCGTACCGCTCACGGATGATGTGGGAAAAATCGTAC
This sequence comes from Clavispora vitiphila, assembly GCA_030557995.1. Classification (NCBI taxonomy): domain Eukaryota; kingdom Fungi; phylum Ascomycota; class Pichiomycetes; order Serinales; family Metschnikowiaceae; genus Clavispora; species Clavispora vitiphila. The sequence continues at coordinate 187,642 of JANIJR010000006.1, forward strand.
TCCACGTGTTCCTCCTGGCCGAGCTGCACCGCGCCCTCCACAGTAATCCACGGCGCGATGTCCATGCGGCCCGACTCCATCCGCTTTTGGTCCAACGCCAACACTGCCACGAACGCCGTCATTTGAAGTACAAAGTTTACCGCCACTGCGCCCGCAGAGTAGAATGCAAAGTTGCGCACCGCTGGCATCTGCACCGTGGCCGCAAGCAAAAACATCAGCACCTGGACCACTGCAGAAATGAGACAGGAAGGGCCAATTTTGCCCACCGCTTGCGAGATCCGGTGCTCCACCGTAGCATCAGTCGTGCGTTCGCTGACAAGATGCACCTCATGCACTATGAGAAACACATTATCCACGCCAATGGCAAGCACCAAAAACGGAATCACCTCAGCAATGATCAACGTCGACTTGATGCCCATCATCGCACACGCTCCTCCAGCCGCTGCTACAGACATCACAATGAACAAAATGCCGCTTAGTCCAAGAAGGAACCGTGTGTGCACAAGACTGCGCTTGTTCCACGAAGTTGGAACGCGACCGCCGAGTGCAACCGAGGCGTATGCAAACATCATCAAGTACGATAGTACCACAACCTTTACGTCAGTGTTGGTGGACTGGTTAAGTTCTTCCTCGAGCGAAATCTCGGTGCTGAAGGCAATATGCAAGTCGGGCCGTTCCTGCTGAAGGCCCCGGACCCATGCCTGGAGTGCCTTTTCGTAGCCGGTGGCATACGCAGTATACTCTTCGTCTTCCAGTCTGCTGTCAAGCAAAAGTGTCACCACGAACGCCTTGGACTGCAACACGTTGTCTTGAGAAAAGAGAATATTCTTTTTGAGCGGTTGCTGGAACGAAGGAAGGCATGTGACGGGAGATTCGGCACACGCCGACAAGTCGTGAGCCCAGGTATCTTCATTCAAGTACCTGATGTCACCGTTAAAGTACTGGGTAAACGATTCAATGGCACATGTGTCGCCCATGGGTTTGAAACACAATTTCTCAAGCTCATAAGTGCCGTTTTCGTGCTGGAGTGCCTGGAGCTCCAACTCCTTCTCGAACCACCATTTCACATTTTCCCACGACATCACTGCCTCGCCAGGGTTTGCCAGGCTGATGATAAGTTGCTCGATCCGAAACCACTCGCCGAAATGTGATTCAAAGTATTGCAAATTATGCAACGCGGGCTCGTTAGGGCTGACCCACAAATTGACCGGACTGGTTTCCCACTCCAATTGGGTGAGGCCGCAGCACATTATTCCAATCACTGTGGCACAAATCAGTAGCGTTGTAAGAGGGTTGGAACAGCACGAAAACGATATTTTCGTCGCAAGTGTCTCCAACAAGTACATGACGTTTTCTTGGGCGGTAGCCCATTTTGTGGACCAGGCACTTTGCTTGACGGACCGAGAACTCGAGCTCAAACGCCGTCCTAGCTCAGGATACTCTTCGTCCATGCTTTCGCAATCAAAACCGCCTTCAATCAAGCTGTTCATCCGTTCGATCTCCAAGCGCTTCTGCTTCGCCAAGTACACATGGTACGCGCCAATCAAGAGGATAAGCACCAACCATACCAGCATCACAGCAAAGGAAAAGCATGGAAGCGGACCGATGTGGCATGTTTTCAGAAAATCGTGGAACGGAGGTAGCGTGGGGCACGACGACGGACAGTCGGAACAAGCGCACTTGTACACGGGGTCGTCGCAATTCTTCATGGTGCCATTGCTGAAACTCAAATCCAGACCTTCCGGAAGAGCATACTTAAAGTTAATCTGAAACGGCGAGCCTCCTAGTAAAGGTTTTTCGTCCCCCAAAAACTTCAAGAACTGGGAATAGTTGGTGGCACCGCCTCCAATCAAGTCCATGGCATAGCCATTGGTGGCAGAAAACTTGATATTTTTGCACGAGTCAAAAAAGTCTTGGGCATACTTTGGGTCTGTGTAGAGAGTAAGCTCGGTGACAATTTCCCGGTGAGTATCGGTGGCCTCGCCGGTGCTGGTGATTTCCATAAATGTCGCCTGATCCAGCAGGCACGTAAATTTGCAGAAGAAGTCGTAGAAGTTCTTGCGACACGCCGGGCAGGAACTCACCATCGGCTCAACACGTTTGAGGTTCAGCTCAAGCGTGACTAACTGATCGTATGAGCAACAAAGGCCATTCTGGGCGGAGAATTCCGCGCCGCAAACACGGTCCAAAATCTCCAATGCCTCTTCCAGGGCTTTGGGCGCAGTAATGTTGCTGGGACAGGGTAATTGTTTGCCGAAAACAGATTTCTTGCCGCATTCACCGTACATAGCACAATGGCCAGCTTTGGTGGTGGTTTGGGCCAAAGAAAAGGCCAAGAGTAGGAACCACAAAAGGTGCATCTGCGGGATAGAAACGAGAATAGTGGGCGGTGACTATTAGACCGAAAAGGATGGAATGGGCTAGGCTCAGCCAAGTCAGAATGTGAGTAAACCCACTGATCCAGCAGTAGTGGTTCAATCAAGTGGGGCTAGCAAAGCAAAAGTTAGCAACCAGCAAGAAAAAATTAAAAGAGCGTTCGGCTGCAAGTATTTGGTTTGTTGGCAAGGATATTTTGCAGGGCTCGTGTATAGTTTGGTGTTCGGTGAGGAATAGGAGTATAGTACTGGATCTGGGGTGGTGCATGGACGCTTGTCAGTGGTCGCTATCTGTGCCGACTGTACCGAGAACGTCCACGTCAGAGTCTGGACAAAGCAGCAAACCCGTTGCGGTCACAGAATCTTGTACAACATAAATACATATCTACATACACATACAATGTATATACCATGGTCTTCAGCTCCGAGTGCAGCGTGCCGTGGTTTTGCGACATCGGCTGACTGCTGTCGCACCTATCAGCTGAGTAGACGAACGGGCGGTTGGAATTATGCACACCTGACATCCAGTGCTGCTCTACGGATTGCAGTTCCCATGCACAATGTGAGGGAGAGCCAACCCGCTCACACACTCAGTGCGTCGCACTGTCTTTTCCAGCTTGTCCAGGGCGCGCCAACCCCGCCAATTCTGGCCGAGCGCGCGACAGTCCATACTTTCTCTGCGTGTGAATTGTGCCTCCTAATATTGTGCCGTCTGTACACTCGACCTGCGCTAGCGTACTACTTCCCCTCCTACACCACAGCCCCATGTTGATTGCTATCTCCGGAACCTTGTCGGCCGGCAAAACCGAAGTGGCGCGCTACCTCAGTTTCCAGGGCTTTCAGGTAATTGCGGTTGAAGGTGCCGATATCAGTAGGTTAGGCGCAGAGACATTCTCCACCTTTGATGCTCTCTTGGACCACGTCACCGCCAACTGGCGGAAACACTACGTCATCACTCACATCACCGACATGGACGAGTTGGTCAAACTCCAGAAACGGCCGTTTTTCTTGCATATCTGCATTGACGCGCCGGTGATGATGCGCTATAGACGCTACAGCTTGAAAGAGGCCCACGACCCGGAGTCGCAGGAACTGTTCATCGCACGGTCGGACCGCCTCTTGTTCAACCTGGAAAACCCGCTCATTGCCATCAACAACCAGGCCAACATCAACATAGTCAACACCACCGAGCTGTTGAAGAGTTTGTACGTCAAACTTAGCGAGTTGGACTTGATGAATCCCACGCGGCTCCGGCCCACCTGGGACGCGTACTTTATGCGTTTGGCGGATTTGGCGGCATTGCGCTCCAACTGTATGAAGCGCCGTGTCGGCTGTGTCATTGTCAAGGATAATAGAGTGGTGGCTACAGGCTACAACGGAACTCCTCGCCATTTGACCAACTGCAACGAAGGTGGATGTTCGCGGTGCAACCAAGGCCACGGTAGTGGCGCAGGCTTGTCTACGTGCTTGTGTCTCCATGCAGAGGAAAATGCGTTGCTTGAGGCGGGAAGAGACAGAATTGCGGGCGAAAACTCCATCTTGTACTGCAACACCTGTCCGTGCTTGACGTGCTCCATAAAGATCGTCCAGAGCGGCATCAAGCAGGTGGTGTATGCGCAGAGCTATTCCATGGACGAACAGTCGCACAGAGTGATGAGCGAGGCCCGTATAGTGCTTCGCCAGTTTGTTCCACCTAAGGAGGGCATATTTGTTTGAGACACACGGAGCTAGAGGATAATTAGAGTAATTCTTATATTGATGGCGCATTTACCGGTGTATATGGTAGGGCCAGGTTTTAAGTTTCCGTGTAGCGGTAGGGACCAGGTTTTTGTTCGGCAACAATGTCTATCTTTTCCAACACATTTCCACCCACACTCAAGTTGGCCTCGATGTGGTCGCCCGGCTTGACCGAACCCACACCCTTTGGAGTTCCGGTCAAGATCAAGTCGCCCTTCTCCAAAGTCATGATGGAAGACATGTGGCTCAAGATCTTGTGGATAGGAAAAATCATCAAGTCCGTCTTGTCATCCTGGCGTGTTTCTCCATTCACAGATAACGACAACCGCACGTTGTATGGGTCGGGGATTTTCTCCTTGGGAATGAACCCAGACAACGGCAAGAAAGTGTCGAAACCTTTCCCGATTGACCAAGGTAATCCCTTCTTCTTTGCTTCGTCTTGGACGTTTCTGGCAGTGAAGTCAATAGCCAAGGCATAGCCCGCGATGGAGTCCAACGCCTCGTCCGCAGAAAAAGATGCAGGCAAGTTCTTCAATGTCTTGTTCAAAGTGAAGGCCAATTCAACCTCGTGGTGGGCAACAACGCCGTTAGGAACCAAAAATGGACCGCTGTTGGGACGCAAAATGGAAGACGAAGGTTTTAAGAAGAAAAACGGTTGGGACGGAGCCATGTTGTTGAGCTCCTTGATGTGGGCGGCATAGTTGCGGCCAATGCACAAGATTTTTCTTGCACTGTCGATGTACTTCAAAGACATTGGTGATGGTTATCGGAGTTGACGATTCTGATCAGTCGTATGCCGTCTGGATCTGCGATCCAATAGAACGGGTGGAAATACCCTACACTAATGATGTTGCAAAGATTCACAGAAAACCACCCACTCACAAAACAGGTGTTGAAGAGGCTGGCTCTTGTACAATTCCATGCTTGCGTAAATAGAAGTACGTGGTGCTATTGTTTGTAGTTGGTGGAAATCCAACCGTCCTCCACTTATCGCGATTTCATGTGTCAACCCCTTGGAAATCGCAAACTGCAAGAATAAACGGAGAGAGTTCAATTGTGCTGAGGCTATCGCATTTGCCCGGACGGTGTTTTTGAGCTTCTGGTGCCCCAGAAATCAAATTCCTTCAACCGCAGGCTTGGTTTTTTTTTTTTTTTTTCGGGTTTGCTTTCACCTCCAATTACGAGAGTACGGTCCGCTTCTAATCTATACTGTCGAACGGTGCGGCGAGGAGACATGTCCTGGTGCGACGAGGAAGCATGTCCTGGTGCGACGAGGAAGCACGTCCTGGTGCGACGAGGAAGCATGGTACCGCCTAACAAAAGGCTACGTGCATCGATAAGGGAGTCGTTACAAAGATTACTTCTAGGGCAACCATCCACTCGTGCTTGCATGAGAATACGCCCTAGTCGTATACAAACCAGTGGCGGGCCAATGGCCGGAAGTAAAATGCAACCGTCCCACTTTCGTAATATTTCTTGGGTATCACGTGTAGGTTGGCACCTCACGCCGCATGCTACAGTTTTGGGAAGTTTTTCTTATTCCGTTCGGCGATTTGAAAGGACCAGGGGAGCTTTCACCATGCGCCGCATGCAGGACTCGTTGCGCATTGCGGTTATTTGCAGACGATGAGGATGGGGAAACCACTGGGCCCTGTTTTAGCCAATACGAGTGAGAAAATTTCACGTCTGTTGCCGATGTGACAGCTTCGCAGAGACTGGTGCAATGCCATCCCGCGGAGGAAGAATTTTTGGCGTACGCATATCATCGACACACCACAGCAATGCACAACTTTAATTATTATCACCGTAGAAAACGACAAATTCTCGCAAACACAAGTTATTTTTCTAAACCAATGACACACTTCACCGACCTTGACTGGAAAACTGGATTCTCGGATTATGATTCGCGCCTTCTATGTGTGCCTGCTTATGCATGACTTTGACTTGCCAAGCATTTAATATTAGTGCATCCAGCATACTTCAATTTTTTTTTCTTTTTGCGAATAAATTTGACATCCCACTACGAACTGGCCCACTTTGCCAATCTCCAGGAGACGACATACCCTTGATGGCCCTGAAATCACATCCATGATACAACACCCCTCACGGAGAAGGAAAATACTGTGTAAGTTCCAAACAGCCACCTTGCGGGGCTCCTGGACAATTGACAGCGTCCCGCGCGCCAAGAAAAATCCTACCGAAAACAAGCAGCAGATGAAGTAGATATCTTTTTGTGCATCGTAGCCTGGACCAAGGGAAAAATGTTGCATATATAAACATGTGTTATCCTCTTCCGTTAGCTGTTTCCTCACCTCGTATAGTACCACTCTAGTGCATCTGTCGGGTAAATACCACACATCCATAGTCAAAAATGGTGAACGTCTTCAACGTGCAAATTTTCTTTGTGGTGTTCAGAGAGTCTTTGGAAGCCGTCATTGTGGTTTCCGTTCTCTTGGCTTTCTTGAAGCAAGGTCTTGGAGGTGCCAGCGATGACCCAGTTATTTACAAGAAATTGAATCGCCAAGTTTGGCTAGGGGCAATTCTAGGTGTGGTACTCTGTTTGATTATCGGTTGTGCCTTTATTGGTGCGTTCTACTCTTTGGGTAAGGACATTTGGTCCAAGTCGGAGGACTTGTGGGAAGGTATTTTCTGTATTATTGCAACTGTTTTGATTTCCTTGATGGGTCTTGCGATGCTTAGAATCAACAAGATGAAGGAGAAGTGGAGAGTCAAGTTGGCTCGTGCCATTGTCCACGATTCTAGCAAGGGTCGTTTGGGCTTGGGTGGCTTCACGAAGAAGTACGCCATGTTCATTTTGCCTTTCATTACCACTTTGAGAGAAGGTTTGGAAGCTGTCGTTTTCGTTGGTGGTGTCGGTTTGGACCAACCAGCCTCTTCTTTCCCAATTCCTGTCATCTGTGGTTTGATTGCTGGTATTGCCGTCGGTGTGGCTTTGTACTACTCCGGTTCCACCGTGTCCTTGCAAATCTTCTTGATCATTTCCACCTGTATCTTGTACTTGATTGCAGCAAGTTTGTTCTCCAGAGGCATCTGGTTCTTCGAGAACTACCAATTCGGTTTGAAGACTGGTGGTGATGCTTCCGAGGGAGGTTCTGGTCCAGGTACCTACAACATTAAGAACTCTGTGTGGCACGTCAACTGCTGTAACCCTGAAACTGACAATGGTTGGGATGTTTTCAACTCGTTGTTGGGCTGGCAAAACTCTGCCACTAAGGGTTCCGTCATCTCCTACAACGTTTACTGGATTGCCATCATTTTTGCCATCTACTTGTTGTGGTTCGAGGAGCAATACAACCACCTTCCATTCTTGAAGAACGTTACTTTGGCTGAGTTGAACCCAATGTACCACATCAAGGGTAAGAAGAAGTTCAAGATGTCTAAGAGTGAGCAAGATGCGTTGTTTGAGCAGGTCAAGAACAAGAAAATTATCGACTCTGACCAAGACAGCGATCCTATCACTCAGAAGGAGACTGCTGCTGTCGAAAGCAAGGACATTTCCGAGTCAAAGTAATTTCTGCTTTGTCTTAGCGCCAATCCACACATTGTTGTGCACATGATTGCAACTGTGTTTCGGTCGATACCTCAAGATGCATACACACACACACACACTAATATAATAATAAGGCAAGAGGTATTGATCGAGACAGTGTGTTAATCTACTTAATGTCGAGCCGTTCTATACGATCTCACGGGGGAATTTATCTGTTTCTTTTAATATAATTTTGGGTTCAAAGAAGAGGCGAAGAGCCTGTAGAAACAAGCTAGCTGATAAGCTGGGCAGATTAATTCGATGGGGGTAATATACAGCAAACCCTAATTGGATATAATTGGCGTCTTTAAAGACAATAATGGTCCTGCAGAATCGGCCACGCCAGAAGAAGGCAGACTATCATCACCTGAAAAGTACCCAGTAGTATGCTCAAAAATTGCTTGATAATCTTACTTAGATACTTGAAACTAATTGCCCCCTTTATTACCACCTACTACGAATGTGGAGGCAACTAGGTCAGTTCTCAAAACCTGCCTCTTTGGGGTTGTATTCTATGAGATTACAGATGCTACTTCGCAGGAAACGATACAGTGTGTTTTTTGTTTACGGTGGGACAAGGCGTAATGTGGGGAAAAAAGAAAACTCTGAGACACAGCAATAGCCGTGGGTGTGGTTGGGCCAAAAGATTTAACCAATCCACAAACATGGATATTTCCGTCCAGACAGCTTTGGGTGATTGCCGAAATAAGCGGGTCGGCAAAGCCTAAACCAGCAGTTCCTAACCAGGCTAATTACTGTGGAGCGGGTTCGCATATGCACGATAATAGCAGTCTTGATTAGGAAGTTGGCGCATAGACTGTAGATACCGGTAATCGCGCCAGTGTACAGTTGACTACTTAACAAATGGGTTACGCCCGAGATACAATTGGTATTCACTGAAAAATCTTATTTGATGTCCAAGTCCGTTTTTGTTTCCGGTGCCACCGGTTTTATCGCTCAACACATAATTTGTGCTCTTCTTAACAAGGGTTACTCCGTCGTTGGTACCGTGAGATCTGCCGCTAAAGGTGATCATTTGGCAAAGTTGTTGAACTCGCCAAAGTTCCAATACGAGGTTGTCGCTGATGTTCAGGCAGAAGGAGCTTTTGACGAAGCGTTGAAAAAGCACCCAGAAGTCACGGTTTTCTTGCACACTGCCTCTCCTTTCCATTTCAAGGCTGTGAATGTGGAGGAGGAATTGCTCAAGCCAGCTGTCCGAGGTACCGAAAACGCATTGAAGGCGATCAAAGCGCACGGCCCTCAAATCACTAACGTTGTCGTCACTTCTTCTATTGCTGCGATCTCCACTCCTTGGCTCGAAGCCGACACTACTCGTGTCCTCAACGAATCCTCTTGGAACGAGATCACGTGGGAAGGTTGCAAGGTCGACCCAGTCCTGGGATACAGAGGCTCGAAGAAGTTTGCTGAGAAGGCTGCATGGGATTTCATGGAGAGAGAGAAGCCAAACTTCGTCATCAATTATGTCAACCCATCCCTCGTTTTTGGCCCCCAAGCTTTTGACTCTGAGGTCAAGGACAACTTGAATACGTCGCTGGAAGTTCTTAACAGCTTTTTGAAAATGGATGGCGATTCCGAGCTCCCAGCTGCCCGTGGTGGTTTTGTCGATGTCAGAGACGTTGCCGCCGCACACTTGGTTGCGTTCGAAAAGCCTATCTCTAACGAGAGATTGTTGATGAACTACTCGAGATTCTGTGCTCAAGATATTGCTGATGTGTTGAACGACAGATTCCCTCAGTTAAAGGGAAAGATCCCCGTTGGTGAGCCAGGCACGGGCCACCTTCTCAACGACGCCTTATGTAAGATTGACAACGAGAAGACGAAGAGCATTCTCGGTTTCCCATTGAGGGACTTGAGCACTACTGTCTACGACTCGGTCAAGCAAATCCTTGACGCCAGAGGCGAGGCTAAGATTTAAGAAGACTGGATTCACTGGCTGGATTGACTGGATGCAATGACTTTTTCAATACTGCGACAGTCCTAGGACAACGTCTTTCGACACATAGATCATAGGTTTTCAAAATAAAAGTGCATTGAAATTGAAGAAGTACAAACGATCATCGGCTGTGCAAACAAGTCGTAAAAATTTCTTATTACCTGTAGCGACCACGATCTGCGAATGTTCCTGACTCCGTCAAGTATTCAGCCTTGATGCGCGCCATGAATAAAACCATCTCATCTGGGTAGAATTTTTCTTCAACCATGCCTAACCCAGTCTCGTCCGTCAACGAGAAGTTGCTCCAGGAAATCCAACATTATGGGCCTGTGACGGCAGCATGTCTTCACCAAGATTTTGTGTTGGTGGGTTACGGCCCCATTCTCAAGGTGTTCAAAGTTGAACAGAACTCTAAAGTGTGTCAAATCTACTCCACGCGAGCGTTTAAAAGAAACAAGATTCACGGCATTGCGGTGCACGCAAAGTCTTTGGCGGTGTTTGGATCTCGCTCTTTCTCCGTTTTTAATGTTGATTGGGCGTTGGGATCGTTTCCTCTGGAAATCAGAGAAAAGGCCGTGAACGAATGGATCATCGCCTGCGAGTTCCAGAACTCCAGCAAACTTTTAATGCTTACGTCTCACAACGAAGTGATCAAAGTTGATATTAGCGACTTGGTGCTGTTCCACTTTAAGGTCGAGGAGAAAATTCACTGCAACGAAAAATCAATTCTTTATAGTGGATCTATTACCATCACCACAGACGGCCAAGTATTGGTCGCAGCAGGGACTGTCATGAGTGGGGTTTTGGTATGGGATTTAACGACCCGCCAACCTATGCACAGCTTGACTGAACACCAAGGATCCATCTTTGGCGTGAAAATCGACAAATCCGGACAATATCTCATCTCGTGCTCTGATGACAGATCGGTGAAGCTTTACGATTTGAGATCTGCATCAGTTTTGGCTACTGGTTGGGGCCATGGATCCAGAATTTGGTCTTTGCATTTTGCTTCCATTGAGCCTTCGGTGAAGATCTTCAGCACAGGGGAAGATTGCACTGCGAGAATGTGGGAATATGTGCCTGGATCTGATACTCTAGTGAAATTAGAACTATGGGACAATTGTCATCTGGGAAAACATGTTTGGTCCTCGGACGTGGATACTGAGGGCTTGCGTGCTTCTGTGACTGGTGGAGCTGATGGAAAAGTCAGACTTCATGACTTATCAGGTGAAAAAGCTGCATCTTTTGAGTTGGACGCCATTAGCAAATCAAGCGGTGTCATCTTTGAAAAGAAGGAAGTTGTTAAGCAGTTTGCATTCTTGCCTAACATGGGTACTCTTGTTGTCGTCACTTCTTTGGGGAGGTTACTCGCATATAAGGATACGGAGTGGGAGCATATTCGAATCGCGGCTGAACAGAGCTCAATTCTTCGTGATTTCAGCCTCTTGAGGGCATTTCCCGAAGCAAATTCGGTTATTGTGATTAGTAGGGCTGGTGACATGCTTCTTCTCGCATTTGGGGATTCTCTCCAACCTATCTCTTCGACGTGGATCGAGAGTTCTGGTGATAAAAAGAAAATCATAAATGCGTTGGTTTCCTTTGATGCGGTAAAGAAAGAGTACTATCTTTTGCTTGATTGCCCTAACCCAAACGTCCCTTTCGAAATCCAAGTTTTCGCTTTAAACGGAGACAGACAATTATCGGCCAAGAAAACCCTCACTCTTTATAAACCAGATCCAAAGATTTTCACGCCAACTTCCATTCATTATGATTGCACTAATCACTGGCTCCTTGTTGGTTCCAGACACTCAAACCTTGCGGTATATCAGCTTGGTGGAGAACACTATGAGTTGCCCCTGTTGGTGAGAAAAGTTTGCCCAGGAGATACAATCACTTCGATTAGTACAGTTCAAAGTGGCGAAAACAATTTGGTGGCATTGCTTACCATTAGAGATGGATTGTATTTGTACATGAGAATGAGCGTGGTGGGTGAAAAGTTTGTGTTTGAAATCATATTACAAAACAAGATTTCACGTGGTTTCATTGAAGGTGGATTCGTGGAGAACAACAATTTGTACTTGTATGGTTTCCACTCATCGTCATTTTTCTTGTGGAATGAGTCAAAACAAGTGGAGGTGGCCCACCAACTATGCGGTGGCTCTCACAGACAGTGGGAGTTAATTCCTTCTCCCAACGAAGAGTTCAAGTTTATATACCTCAACAAATCGGGAATGGTTGTCCGACCAATCCGCTGTCGGTTCAAAAAGTCGGAAAATGGTCTTTTGGTGGAAGGAACCCACGGAAGAGAAGTTCGTGGCGTGTGCATCTCCCCTGTTCAGGAACAAGACGGGTCTCGGTTGATTGCAACCGCTTCGGAAGACTCGACTATCAAATTGGGCAACATTTTCTCTGATGGTAACGTGAAGTATCAGTGGACGATGAACAATCACATCTCTGGCTTACAAACTGTCAAATTCTTAAACCACGAGTACATGGCAAGCTCTGCTGCAAATGAAGAGCTCTTGGTGTGGAAATTGCAACGCCTCGCTAACACGGTTGTGACGATCGTGGAAGATGCTAGACTCACACCCACTGAGGAGAATCCAGACTTGAGAGTCATGGACTTTGCATCAATTGAAACTCTAGATGGGTTTTGGATTGCATCTGTTTACTCCAATTCTAAGATCAAGATTTGGTTTTATGATACCACCAAAAAACTGTTCCTGTTGGTAGCAGAAGATACCTACAGCACCTTCTGCATCTTGTGTGTTGAGTTCTTGCAAGTCGGAGATCGCGTAATCATGGCTACTGCTACTACCGATGGATTTTTGACATTATATGATGTTTCGAGTGCTTTGGCAGTTGAAAGAGTCTCCACACTCGACAATTTGGTTGTTAAGCAACAGTTGCATCAAAGTGGTATAAAGTCCATGTTGTTCCTTCCTAGTGGGAATCAATGGCGTATTATTACCGGAGGCGATGATAATGCGTTGGTGTTATCCACACTTTCGAGTGACCTCGTACTCACAGTGGATGCATTTGTTGAAAAAGCTGCTTCTGCTACAATCACGGGAATTTCCAAAGCTGGCGGAAACCAGGTTATGGTGACCTCTGTTGATCAAATCGTGAGACTTTGGACTTACACTAAAAAGGAATTGGTTTGCAAGTCAGCAAACTACACCACCGTCGCAGACACGGGCTGCTGTGATGCTACTACTATCAGTGGTAATAATTTGGGTGTTGTCGGCGGTGCCGGTATTGGAATCTGGACGTGGTAATTTATTAATTAAGGTCAAACATATAAATGGCCTGGATAGACAATAGATATAATCGAACCTACTATTTTAAAGCTTCAACAATCTCAAGTCAAAGGTGGTATCGTTAATAGCCTGCTCCTCGTCAATGATGATGGATTCAGCAGAAGCATCAGAGAACGCAGCCAAAGGCTTCTTGGTGCATTTGAGCAACAAATCGTTGTTACTCTTCAAGACATTTTCAAAGTCGATAGTGTCTTTATGCAACTTGTATTGAACGCTCACTTCGTCAGTGGTGTTCAACCCGGCCTTCTTACGCAATCTTTGAATACGGTTAATCAACTCTCTGGCCAAGCCCTCACTGAGCAATTCAGGGTAGGAGTTCACGTCCAAGATAATCATCACATCCTTGTCAGAACGAGCCTCGTGACCAGATTCGGCGTCTCTGGCAAGCAAGCCACGTTGGACTTGCAAGTCTTCGCTAACCAAGTCAATGCCATCGACAGAAATCTTTCCGGATGCGGCGAAAGCCTTCACTTCATCGGAAGTGACGTTTGGCAAAGCAGCCTTCACTCTCTTGGCATCCTTCTTCAACTTCTTACCAAGAACGGGCCAGTCAGCCACAGCGGTGTATTGAACACCATAAGCCTCCTCATCAGCGGTAATGACAATGTTTCTAACGTTCAATTCTGAGGTGATGTAGCCCTTCAAAGACTCGATGTCCTTGCGGTATGATTCATCCGAGTTCAAGATAACCAACTCCTTCAATGGGTTCTTCAAAGAAATCATCTTTTTCTCTCTAATGTTACGGCCCAAGTCGATGACCTTTTGCATTCTAGCAACAGCCAATTCAATCTCAGCATCGAAAAACTCTTCTCTAACAGTTGGGTACGCCAAGTAATGAACAGAAGCAGTGTCCTTGATGTTAGCATTAACACAGTGCTTCTCCAACTCTTCAGCGGTGTAGAATGGCTTCAATCTTTGGTAAATACCGTCGGCCAAGAATGGAGTGAAAGGAGCCATGGCTCTAGACAAGATGAACAAAGCCTCAGTCAAAGTGTTAAGACCCTTCTTGGTGTCATCCAAGCCACCTTCAGTGTCACCCTTGATACGGGAACGGTTAAGTCTAATGTACCAGTTGGTCAAGTTGTCAATGAAACCCAACAACTTAGGAACCACAGTGTACAATCTGTAAGCTTGCATCTCCTCGTGAACAACCTTGACCAAAGTTTGGATGGAAGCCAACAACCATCTGTCCATGACGTTTTCGCTGACCAAAGTGTGGTCGTATACAAAGTTAACACCGTTTTCCTTCTTGTAAAGGTCGGCAGCGTCCTTCAAAAACTTGAAAGAGTTGTACCATGGCAACAAGACAGAAGAGACGACTTCTCTGACACCCTCCTCCTTGAATTTCAAGGTTTCGGCTCTCAAGACAGGAGAGTTGATCATGTACAATCTCAAGGCATCAGCACCGTACTTCACCAACACATCGGTTGGGTCTGGGTAGTTCTTCAAACGCTTAGACATCTTCTTACCGTCAGCAGCCAACACGATACCGGACACGATAACGTTTTGGTATGGAGCGGTGTTGAACAAGTGAGTACCCAATACAGTCAAGGTGTAGAACCAACCTCTGGTTTGGTCCAAACCTTCGGAGATGAAGTTAGCTGGGAAGGCCTTGGTGAATTCATCCTTACCCTCGAATGGGTAGTGCTTCGAAGCGTAAGGCATGGAACCAGACTCGAACCAACAGTCAAAGACTTCTTCGATTCTCTTCAATTGACCCTTACCTTGCTTGGAAGGAATGGTGATGTTGTCGATGCTCTCTCTGTGGAGGTCGGTAATATCTTGAACACCAGACAATTCCTTTAATTCAGCAATAGAGCCAACACAGACAACTTCTTCGTAGTCATCAGAAACCCAGATAGGAAGAGGAGTACCCCAGTATCTGTTTCTGGAGATGTTCCAGTCTCTGGCGTTGGCAATCCAGTTAGAGAATCTCTTTTCCTTGATATTGGATGGAACCCAGTTGGTCTTCTCAACGTTGGACAACATGTCTGGAATGATGTCGGTCACACGAACAAACCAAGCAGGCACGGTTCTGTACAACAATGGAGTGTCGGATCTCCAACAGAATGGGTACGAGTGATTGATTTGAGTGGCAAGCAACAATCTACCGGTTTCAGTCAAGTGCTTAATGATCAACTTGTCGGCGTCCTTCACGTAAACGCCGGCGTAGTCCTTGACCGCACTAGTGAACTTACCATTGTCATCGACAGGGTTGGGGGGTTGTCTCTTTTCGTTGATAATACCCGCCTCGGTACAGGCGACAAAATCGGCCTCACCAAAAGCTGGGGCTTGGTGGACAATACCGGTACCAGAGTCGTTGGTCACGTAGTCGGCAGCAATGACACGGAAAGCGTGGTCCTTGAAAGATTCGTAGAAGTAGTCGTAAAGAGGACGGTACTTGAGACCAGCCAACTCCAGACCCTTAATTCTTTCCACGATCTTGAACTTGGCTTGCGCTGGCTTCTTGTACAAGGTCTTCAACAAGCCTTCCAACAAAATGTAGTGTCTTTGCTTCTCCTCATCAAAGATCTTGACATACTCAAAGTTGGGGTTGACAGCAAGACAGATGTTAGAAGGTAAGGTCCAAGGTGTGGTGGTCCAGCCCACCAACATGGTGTTCTCATCGTCCACCAATGGGAAACCAATGGTCACAGCGGGATCGTTCACATCCTTATAGTTCTGTTGAGCCTCGAAGTTTGACAATGGGGTGGTACAGCCGGTGGAGTATGGCATGACTCTAAGACCTCTGTAGACCGCGTCCTTGTTGTACAACTCCTTGAACGCCCACCACACAGACTCCATGAACTCGGGGTACAAAGTCTTGTAGTCGTTTTCCATGTCGATCCAACGACCCAATCTGCGGATGGTGGTTTTCCAGTCGCCAGCATATCTCATCACAATGGACCGACACTCGGCATTATACTTGTCGATACCCATCTTCATCACATCTTCTTTACCGGTGATGCCCAATTTCTTGTCAATCTCGTGCTCGACTGGCAAGCCATGGGTGTCCCAGCCAAATCTTCTCTCCACGTGGTAACCGTTCATGGTAGCGTAACGGGGAATGATATCCTTGACGGTCGAGGCCAACATGTGACCGTAGTGGGGGGTACCAGTTGCAAATGGAGGACCATCGAAAAACGCAAATCTAGGAAGATCTTGGGTCAACTCAAGAGTTCTCTCGAACGTCTTGTCTTGGTCCCACTTCTCGAGCACCTTTTCCTCTTCTTTGGAGAAGTTGAAAAACGTGTTGTTTTCTTCAGCCATGATGATGTGGAGGGAGAGTGGATCCGGACTGGGTAAGCCTTTTTTTTTTTCGGGCGTTTCTTCTGGTGTACGGGTCTATTGTATAGTCTCCTCGCCGACATGACTCACGCCACGACAAGGGGCACCAATAAGGCTTTGGTCGCCAAAGAATGTGCAAGAGTAAAGGTGACAAGTATTATCTGGCGGTCAGCTAAATAAATTCCGATCTGGTGGCTCACCTTGTTGATTTCGAATCCAATAACGGATGCGAATTTGACGGCTGATTCGCTCGCGCTGAAGATCTTCATTTTCACTATAATATAGACTAAGCTGGCTACAGTCATTATAGCTATCTTGCATTTTTTTCATTGTCGGAATGCACTGTATTCAGTTACGATTACATGTCTCTCTATATTCCTCGTCTTAATCTCTCGTTTATTTATCATGCTTTCGGTACAGTATTCGTACCTATGCACAATTTCGCATTTTGAACTGGTTTACTGATTCATGATCGACCCGAATGCGTTTCGCCTTCAACTACTAAAATGCTTTTCAGGAAAGGTTCCCAGCAAATTATTGGTCGCTCTTTCGGGTGGAGTGGACTCCATGTGTCTTGCATATCTCTTGCTTCAGTATAAAAAGATATACGATCCCAAGGTGGAAATACACACTATGACCATAGATCATGGTTACAGACAAACTTCCCACGCGGAAGCAAGTAAAGTTGGTACTATTATGAAAAAGTGGGGTTTGCACCACCATCTACATCTGCTTTCGTATGACAAGGACATCTGTGATATCAGCAATTTTGAAGAAGTAGCACGTACCTTAAGGTACCAAGCGTTTCAGGAAAAATGCCATGAGCACGGAATCGGGGCTTTGATGGTTGCCCACAACTTGAACGATAGACTTGAAACATATCTTCAGCGTCTTCAGATGAACTCCACCATTTTCGGATTGGGCGGTTTGAGACCCAAAGTGGAACTTCCTATTCGAGCCACAATTCCCAACGAAGCAATGGTATACCGCCCGCTTTTGCAATTCGAAAAATGCCAGATAAAGGACACTTGCATAAAAAATGATGTGATTTGGTTTGAAGACCCAACGAATGCAGACCGAAACTTGACAAAGCGAAATCTTCACCGCTACATGATCAACGAGTATATTCCAGACCAGGTTTCTCGACGGCCGGAATTACTGGTATTGTCTAAAGAAAGTTTGACGAAAACAATCCGAGAGATTGACTCTGCATTGGAGATGCTCGAAAACCGCATTTCTGCTCTAGATCACTATATTCTGAAATGGGGAGATTACAAGTTTAATCATGAGCATGCATATTTAAGCTTCTCCATTCCCATAAAGGTATGGAACTCGCTAGACAATTCCGTTGCAGCGAGATGGCTTTTTCAACAAATTTGTCCCTTGTCTTCTGCAAAACATTTACACTGGTCATATGCGAAGATCGAAAGACGTGCCATGCCTCGCATCAAAGAATTCATTAACGCCAAACAAAAGACCCTCAGGTTTACTTACATCAATATCGTCTTCCGCTTGACCACAGACGACGGTATTTTACATTTCTGCCTTTCTAAGCAGCCACCCGAAAAAAACTCAACTGAGTCGACTGTGAGGAGCGTGAATGTTCCATCCTCTTGGATTTTGGTTGATCGAACATGGTGGGTTAAAATTAACTCGGCCATGACGGAGAAAGTGCGAATCGGCCTCTACGGTCTAGGGCAGAAGAAGCAACTCCAAAAAGCGTTTCCTCTGGTTGTTCCGGGGCGAATGGAGAATTTACCGATAGTCATGGCTGACGATGAGATTGTCTCACTTCCAACACTAGGGTTAGCCAAGGAGGGGTATTCAGTTGATATATCCTATAAGAAGTAGCTGGATAATCGTTGTTTGGCTAGTTTTCAACTTCATAATAGAAACGATACAGCGGGCGCTCTTGCTACTTTGACGAATTTGATTGACTGATCTTACATCGACTCGCTTTTTGCATTGTACATAGGTCGATTGTTCTGGGTTGTTCTGTGCGCTCGCGCACTTTGCGTCCAGGTGTACCCAACAATACTGACAATCCAATACTTCTAGGACGGCTATATGAGTTTTTTTCGTAGTTCGAGATATCCGAATGGGATTCCAGTTAGACTCCTCCGTCGAGGACGAACCTCGTGTATTTGTAAAACGCACTTGAATATCCCACCTGGTGCTCAGTGGCTGTTCAGCACCGAAAAACATGACTTTGACCCTCCGTCGAAAATCAAAAGATACGCTAAGTAAATATAACAGCGATCAGCCATATCGGCCCCAATTTCTATGCCATAAGCTACTTGCCCATTCTCCTACAGAGAGGCACGCCACCACCCTCCACCGCAGGTGGTGCATATACTCCCAACTTACATCCGCGCACCACACTCTATACTCTCACACTCATCAACAACTATTTCCCAAAAGCCATGCTGTTGATCAATCTGCTCGAAAGACAACAGCTGGCCGGGCCGACTCCGAAGTTTACCGGCGGCGTTGGCGGAACACCCAGGTCAAAGTCCACGCGAGCTCGAAATATTAATCTTTCAACTCAAGCGCTCAAAGTAGCCCACCAGCGGGTTAGTTTGAATGTGGACTTGGCAAACAAGAAAGTCATTGGCGTGACTGAAATCACGGTCGTGCCAATGTCGAGCACGCTACGTGTTGTTCGCTTGGACTGTCGAGAAATGAAGATCCGCCGCGTTTTCATCAACGGCCGCGGTCTGACCAACTATCTCCACAACGATATGCTCTACATCAACGATCCTCTGCGGTTTGACCACTGCATCAATACAAACACGGTAAACTTGGGCGACCTTTACAACCCGAATTTCGATATCCACCAGCACCACTTGTTGAGGCAGAAACTCAACTACATCTTTGGCGGCATTTCCCAAGACCAGATGTCTGCCGACCGGGTGGACAACACAAACACGGAGGAGCTCGCAATCATTCTCCCAGATAACTTGAAACTAGAGCTCACAGATTTGCACTCCCTTCATACGCCATCCGAAGCAACTACTGGATTGACTCCGTTCCACTTGCGGTCGCGAAACACTCACGGTGAGGCGTATACGCCTATCCAAATAACTGTTGAATACGAGCTTTTCAACCCCAAGAATGGCCTCAACTTCGTTTGCCACTCGCAGGACAAAAATCTTTGGCATGCATACACCGTCAACTCCGAATACAACATATCCACTTCCTCGTGGGTTCCGTGCATTGATAACCTCTGGGAACGATGTACCTGGTCAATTGATATCAGCATACCTCGCACTGTTAAGGATATAGTGGATCTGCTTGAGTCTAAACTGGCTGATGGAAAATCGAAGTCACATGCTTCCAAACAAAATGGTTCAGGATCAGACATTGACAACGATGACGATGGGCTGGATGCCCAAAGCGATGCTGAAATGGATCATGAAAATGACAGCGGAAACGCCAATGATGATGCAGGAGACGACGATGGCGACGATGATGAAGATGTAGAGAACCACGACATGTTTGTGTGTACTGGCGATTTCAACAACCTTAAAGAATTGCCTCATCGCTCGGATCCTCGCAAGAAAGTCGTTTCCTGGTCTATTTTCAGTCCTGTTTGTGCTCATCATATCGGCTGGGCGGTTGGTCCATTCCAGAGCAAGGAACTCTCCGACTTTAACGAGGCGTCTACTGTCGTTCCGGAACAGGACGATGCACTGGATGATTTTGAGGAAATCGAAAAGGATGAATCAACTTCTTCTGTGATGTTATACTTTTTGCCGGGCCTCGAAGATATGGTCACAAATACTTGCATATTCGCCCATAAAGCCCTAGATTTCTTTCTGAAGGAATTCGGATCATTCCCATTTGGCTCATATGGGATTGTTTTTGTCTCTGGGCCCGCGTACCCCTACCACAATTATGCCGGTTTATCTGTGATCAGTGATACCATCCTATACCCTGCGGATGTCATTGAGCCTATGTTCACTGTAACAGAGGATATCTTGGAATGTATTGCCAGTCAATGGTCAACCATCAACATTGTTCCACAGGTCTTCAATGACTTGTGGTGCACTCTTGGGATTGCGAGATACATGTGCTTCCAGTTCATCAAATCCCTTATGGGTTCCAATCAATTCAGATACCAAATTAAATCCAAGATGGATCGAATTGTGAAGGAAGATGTTGGTAAAAATCCTCTCGGAATGCAAAGTTTCAAATTCCCAATTTCTGAGTCGGATCTTGCTTTTGTTCGTCTTAAAGCTCCAATCATCTTGTTCATTCTTGACAGACGAATGACGAAGACGGATAAGTCCTTTGGCCTTTCCAGAGTGTTACCAAAGATTTTTTTGCAGGCAATGTCAGGTGATTTACAGAATGGAACCCTTTCAACCCAACATTTCCAATACGTTTGCGAGAAGGTCAATAGAAATCGGTTAGAATCTTTTTTCAAACAATGGGTATACGGTGTGGGTACACCTGTTTTCAACATTACTCAAAAGTTCAACAAAAAGCGGTCCATGATCGAGGTCACTATCCGTCAAACTCAATTGCAACAAGCTAAAACGGTTCACCCAAAAGCAGAGACTTTTATCGATGACTCTATTGCTTACTTAAACGACGCGCCGGTATATCCTACTCAGCAAACATTTTTGGGACCCATGACTATCAGAGTTCATGAGGCTGATGGAACTCCTTATGAGCACATTGTTGACATTAAGGATAGCGTGGTCAAATTCGATGTTCAATACAACACAAAATTCAAGCGACTCAAAAAGAATAAAGATGAGAATAGTGAGGATAATCCTGTCTTCTCTAAGTTGGGTGACGTTTTGCAAACAGAGGCAGAAATGCAAAAATGGAATCTTGCTGACTGGCCCAAGAGAGACGAAGAGTTTCTTGATCCATTTGAGTGGATTCGGGTTGATACGGATTTCGAGTGGATTGCTCAGTTTAATGTGAAGCAACCGGACTATATGTTTGGTTCTCAATTGCAACAGGATAGGGATATTGAAGCACAGATCGCAGCAATCGAATACTTCGGCAATCAAGAAAAGCCTACCGTCGTTTATTGCACCATGCTATTAAGAACGCTTGTGGATAGCAGATATTTTTATGGTGTCAGAATTGCGGCTGCGAAGGCTCTTAGTGAGATTTCCAAATCAGCTAATAACTTTGTGGGAATAAGCTACTTGATTCGCGCATTCAAGGAGCTTTTTTGCTTTGAAAACAGTTTGGTTCCCGTTAGCAACTCTTTCGACGACTTTGGAAAATTCTTTCTACAGAAGGCTATTCCCAAATTCCTAGGAAAAGTGAAAGACGACGATGGTCACACGCCTCAGAACATCAAGACTCTATTGTTCAACCTTATTAAATACAATGACAACTCCAATAATGAGTTTCAAGACTGCTTCTACATTCGTGACCTTGTGTGTGCGCTCACTGAGGCAATCATACCCACGAGCAACGAACATAGGGCTGTTGATTTTCATTTAGAGAGGGAAGCGGCCAATGCTACCTATTCCAAAGAAGCCAAGTTTGTCTCTAGGGTGGTTGACGAATTCGAAAGAATTCAGAAATTGGACAAATGGGTACCATCGTATCAATCGACGATTTCATTTGCTTGCATCGAGCAGAAGATTCGTTTGGCCAGAAGCAATCTAATCGATATCTCCCTTGAAGACCTTTTATACTTCACACTTAACAAGTTTTCACCTGAAATCCGGGCTTTGGCATTCAAGGGCCTCTTCTTGTTGGGGGGATTGAAAAATGCGAACATTTTGCAATATTTTTTGGAGATTTATTTGCTTGAGGACTCCACCATGTACTTCAAAAATCAGTTAATGGAGGCACTTTCTGTTTCAATCGCTGAGGCTGCTGTCAATGGAACTCCTTCTATGCTTGATGATCCCGAGTTCAAATCATTGGAAAAGATTATCGAAAGTGGTGGCGCAGGGTCAAACCAAACCACAAATATGGTGGTAATTGAAGAAACAGCACAATTTTCAGAAATGGATACCCGAAGAGATATTTTGGCGAGGGCTACTATCAAGGGTACGATAGAACTTCTCCGAAGAGATTACTCGATCGGTGTTGGACTTGAAAAGACAATGTGGGAATTAATTCATACCTCGCTCATCAGTCTCCTTGACAGAAGAAAGGCTTTTACATTGTGTGAAATATTATACAATGAGGTGGATTCGTTTCCCGTCGTTATATCTGTTCCATGCGTTCCTTTTGAGGAGCTTAAAAAGAAAATTGTTGCTAAGAATTTGGGTGATGGTAAAGTTGTCATCAAGAGAGAAGGTCGTTTTAAAATTCAACTTAGTGCGAAGATTCTGTTGCATGACCAAAAACATAAGGTGTCAAAGAAGGAACCGGCGAGAGCTCCCCTGGCGAGAGTTTCAAAATCATCGAAATCACAAACAGAACCAATTGCAGTGTCAGAAGAGCCACCAAAATTGAAATTGAAATTGTCACTGTCATCAAATGCCGAAACTTCTGAGGCGGTCGAAACCAAGCGGACAGATGAGCAGCCCGTGGAAAGAGGAAATGATCTTGAAGAGCAACAGGAAACCGTTTCAGCAAAAACATCAATCAAGAGAGAAGGGCCAAACAACATGACAGTGACGTTCAGCTTCAAGAAAAACAAATTAAAGCCCATGCCGGCCCTGCTTGATGCTTTGGCCACTAAAAAATTCGTCACGATCGACAACTCTCGCGTGACAATAAAATTTCAGAATCGAGAAAAACTCCAAAAGGTCAACTCCACTCAGCTCTCGAGTAGAACACGTTTTATTCGTATCTCTACGCGAACCGGGACTGTTTCATTATCTGCCACACCTTTCCCAGAAACACCAAAAGATCTTACTCCAAATATCGTTAATGTGTCTTCCGAAGTCGCCAAACTTCCTGCTGGGACGGATTCGAGCGCAGAAAATGAAACTCAAACACGAAAGAGAAGAAGAAGCGAGAGTGAAAGAGATATAAGCTCATCCGGTACTAAAGAGGAGAAAACGGCTCCTAAAGCGGAAGCGAAGGTAAAGAAAGAAATATCGGATACAGATGGCCCCCTGTCCCGGTTATCGTCTAGAGGTACTTCTCGCACATCTACAGATGACTCTAGATCGATCTCTCGAGCTGCGAGTCCGTTTTCTGCTGAGCCTTCACCGGTCACAAAAAAGAAGAAGACAAAGATCTATATCCACGACCGGACATCTGACACTCCATCCCCTCCCCCTTCCGGTGACAGTGGAGCTATCAAAAAAGAGGAATCAGCTACGCAAAATAAACCGAAGTTGAAGTTGAAGCTTAGTTTGAATTGAGCAGATGGTTTGTGCCATATATGAAAGATACGATATATGCCGGTCGCATTAATAGCTTAAGCAGAAATATTTGATGTAATCTGTAGTGTGCACAGCATAAAGTGAGGCACCCAGTGCAACATCCACAACTACTATATCAGGCTGTGCCTCCTTATCGCTACGCCAAAAACCACAATTGGAGTTACATGAATTAGTCCTGTATTTTTCACTTCAATTCTTACTACAGATCGCACAATGACCTCCCGTGGCCATTTGTCGTTCAACATTACTAAGGCTGCGGCTACAACTTCCACAACTAACACTACCACCACATCCGTACCAGGGAATGTCAAGCCTGTGTCAGCCAGTGCTACCAGAGATGCTCTTTCTGCATCTTTGAACGATTCGAAAACTGTGTCATCTGATAATATGGCCACAGGTGGACAAGATGTGGCTACATCCGGAATTAAACCGGTGACTCCGACTACAACCATAAGCGGGATCAATTCATCTTCAGTGACAACTCTGGACCCCCCGGAGTCTTCAAAAGATGGTCTGGAACTTCTTGACATATGGGGAAAATATGATCTTAATAATCAGGGCAGCCCCGACGAGGAATGCTTGGAGGCAGAAAATGTCGACATTCTCGAGGAGAAAATGGAACAGATTCAAATAACACCTACCGGCGAAATAACTGGTGCTGCATCACCAAGGCAAACGAGCCTAGATTTGCGTGATGATAAGTCAAACGACTTGCTGTTAACGGGTGTCCAACTGCAGCTTGAAGAAACACTGGATATACCAGGTAGTAATGCCGCTCCCGATATTTTTGAAAATTCTGAGCCATTGCTATCTTCAGACGTTCCTATCACCCAATACGCGGTAGAAGATTCCGGGGGTCTGGGCACTTCCCCTACAGATTCATTATCCAAGTCCATCACAAATAAAACAAAGGAAAACCGGGATGAGCAATCTCATCCCTCCGCTATGGGAATCCAACCATATGTCTTCCCCGATGAATCTAAGTCTGATGAATCTAAATCTGATGGATCTATGTCTGATGGATCTAAGTCTGAAGGACCTAAGTCTGAAGGACCTGAGTCTGATGAATCTAAGTCTGACGAATCTAAGTCTGGTGAACGCACCTTTCTGGATGAAGTTAGCTCGGTCAAAGAGTACCAACCTTCTTCCAGCTCTACTGCTCCAAGACTTACGACTAAAAGACGGAATTCTTTGTCTCGCATAACGCATGCTGTGAACCCGGAGGAACAGCACCAACAATCCCATAAACCGTTTGACTTCCAGGTCTTTCTTGCCCATTTGAAAAACAAGAGTGCAGACCCTTTAGTGAGATACATTCAATCTTTTTTGGTTTCCTTCTCTCGTCAATCGGGTGCTTTAACTGTTCCACAGATGATTAAGGCGGTTAGAAACTTCAAAGAGTTTATGAATGAAAAGTTCCATGAGTATGAACCTTTTGCATCCATGGATTCTGTTGACTTGGAGAATTCAGGAGAGGGCGTCGAAAAGTTGATCATGAATCGGTTATATGACTACTGCTTCTCGCCCGAAGCAATTAAGAAGTTCGGGAGAAATGCATCTGCGTCCGTTTTTGACGATTTTCATGAAGACTATGAATTTACGTTGCAACTTGAGAAGTTCAGCTGGATTCTGGCAGTCCACTTGGATGTTGACTTGGACACATTTTCCAATAAGAAGCTAGATTCAAAGCATGGTTCTGTTGACTATATCGACTATGCTGTGAGTGAGCTCAATAAGATCAACAAGTATCGGGCTCCTAGAGACAAGATCATCTGTATTTTGAATGCGTGCAAAATCATTTTCAACCTATTGGAAAATAGCGGACAAGAAACCAACGCTGATGCGTTCATCCCTATCCTAATCATCGTTATTATCCGAGCAAAAACAGACAATTTGATCAGTAACATTAAATATATTGAACGATACAGAGGCGATGAGTGGTTGAATCATGGTGAAACAAGTTACTATTTGTCGTCTATGCAAGCTGCTATATCATTCCTCCAAAATGTCGGAATGGAAGATTTGACCATCGAACAGAGCGAGTATGAAGCAAACATGGAAGCTTGGGAGGCTGAATTGAGGCAACGTGGCCCTCCTATTGCACACCCTGAACCAATACGTGCTAATTCCGAGGATAGTCCTGTTCAGGAATCACTTTCGCCTTCGAGCGTAATTTTGGCAGGAGCCGAAATGTTTACAAAGTCATTGTCTAGTTTCATGTCTCCGTCGCCACTGGTACAATCGACTAATGTGACTCAAACCCCTCAACCGCCGCAAGTCACTGACTCCCAAATTGACGAGACATCCAATCAATTGGCGGAAATATTTCCTAGTCTTGATCGGGCGGTGCTTCGTGATGTGGTCATCATGAAAAAGGGCAATTTTGACTCTTCCTTGGATGTTTGTCTCCAGTTGTGCAGTGATAATTAAATATAACGATGGAATATTACACGGGCTATAATTTGATCATATGTAGTAGTTCCCACATTCATGTTGACTTATGGAAAACATCGAAACTATATATTATAGCTAAAGCTGAAGCTAATAAGAACGCTTTTCTATCAAACTATACGAGTTTTGATTCAAAAGCAATCAATATGCTTCTCTACATAGTTTTACATCTGATAGTATAAAATATCAAATGGCTCTTTGGCCGAGCGGTCTAAGGCGGCAGACTCAAGTTCTGTTATCGTAAGATGCGCGCGTTCGAATCGCGCAGGAGTCATTATTTTTTTAATTCGTAATGATCAATTTCAATCACCCTCAACTCTATTGGGGCTATTTAATTAAACACGATAGGAGTCTGATGCTCAAAATATGAGTCAAGAAAATTCGTGCCTCATATATGTTTATTAACAGAATCCAAGAAAATTGCCTGGCTAGCTCAATGGCTAGAGCGTGAGACTTTTAATCTCAAGGTTGCGGGTTCGACCCCCGCGTCGGGCTTTTTTTTTGCTTTTGGTGATTTTTTTTTTTTGCAACTACAATATCAACCATTAGCCATTTGTGTAATTGGCCGACTAGCTCCTACATCTCCCTAATTGTATCAAGTTACCGAAGAAACGTTATTGAATCGAATCTGCACGATCTACCGTGATTACAAATTATAATCCAATTCCGAATCAATTGACCCTTTATCTTTATTTTGACTTTCCTCGGAGCCTTCATTGGTCTGAGCGGGAAACTGGACTAATTGAGATCAGCCAGAAGTGAAATTCTGCGGGCATTCTTCCAGGGAAGTCGGATCTTCGCCAGTTTGGGACAATAGATCCACAGCGGTGCGCCTTTCCTAATCGGGAGCAAAAACGCGAAGTGCTACTATAGTGGGATACGACAACTAGATAGAGGTAATTTACAGCCATGGTGCATTGAACATATAAAAGCATGTCAAATTCTCCACATGTTCTTCTCTCATCATCATTAGCTACTCAACTTTTTAGCTATCCCATTTCGCTTTAACAAAAACAAATCTACTACAATGCCTATGTTATACAAGCCAGCCGTCGAGGGTAAGGAGGTGAAGCCTCCTCAGATCCCATCTCCAGGCCAAAACTCTTTCTTGGGTGACATTTTTACTTCGGACGCCCCAGAGGACAAGCAAATGTCCTGTGGTTTTTACAGACAAGAAAAGGGTGAGCCATTGGTGTACAAATACACCTACGACGAGATGAAGATCATCTTGGAAGTTGAGGGTGAGTTCACGATTGCCGACGATACTGGCTACAAGGTTTCTGTCAGCCCCGGTGACGTTTTGTACTTCAAGAAGGGCACTACGATCACTTTCGAGACCACCGGTTACGGCTATGCTTTCTTCACCGGTTTGAGACCAAAGGACGCTCTTTAAATAACTTGCTATTTAATAAATATTAATTTGCTACTTCCGTCTTGTATAAAATGCTCTACAGTATGGTTTGTGATACTCCGATACTCTTATCTTATTACATATTGCTACGCGTGGCTAATAAGTCGCCGTGTATTGCATATGGCAACTCGGGGAATGATTATATCAGTAGGAGACTCCAAATAGGAACTCACAACGGTCAAGAATCCTTCAAAAAGGAAAACAGCCCTTTGTGTCATTCGGTACTCTATATTACACCTCTTCCTGTTTTCTGTATTCCTGTCCCCAATTCTTTATTCAGAGGCCGGATCTCGTTCTCGCCGTATGTGCGCGCAGAATCTTCCGGAACTTAACTTGGAGCATTTAAGGTGAAACTATCCGTCGTGAGCCCGCAATGCCAATAGACTACTCTAAGTGGGACAAAATTGAATTATCTGATGATTCAGATATCGAAGTACACCCCAACGTGGACAAGCGCTCCTTTATCAAATGGAAGCAGAGAGACATTCACGAAAAGAGACACCAGCGTAATATCGAGATCAAGTCGATCTTGGTCCAATTGACCATGTACGCCAAGTTGAACAAACGTGTGGATTTCTTGTTGGAGAAATTGACGCCATCCGAGCTTCTTGTCGAGAGCAAGGCCATTGAGTTGCTCAACAAGGAGTTTGACCCTAAAGAGAAATTCGACTACGAGAAGTTGAAGGCGGAGAAAGGTTCGGACTTGAGAAAAGGTTTGAAGGATTTGGAATTTGATGCGGACGAGATGGAAAACACCCCGCCATACAACGAGATGATAGAAGATTTATTAGTGCAGGTTAAGGAAGACCATCCGGACGCCGCAACCGATGGCGAAAAATTGGTGGGTTACTTGAAAGAGCACAGAGCGAAGATTGACGACGTCTTGCTGAAACAGGCAATCAAGCTTGATGATTTGTTGTACCAAAAATCCATGCTCATCAGTAGTGAAGACTACCATACTGGCTTCGACCGGTCTTTCATGAACAAGGACGAAGAGGAGGAGATTGTGGCAAAACCAAAGGCAAAGGAGACTGTCACCACTGTTGAAACGATAAATACTCCTCAAAGTCAGAAACCTGCTCCTTCTGCTCCTTCTGCTCCTTCTGCTCCTTCTGCTCCTTCTGCTCGTTCCGCTACCCAAGAAAAGACAGAAGACGAGATGTTCGATGAACTCGAAGTCTTGCCTGCTACGGCGGAATTTGCCAAGATTCCGTACCGCGAGCTTGAAAAGAGCGCTCAATATTTGATTGCCCATCCATCTATCTGTACTGAAAACCAAAAGGACTCGTTGATTATGACCGCATTCGACTACCAGCTTCAGGACGACACTAAAGGTGCCAGACAGGTGATTTACCAATCTTTGTTATTGCAGTATATTGCACAGCTAGCTGGTCCTAAACCTACTAAGGACCAAACTATTAGAGCGATCAAGCTTTTCTTCTCCAAGCTCAAGGATCCTTCTGTGCCTGCCAGTAAGGCTTTTGAAGCAGATGTTGAAAACACTGCTAACCACATCAAGACTAGATGCGAGGTAATTCGCAAGGAGCAGTTGGAAAATGCCGACGAGGATGAGCAATTAATACAATTGAAGTCTCTTGACGAGTCTACTGAGCTCTTCGTCAACCCACCACTCGAGGGGTCGGAGGAGTACAAGACTTTTACTACTACGTTGTCTCCAGAAATGCAAGCTGCCGTTCAATCGGGATCTTTGGACGAGGTCAACAAGGTGTTCGCTACCATGAAGATTGCTGATGCAGAAAACGTGTTGGAAATCTTCAACCAGTGCGGTATCATTGGTGTGAGTGGCATTTTGGAAAATGAGCAGGAGTTCGAGCAACTTAAAGAGGAATACGAGGAACGCAAGAATGTACCAGAGAGTGCTACGGAAGAGGTGGCGAATGAGTTGACACCGGATATTGTCGATTAGCTTACCATTATTACTATTGGGTACTTTATTTTAGCCGTTTCAATACATGTGTTTTGAGGCTCTTAGAGTCACATGTGTTTACAGCGATCTGGGGCAATTAAGGGTTCCCCAATCGGGCCAACATATCCATCAACGCGGTGTTTTGCGGCTGCTTTGGTTGTTGTTGTGGTTGTTGTCCCTGGTTGTATCCTTGTTGCGGCGTATATCCACCGTAAGACTGCTGTGGAGCCGAGTTTGGCGGGGCTGAATAGCTTTGGTTTGGAGGAGGGAAATTGTAATTTTGGTTCTGAGAGGCCATACTGTTTACTGGGGCAGACTGGCTAGGGCCACCATAACCTGGGGTTGGGTTAGCTCCGTTCTGCAACATAGTAATCACTGTTTGCATCGCCAGAGGTTCGAGGTTTTGAAGTGTCTGAATCGCCTCGGAGGCAATCTGCATACCGTGATTCGCCGGGCTAAGTAGCCTATTTTGTTGGTTGAGCTGGCCGGGATTTTGAGAAGGCTGGAATCCGGGCTGAGAGTGTGGTGCATACTGAGAATAAGATAGCTCTTGATTGTTGTACAGGCCCTGACTTCTGGTTCTGCTGTTTGCATTTCCACGGTTGTTACGGTAATTGATGCCGTTGTTTCCGTAGTTGTTGCTTCCATAGTTATTCTTTCCATAATTGTTGTTTCCATAGTTGTTACCATAGTCACCGAACTTGTCACCATGGGTGTTACCGTAGTTGTTACCATAGTTGTTACCGTAGTTGTTACCGTGGTTGTTACCATAGCTGTTACCATAGCTGTTACCATAGCTGTTACCATAGCTGTTACCATAGTTGTTACCATAGTTGTTATCATTATGGTTACTGTTAACATAGTTGCTGTTAACATGGTTGGATTCAATTCCGTAGCTAGGTCTTCCATAGTTGTTGCCGTACCCTTGTTGAGGGTGTTCGGGAAAGTTGGAGTTGGAGCCGTGATTCATTTGTGGGTCATAGCTGCTGTGCGAGTTTTGATTGTACCGTTGACCGCCTCTAAAAGATTGGCGCTCTCCAAAGGTATTGCTGTATGGTGGTTGCGGCATGTAACCGTTGCCATACCCCGAGTTTGAATTGTTTCTGGAGTAGTCAGATGGTGGATGACCGTAAGATTGGTAGTCTCCTCTGCCACTTCTCGACCTGTGGTTCTGCCTTCCGCGGGGAAAAGAGCCGTCGGTCCAAGTTGAAGAACCCGAGTGTTGTCCTCTTTGATCGTATCTGCGATCGTGACGAGCATCGGCACTTCTATCCTCATGATTTCTGTGATACGGCTCCACTTGTTGATTCTCATTCTGTAACGGCTCTTTCTGAGACTGCCCTTTTTGCTCCTTCTGGTTCTGAGCTTTCTTATTTTTAATAACATCAACCGCCACTTCTGGTTCTATGCTCTCATACTCATCAAAACGGATTCCACCATCCTCAGTTTCCTCGAACGTCTGGATGTCAATCTCGTTGTGCTTCACGATACAGGCCGCAATAACACCCAGGTAGGCAGCTTCACACACTTCATCTGCTGGATCCTTGTCTCCAAGTTCAGTAGTAGCATAGGTGACGCCGGCGGCTTGGAACACTCCCTCAACTTCCTCCACAAAAGAGGAAACGGCCGCGGAAGTAATCAAAACTTGACAATCGGGACTACTCCGTTGTTTTTTTGTTTCAGGTTCCTCCTCTGACTCGTGTTCTTCGCGCTCTCTACCTCTCGTAGTAGGCTGCTTGTTTCTCAGCGATGGGGCAAGTCTTAGGTATCTGTTATGAAGAGGAACGCCTGTTTCACCTTTGATGCATTCAGCACAAGCTTCCGCAGTGAAAAATTGCACAAAGCAATAGCCACCTTTGATGGAGATTTGAGCCACCTGTCCGTACGGATTAAGTATGCGAAAGAGGTCTTGTTTGGTGATGGTGTTGGCGGGGAAATTTCCTATGAAGAGCCTCAGATTCTCTGGGAATTTAGGCTCGTTCGGACCTCCCATCTGATCTTGCACTTCTAGAAATTTGGCATACGCTTTCTCTTCTTCGGCAGTGGGCGGGAGAGTGATGTCCGGACGCCGGCAGTATTTGCTCACGGGAATTAAAGGAATAGGGTCTTTGACATTTTTGAATGGTTTGTTGAAAGAGTGAACTTGAGCATAGTTCATGGTGGGGTCGATCTGGGGTTGGACCTGTTGAGGCAATGCAATGTTTTTTTGCTCGAGGAGCTGCTGGATGACTTTCATCTGTTCTTCTTGGGAAAGCTGTAGAAACTCAGGTCTTTGCACCACATCGCTCCTCATGATGGCTTCATAGGCATCCTTTATGCCAGCCGGTTGTTCCTTTTGCAACTGCGGTTTAGGAGGAAGACTCACGACTTCTTTCCGGCCCACATTTGCTTCTTTCTCGCTATCTTCTTTGAGTTGCCCTAACGAGAGAGGATCATACTCGTCATCGTCAGAATCAGACTTCGTGCTCCCTGCTGCTAGTTCGGGACTATTCGAGTCAACAGCCGAAGGGGGAGATTCCACAGCCTGCGTTCCTGATTCTGCCATCTTGCTTTCTGGCTCGCGATTTGTTCCGGGTTCTGGTATGTCCTCTGCGTCATCGTCTCGTTCGGCGGCTTCATCTGCCGTTACACCAGGTGGTTCGGGTACATTTTGCTCGGGTTCTTTGACTGGTTCTTCGCTCTGTTGTACATCTTTCGAGTCATTCAGTGGTGCTTGACCGGTGGTGTCTTCAGAGCTTGTCTTTTCCTCTGGTTTGGAGACGTCCAGCTCCACTGTTTGATCATTGCCTGTACTGAACTCTCCAACTAATTCCGGGTCGTAATCATCATCCAGCACTACAGGACTCTGATGAGAATTTTCAGACAAGTGGTGAGTTGGAGAACCTTTGTTTGCCTCGTGCAAGTGCACCGGGGTGACTTCCATGGTTGGGGTAGGAAGTGGTGGTGGCGGTAGAGTTCACCAGTACATCTCGCTGAGTAAGCCTACATAGGAGCGTCCGACATAAAACCTGGCAGTGGTCCAATAATCTCGGCATGGATAGCCGATAGAAATTCCGTTGCATGCTGGCCCATACACTGCGAAGTGATCACGTCGCTACAGCCCCGCTTGCCCCAGGCGAGAGTAGTTGGTGCCCGTTAATCATCCAGACCATTTCTTCAGCGTAGGTCATGCTACGCGCAGAAACGGACTAAAGAGAAGACATACCCCAACAGAAAATTCGCTATTCCAGGCCACGGATGGCATCGGATACGTAGCAACTTCGGAGGAATTGATTTTCGGAAGAATTCGTTGTTCTCGGAAAAATTGGGGGGAGGTGGAAGTGCGTGGTGGGGAGACGCATTTTCCCGTTCCCCCACTCCCTGTGTACAGCAATGCCGCTCCGCGGCAATTTCGGTTGTCTTGGTCGTGGGGTATAAATTGGCCTTCACCCACTACTACCCAACCCACACTCAATCCACACAACAACAAAAAAAGAAATCATGGTTAACGTTGGAATTATTGGAACCGGCATCTTTGCCACCGATCAGCACTTGCCTACCATCCAGTCGATCGACAACTTGACTCCATACGCCGCCTACAACAGAACCAGATCCAAGGCTGAGGAGTTTGCCAAAAAAGCAAACATCAGCGACTCCCATATCTACGACTCGGTCGATGCGCTCTTGAAGGACCCTAATGTCGACTTCGTCGACGCCTTGTTGCCTGTGCAGACCAACTTGGAGGTGATCAAGGCTGCTGTAGAACACAACAAGCCAATTGCAGTGGAAAAGCCCATTGCCGCCAACATTGCGCAGGCAAAGGAGATTGTGGCAATCTCGCAAAAAACTGATGTTCCTATTGCCATTTTGG
Source organism: Clavispora vitiphila (assembly GCA_030557995.1). Lineage (NCBI taxonomy): Eukaryota > Fungi > Ascomycota > Pichiomycetes > Serinales > Metschnikowiaceae > Clavispora > Clavispora vitiphila. The sequence goes on from JANIJR010000006.1 coordinate 220,827, forward strand.
AACAGTGGGCGTTCTTCAATGCCATTGAGGAGGTCAAGAAGATCTTGCCCCAGATTGGTGAGGTGATCTCGTTCACCTACAGCGCCACTGGTGCATGGAATGCCAACAACAAGTACTTGGCGACTTCGTGGAGAAAGAACCCACAACACATTGGTGGTTTCTTGAGTGACGGTGGTGTGCACCAGTTGGCGCTTCTCACTGAAATCTTAGGTCCAGTCGAGTCTGTTGCTGGTCTCACCAAGCAGGTCAGAGAGGAGAGTGGAACTGACGACATTTTGTTCTCCACCTTCAAGTTGACCTCCGGCGCCATTGGTACCTTTACTTACGGTTCTGCTTTTGGTGCCACCGACAAGAGCACCAGCTTGAAGATCTACGGTACTAAAGGCTCGCTTGTGTACGACTTCTCGCCTGAATTGAAGAAGCCTACCATCACTTACCAAACTGGTGCTAACTCTGGAGAGGCATCCGGAAAGACCGTTGTGGAAGTGGATGAAGTCCGTGGTATCAAGGAAGAGTTTGAAAACTTCGCTTCTGCTGTTGCGGCTAAGGACAAATCGTTGGTGAGAGTTCCACCTGCAAAGGCGTTCCACCATTTGGCCATTGTTGCTGCTGCTCTTGAGTCATCTAAGAACGGTGGTTCTTCCGTGAAGGTGGAGCAGATTTAAAATGTTCTCCAGAGATTTAGAAACGTATATTATGATTAATGCCTAAAGTTCGTCGAGTACATGTGTAGCGCTGTTGAAAGCGGCTTGCTCCTCTTGAGTATTGCCAAGCTCGATGGATTGATTTTCATCAGGCTGGGATTCTTCTGAGGGTGACAGACTTGAAGAATGTTCTTCTGTTGATGAAATAATATCCGCTGAAGGAGATTCATTCAATGTTTTATCCGAGCTGTAAAATTCCACATTGTTTGGCGACTCACCGTCAGGAACATTTTCAAACTTCTCAGAAGCTTCTTCAGGTTCTAGTTGTCCTTCAGCATTCTCTGTCGAGTCCCGAAGGGATGCAGTGCTCTCCGAGAATGCAATTTCCGCCGAGTTGTCGGTACCCTGTACACCAGGCTCAGGAGTAAAGTCTCTATCCTCAAGAGTCGCGATGTAAGCATCTTGGTTGACCTCCGATGTTTCAGGTATGATGGTTTCAACTGATTTTTTCAAAACATCGAAATTAGATTCCTCGGCAACCTTGTTGTGGTCGTTTTGAGAAACTTGAGCGGTTTTACCGACTTTCTGAGTCCCGACATTTTCTGGATCATAGAATTCCATTGTGGACTCGCTAGAAATCGCTTCTGCATCGTGGTTCTTCCCCTCATCGCCGCAAATCTCTATTGCATGGTCATCTGAGACATTTACCACTTCATCTGTGAGTTCCTCTATGGATTCTTTCACTTGTTCAGTTTCATCCTCTTGAACAGGCTCAAATTCATCCTTTTGAACAGGTTCTTGTTGTATCAGTGCCTCCAGAGCAGGAACCAGTTGATCTTTCTGAATCTCTTCTGTCACATATTCTTTCTCTGGGGTCGCCGGAGTTTTATTGCCGTTTTCCTTCTCGGTTTCTTCAGCTTCCATGTTGGGGACATGTGTGTTCTCTTGGCCCAAACTTTCATCCACAGCAGGGACTTCACCTAACTGAACATTTGCATTATCTTCAATTGCATCATTTTCCTCAGCTTCAGATGTGTCCGACTTGTTAATATCATCTGGCGTCTCTTCGGGCTGTAGCATCTCGCTTACCCAAACAACATCCTCCACAACTTCTTCGATATATACAAATGCTTCCAGCTCTGGTTGCGTATCTAAGGAATCTTCTGATCTTGCACTGGAAGCAATTTCGGTTTCTGATGCCACCGAAACGGCCGAGACTTCTTTCGAGGGGGCTTCCTGAGTATAAGTTTCATATCCACTGATCTGTGATAGTATTTCCGTAGCCAGCGAAGCAGAAAACAGTATAGCTTCAGACACAGGAGGCACATTTATTTCCCGAATATCTGCGTGGCTCGGTTTCAATTTGTGGGTGGCCCAGTTCAATACCCCGAAGAATTGGAGGAAAGACCAAATCAAAAGTCTCACGGGAGTTTTTAAAACTCTCCTCCACATGACCCACGCACAGCAACAAAGGAGAAATCCAATACTTAGGTAAATTCTCTTCTTGTCGCGCTTGTCTTGTTTTTCGATAAACTTGACAATCTGTCTCGATCTGGTCAAAACTCCTTCCAAGTCCATCAATTTATCATTCAACTGGCTCAAATCTTTTGACTGCTGATCGATGGACTCAATGTTAAGTTCTGTTTGCATAACAGACATTGTCATCAACTGCTTCGTCAGCTGCAACAGTGAAGATATGTTCTTGTTCTGTGTCAAAATTTGATCTTGAAGCTTTTTCTCTGGATCTTCGGGAGCCTTTTTAGATCGACCAGCAAAAAGATCTTCCTTCGTTCCTGATATCTCATCAGTTTTCACATACTCTGCAATTCTCTGCTTGTGGATTAAGTCCATTTCGATCGAATGAGCTTCTAGGAGACTAGCTTTAAATCTCAGTTTCAAATGATGCCAGTTTTGAACATAAAGGGAGAGCTTCTCATTCAAAAGAGCATCTGACCTTTCCTTTTCGCTTAATTGCTTCAACTGGATCTCTATGACTAATAATAGATCGGGGATTTTAATGATTGCACCATTACCATCTCTGGCGAGTGTAGCTCGGCGATCCTCGTAAGATTCGCCATATTTGAGTTCAAGTGTATCCAAATGTTCTAGTTGATGAATCTTATCGTAAACATTGCTTTGAATTTCATCAATTTCTATGAAATATCCGGAAATTGCGTCAAGTGCCATTGGTGTCCTTGATGGTGATAGTGCAACTTGGTCAATGTTAGGATGTATGGGTCTACTCCGGATTGTGGCTAAAATGTACAGGCCTATAACGCTTACCTAACGGATTCCGGGAGCGGATTCGGTTTGTTGTTTCTATGCAGGACATGTCCTATAAGTACATTTTTGTCGAAAATGAAAATAAATACATAGAAAAAAAAAGGCAAGTGAAGATCAACGGTATTGGACGATCGCAACGCCTTCGCATATTTCAGCCGTCAGCAGTCTAGCGGTGTGCATGTGGATCAAGTACCCAAATTTTTATATACACCACCGCTATGTTTTTCCGGGCTACTTGTCGCCTTCTAAGCAGACGATGCAAAGAAGTTTCCGCAATTGAGGTGGCATAAGAAAAAGTTAATTGGACTGGCAGAAATAGGAGAGGAGATAGTCAAATACAAGAAGCTAGCCTTAATCAGGTGCTAAGGGGAGCAGCGTAATGGACAAAAGGTTAGAAATACTGCATTGGGAAGTATTATTATATTCCGGTTTTGGAAAGTTGACGTGTGAAATGGGAAGTTTGCATGAGAGCCTTACGGCCAGTGTGCCTATCCTGCATTTCGGTGACACAATTTGCGGAAAAAGAACGAGTCAATACGGCAACTATCGTCGGTCACGAAGTGGTGACGCCTAGGCGAGACTCCACAAGATAGAAGCAGAGCAGAAAACAGATGTGATAAGATTTATATCTTCAATCTGATACTAGCTTCTGAATCCCAATTGATCCCTTTTTCTGCCCGGTATGCATCGGTACCAATGGAGTCAGATCAATATGCAAGTCGAAGCCCATCCTAATAAGATAGCTGTGATAAGAAGTTAAAAAATTACCATGATATTGTTCGCGGCAGGGCCGCGGTCAATTTCCATTTTCAGTCTATAAATTGGCCGAAAGTCCTGGCAGCAGTTGCCCCTTTTTTGTAATTCAGTACTCTTAGCTTATGAAGTTCTCTGCCTTGCTCTCTGCAGCCTCCATTGCTGCCTCTGCATCGGCTTTCCCTTTGTTCAAAAGGGAAGTCAACACCACCACTGAGGTTTCCTCCAACAATGACTTGCAAACCTCTTACGGCAAGCCATACGCCATTTTCCAACCTCAAGTGTTCGTCATCAACATGTTTGAGTATGAGCAAAACCCATGGTTGGCTTCGAAGGAATTGGACTTTGTCCACAACATCACCATCCCAGGTTTGTCTCCAGTATACCCAGACATTCACTGTACTTCCAACTACACTGTGTGTCAATTGACTACTGGTGAAGGTGAGATCAATGCCGCCTCCACCATCACTGCTCTTGGTTTGAACCCATTGTTCGACTTGACCAGCACCTACTTCTTGATCTCTGGTATTGGTGGTGGTGAGCCAAAATACACCACCTTGGGTTCCGTCACCTTTGCTAAGTACGCTGTCCAAGTTGCTTTGGAGTATCAAGTTTCTTACCAAGAATTCATCACCACCAACCCTAACTGGACTTCTGGTTACTGGGCCTATGGTACTGATAACCCTTGGACTTACCCAGGTAACGTCTACGGTTCTGAGGTTTTCGAATTGAACGAGAATTTGAGAGACAGAGCTGTTGAGTTGGCCAAGACCGCCACCTTGAACAACGGTACTGAAAAGAACGCTGAATTCAGAAAGAAGTACACTGAAAAGGCTGCCCGCAGTCTTCCATCTGTTGTCAAGTGTGACGTTTTGACCTCCGACAACTACTTCACCGGTAACGTTTTGGGTGACTACTTTTCCGACTATGCCACCATGATGACCAACGGTTCCGCTAAGTACTGTTCCACTGCTCAAGAGGACAATGCCTCTTTGGAAGCTATCACCAGATTGACCAAGGCCGGTCTTGCTGATTTCAACAGAGTTATCGTCATGAGAACCATCTCTGACTTTTCTAGACCACCTCCATCTATGGCCAACAAGACCGTTGAATTCTTCAACAACCCTAACGACGGTGGATCTTCTGCATCTTTCGCTAACTTGCCTCTTGCTGGTATTCCAATTGTCAGAGACATTTTGCAACATTGGGACTCCGTCTACGCTAACGGCACCAAGTACGCCCCAGACAACTACACTGGCGACATTCTCAACACCTTGGGTGGCACCCCAGACTTTGGCAAGTCTTCATTCGAAATTGCTTAAGTTTATACCTCCGATTTATAACTTCTTTCGTTCCAATTCATTTCGTTTCAATACAATCTGCCCAATTGGGCTCAATTTCTATCATTTACCCTGTAAATCCATCTTCTGTATGCATTTTTACTGCTTTGTATGTGCTTCCGTCTACTTTCATGCGAATGCAACATGTAGTGACTTCTTATAGTCATGCGTATTGTTCGGGAACCAAAGTGCCAAAGAAAAAAGCGTATTATGTATTAGGCAGAGTGTTTCTGGTTCCTATACCAGAAATTCATGCGAGCTGTGCTACTTTCTCCTGGAAACACTTAACAGAACTTATTTCTGTAAACCAAATTATGCCAGATCAGAGTCTTTCTTGAAGCTTGAATCTTCAATGGCTCCATACTCCTCAACTGGTTCTCTTTCAACGATTTGTGGACGGTCAAAGGTGGTGAAAGGAGTACCCTTGATCCGCGAGACAGTGAACTCGTAGCCAGCTCTCAAACCACAGGCCATAAACGAGAAAAGAACACCGCCGACTGGAGCGATGACAAATGCACCGAAAGCTCCCCAATCTTCAGGATCGTACATTCCGTTCCAGATCAAGAGAAGCTTACCACCTTCCTTAGCAGTTCCATAATAGATGCAACCAAAGACAAACACAGCCAACAATGCGCCCATTCCTCCTACCATAACGTCAAATCCACGGAGGTACCAGAAAAATTGGTCACTGAGACCGAGGAAAATAGCAGGAATGATGGCAGCCGATACCAAGTCGGCAATTAAGTAAATTTGCATGATATTGTCAGCCACCTTGACACCCAAAACGATAACTGGAATCATAACAAGGACAACCATACCACGAACATAGACCATCTTTAACTTGTTGCGGAAAATATCATTGGAAATCGTGGACACCATGGCACTCTGCAAGGAGTCAAAGGTACATGTAGACAAGCAAATGACAAAAATCAACACAAACGCAACAACCCACCTTGGCATTTGAGCCAATAAGATGTAGAAGGCATAGCCAGAATTTTCATCATTCACTTCCAAATAACCAGCCCAGACGGCCAAGAATCCAGTCGTTCCCACTAAGGTACATATGGCAAATGTCACAAATGCGGCAATACTTGTGCCAATGTAAAGATCCTTGTCAGTTTTACTTGCGAAAGTTCTCAACCAGAATCCGGCCATGAAACAATCGTTAGTAATGATGGCCACTGGCAAGATGTAAAGAAGTTGCCATCCAAGTTTGTTTGCATCCAACAAGTGAGATGGGCCAACAGCAGCAGTGTCGATGTCAATGTAAGATCCCATTCCAGCAGAGCAAATGATTATCAACAAAACCACCAATACACCTTGGAAATTGTCAGTGATGAAACTGACTCTGAAACCACCAAAATATGTGTAAATCGTGGTAACAACACATTCAACGATAACAGCGCCCAACGCATTAAGTCCTGTCAAGGTTTCGATGGCACCTCTGACAGCAGAAACTTCACCGATCATAAACAAAAACATCGTGAAGCAAGTGAAGAACGACACATACAAACAAGTAACAATGCCAAATCTTTGTCTGACCCATTCTGTCATGATAAAACCTTCTGGACACTTCTTACGGATCATTGGACCCATGACTGCAAATCCCACGATGGGAATAGCTCCAGAGATAGTGTACACCAACAATCCGTGGAGACCAGCGATATTTCCGATTTGAGCGTAAGTAGACAAAATACCACAACCCATGGCTAATAGTTAGTAGAAGCCCACGATTGGTTCTGATGAAACTGCGTTCTAACATTTTTTATGACCATATTCGACTTGATGTCAGCCACTTTCGATCTAGATGTTTCAGTTTCTAGATCAGCGAGTGAACTTGAGAATAATTCCTCCCTCGCAAGGGATCATCCTTATCGAATAGGGTAGTGAGATATTCAAAAATGTGAAGAGTAATTGTTTCAAACGAAGAATTAGCACGTACCTGAAGCGATGAAGTTAAAGGCTAATGGTAACCCCCTTTGGGAACCATTTTCCGATAGGAAATTGTCCTTCCTGGCAAACTTCCATGCGAGGAACAAACCAGTGGCTAATAGGAACGCGTAAGTTAAATATATGATGGCATTATAACCCTGTGAAGATAACAGTGACATTTTTGGCCAGAAATTGGATATAAGAAATTTTTGGAGTCGCCCGCAACCCGTAGATGTATACTTTTCAGAAGACATCACGAAATTGACAGGTGTGTACACAGCGCACATAAATGCGGTTACAGGGCATACAGATGAGATGTTTTCGCAGTCTGTATGTATGAAATGCGCTTGTGGGGATCAAGTGTGCGAGGTTTTTCTACCTTTTCTTAACAAACGGCGTATGTCATTGGACCATGCAGAGCCGCACGTACCTTTTTAATTAATATCGATGTTTTTGGTGTCAGCTGAGGTGGTTTTTCGACGCACCTCGGACTTTTCTTCGGTTGTTTTCGCTATTCTATCGCCTCAATGCAAAGAAGATTGCGATGAATTCCTTAATTAGAAGTGTAGTTTTACTGCATATGGTATGAATGGCTTTCTCGCGTAAACTCTCCACTTTCCTTCAATTTGATTTACGGTTTTTTCCTTGCCAAGATTATGATTTATTTATTATTGTTTTCTTTGTTTGTAATATTTACTTGTCACGCTGTAAATAGTATCTATGTGACGTTGTCTCAGTACTGTGTATTTTCTGTCTTAGCACTGTGTATGCACTGTCTATGTGCTCTCTAATCATTGTGCGTGTTGTCTGCGTGCCCTATTTGCTGACTCTATACTGACTCTGCAATGACTCTGTGCTGACTCTGTGCTGACTCTGTGCTGACTCTGTGCTGTCTATGTGTGATGTTGAATCGCCACTATTAAGACAACTCTTTAAGTGCAAGACGGGCTTCACTCAACCATTGCATGTCTAGCCATTCCATGCCAAGCTCTTCTGGAATTTTGACAGTGGTGGCAGTAATCTCGATTTGGCGCAACCCTTTGACACGTTTAATGTCATAGTCAGTCACATCGACTTTTTTGATTTCTTGGGCCGCTTCCACCTTTGATTCCTCGTCCTTCGGTTTAGGCTTGCCCATCTCATTCGGACTCCACCAGAAAATAGGATAGCGTCGAATAACATTACCTGTTATGAGTGCCACGCTCAACATCAATACCGTAGAAACCAACTGTAGTGGGAGAAACCACCAGCCAATCTGTCTTGTTGCTTCGTCGATAGAAGGCAAAAGTGCCGAAGCTCCGGCAGGAGGATGTACGCAATTGAAAATAGTCATAATCACAGACAGAATTGCGACTGAGAGCGCTCCAGCAACCCAGTACCTGTCTTTTCCCCCTTCGCTCAACAGAAACAATTTCTGTATACATAAGCCAATAACAGAAGCAATAAAATGGCCGAACAACACGTTTCTCGGTTGTGCTAATGGCGATTGGTGGGCATTGTAACACAAAATGGCAGTCGCTCCGTAACTGGCAACTATGTGGTGGACAGCGTGTTTGGTGAACAAAGTATGACTCGAAAACACCCCTTCAAGTAGAGCAATACCACTAAAGGTTGCGATGAAAATCTCTAGCCAGATCCAGTAATCGGCTATTGGTTTGGATGAATGGTCCCCAAGAACACGTCGAAATGGTCGGGGAAGCCTATGCACTTGGTTGGGCCATAAGTATTTGTTCACCCAGTTGTCGATGGTGAACCTGAACATGGCACTGATAGTAGATATGAAAAGCGCGATGTATATGCGCACTATTGTTTGATTGCAGGTGAATCATATCGCAGAAATGCGGCTAGGCCTGCGTAAGATAATTCCATAGGTTTTCTCTAGGCAATGCAGCAGAGGCGGTGAAACAAGTCATGAAGTACGAAGCGTAGAACATGCTTTTGGGGTCACTGACAGAATATAAACCATCAAAATGGTAAGAATAAAAAGACCTCTTGTGTAACCTTCCACAGTCGATCTGTGCCTATTCAACAATGTTTAATTCTTATTCACAATGGCTGCTTAATGAAAAGGTTGTATCTTGGGATGGTTTGTCTCGTTGGGTGTGCAGGGTTGTGGTGAGTAAGTGATTGAAATCGGTAGCCCGGAATGCGAGAAAAGGCTGAACTGATCGTGCATCTGCGAGGCATCTGCAAGAAAAGTGTCTCATGCGGACATATTTCATTAGACCCGTATCTGCTCAACTATACCTTGAACGCCAAAGAAATCCTTAATCAAGTCACAGAATTCTTTGGCTCGATTATTAACCGGCATGGTTCTTTTTTTCTTCTTTCAGGTGGGTTATGCTTAACATTCACTTGGTTTCTGGAGCTGCTCCCCATTCTCTTACTCTGCAAATGCCCCCCAGTCAATTGTTCCGTGCCTTGGACTCTAACACTCTATACCGTAGCTCTGTTCATTTAGCTTGATGATCGCGGAGTTGGATTTTTCGTTGGCCTTTTTTTTTTTTTTGTTATTATATGTCAAAACCTCTGGCAATACCTTTGGGTGTGCAGCTAGGCCGACCGCGGAGCACGGGAAGAAAAAAGGCATGCAAGTGCATTGTGAGATGACGAGCAACGCTGCGAGTTCTCTATCATGTTTTGAAATTCCACACGTCAGCCTTCTTTAAGCTAAAGCAGACTACATAGGATGTGAAATAAGCGGTAGAGTCAGCTCTACCGATAAGAAATAAGGTGGAAACGGCGTTGGTGCCTAATGCACTCTGACGTGGCCGAGCAACCACCTGCATCTCTGCCTGCACAAAAATGGGAGATGGCTTAGCGCCGCAACTCGTGTGACTAAAAGATCAAAGGCTATAAACCGAAGATCCCCGCCCTTGCAAAATCGCGAAGGCGAATACTCGGTTCTTGATACTTTCCCCTCAGATTTCCATAATGCCTTCTCATATTACGCGATTCACAAAGCTTCACTACTACCTCATACCGATTGTGTGTGCCGTGGTGTGGTGGGGTATGTTGATTGCTCTTTTGGTATGTTGGGGAGTCCAGGGTCACCCTATCTACGACTTCATGTCTGAAAATCAAGATCCGGTTTATCTTTCGGATATTGCAGCCACGAATTTGCAGCCGTTGTTCATTTCGTGCGTTGGTTTCCAAATGATTTTCTTCCTCGGTACCATCATCATGGGTTTCTACTTGAGAAAGACCCGCCGACTCCAGCCATACATTTCCAAGCACCAGCCTAGACTTGCAATTGCCAGCATTGTTCTTGCCTGTATCGGTCAGCTTGGCATTCTTTTTGTTGCCATTTTCAAGACTTCCAAATTCCCAAACGTTCACATCACCATGGTGGGTGTTTTCATCGTGTTCATTTTCCTTTCTTGTCTTTGCGACTATTCTATCACCTTCATTTTTGGAAACTTCCCCAGCCGTTTGAATCCTAACCATGAAAGAGTGGTGTTCGGCACTCACCGTTGGGCTAACCTCTACATGGTTACCTTTTTCGTTAAAGTGCTTTGGATTATTTGCGCCATCGTATTCTCCGTTTGCTTCGGTGCGCTTATGAATGCGGGATACTATTCGACCTCGGCTGCCTTTGAGTGGACCATTTGCTTCTGGTATGGTATCTTGCTTCTCCTTTGGTGCGCTGATTTAATTCCATCTGCGGTCAAGAGCTACCGGGTTCGTCATCCTGAGAAATATGACACAGAATTTGTTGACAAGCACCGGGCTGTAACCGACTCGCAAAGTTCGAGCGAGAAGAATGACCACAATCTGACTGAATCTGCATAAATATAGAGAACCAATGTACATATAGCTTTGATAAGTTTTTACGCGTAGATGGTATGTTGACATAATCGGTGGGCTTTTTGAAATGCAAAAATTTTCCCGTCTTCTGTTTCTCAATTCGTTTTGTAGCATGTTGTCATTTGCAGTTTGTGCGCATCCTCACCTCAATTGGCAATTTATCATAAGTTTTACTGACTACATCCAGTATTACAACATACCGCTCACACAAGAAAAATACCACGTGCATATCCACACAGGCTGAGGTCCCAGAAAATGTAAAATTCACAAGAATAGTTATTAAAATTTCTATACTGAAGTTTCGTATATAGAGTGGCAAATCTGAAAAACTTATTGAATTGGCGGAGACGTTCCCGGGACGAGATGTACGGGTGCGATATCCCATCTCTCGCACAAAAAGTTCAATCAGACGAACTTCCCTAACCAGTATGTTGCAAACAAAAAGACTTTCAACGGGTCTTACGGCTACCAACAAGGTATTCGTGAGATCCAGAAACGGTGGCTGTACGAAAATTGTCCGAGAACACTATCTTCGATCCGACATTCCATGTTACTCCAAACTTTGTAATGTGTGTGTCAACTCCGTCAAGCCTGATGCCAGTGGAAACTTGCCAGAGTTTGTTTTGCTGGATCTGCCTTTGAGAATTAAAGATGGTGGTCCACATTATATTGTTGTCGATACCAACGTTGTGTTACAAGCTATTGATTTATTAGAACACCCCGACTGTTTCTATGATGTCATCATCCCACAAATTGTTCTTGAGGAAGTGAAAAACCGGTCTTTTCCTATCTACCAAAGAGTGCGTGCCCTTGTGAAGGCGGCAGACAAGCGTTTCGTTGTTTTTCATAACGAGTTCAACGAGGCCACTTACGTGGTTAGAGAGAAGAACGAGTCCATCAATGACAGAAACGATAGAGCCATTCGCATTTGTGCCAAGTGGTATGGAGATCATCTCAACAACAAGAATCTGGAAAAGCCCATCAATATCGTTTTCGTATGCAATGATCGCGATAACAGAACAAAGGCTATTGCCGAAGGTATCAATGCCAAGAGCCTTTCCCAGTACATTGAGGGGTTGAGTAATGGTGACGACTTGAGAGACTTAATTCCGACCGAGAACGAGAGTTTCGAGAAGAACGTTGCCGAGATTAATTTTCCCGAGTACTACACAACCTCGAGAACCATGGCTGGTATCAAGAATGGTACTTTGTACCAGGGCATCTTGAACATATCCACCTACAATTTCTTAGAGGGAACAGTCCAGACTCCTGCTTTCAAGAAGCCTCTTTTGATTGTTGGCACCAAAAACTTGAACAGAGCATTTAACGGAGATTTGGTGATCGTGGAGTTGCTCTCGAAGGATAAGTGGAGAGAACCATCCACCACCATTGTCGAGGAAAGCTCCATTGGAGCTAACGACAACGCTGAAGATGACACACAAGAGAGCATTATCTCTGATAAGGAACGTCGCGTGTTGGCTCAAGAGGCCGTCAAGGCGACTACTGCATCTGAGGATGACAGATCCCAACCTACTGCCAGAATTGTTAGTATTACTAGAAGATCATGGAGATATTACGTTGGTCAAATTGCCCCTTCGTCTGTTTCTGTTGACGAAGACAGCGGTAATGCCTCCAAAACATGTTTCGTTGTTTTGATGGATAAGTTGTTGCCCAAGATCAGAATTAAGACCAGAAAGGCCAAGGACTTACTAGGCAAGAGAATTGTCGTCTCGGTGGATTCATGGCCTTCTTCTTCAAAATATCCTCAGGGTCATTTTGTCCGTAGTTTGGGTGAAATTGAGAGCGCTGAAGCTGAGACTGAGGCGTTATTGTTGGAACATGATGTCGAATACAGACCATTTTCTAAGGCAGTCTTGGAATGTTTGCCCAAGGAAGGTGACGCTTGGGTTGTTCCAGAAAACTTGGACAATAGTGATGAGCAATTAAAGAAGAGAGTTGACTTGAGACACAAACTTGTTTGCTCCATCGATCCTCCCAACTGTGTCGATATCGATGACGCCTTGCACGCCCAACCATTGCCTAATGGTAACTATGAAGTTGGTGTCCACATTGCGGATGTGACGCACTTCGTCAAGCCTAACACTGCCCTTGACAATGAGGGTGCGTCCAGAGGTACTTCTGTGTACTTGGTTGACAAGAGAATTGACATGCTACCGATGTTGTTGGGTACCAACTTGTGTTCTTTGAAGCCATATGTGGAGAGATTTTCCTTCTCTGTCATCTGGGAAGTCGACGAGGATGCAAATATCGTGGATGTCAAGTACATGAAGTCTATCATCAAGTCCAGACAAGCATTTTCTTATGAGCAAGCTCAACTCAGAATCGATGATGCTTCTCAACAGGATGAATTGACCAATTCGATGAGAATTTTGCTCAAGCTTTCCAAAAAATTGAAGCAAAAAAGATTGGACGCAGGCGCATTGAATTTGGCATCCCCAGAAGTAAAGGTTCATATGGACAGCGAGACATCCGACCCGGGCGAGGTTGAGATCAAAAAACTCTTGGAGACCAACTCCTTGGTCGAAGAATTTATGTTGCTTGCTAATATTTCTGTGGCCAGAAAAATTTACGACTCATATCCTCAGACCGCCATGTTGAGACGTCACGCAGCGCCTCCAGCTACAAACTTTGAGGCTCTTAATGAAATGTTGCGCGTGAGAAAGAACGGAATGTCTATTTCCACCGAATCCTCAAAGGCACTTGCTGATTCTTTGGACCGTTGTGAAGATGCAAATGATTCATACTTCAACACCCTTGTGCGTATCATGTCCACGAGATGTATGATGGCTGCCGAATACTTCTCTTCTGGATCTTATGGCTACCCAGACTTTAGACATTATGGTTTGGCCGTGGACATTTACACTCATTTCACGTCACCCATCAGAAGATACTGTGACGTTGTGGCACACAGACAACTCGCGGGGGCCATTGGATACGAGAACTTGGATTTGAGTCACAGAGACAAGACCAAAATGGAGTTGATCGTGAAGAATATCAACAGAAGACACAGAAACGCACAGTTTGCCGGAAGAGCCAGTATTGAGTACTATGTGGGACAAGTAATGAGAAACAACGAGTCTACACAAGAGGGGTATGTGATCAAATGCTTTAACAATGGTATTGTTGTGCTTGTACCCAAGTTTGGAGTCGAGGGGCTCATCAAGTTGGAGAACCTCGGCGACGTGACCAGCGCCGACTACAACGAGGAGAAGTTTGAGTTGTCTTTCACTGATGTCAAGGGCCAGAAGCGGGTCGTGGGTGTGTTTGACAAGATCAACGTGGCGGTGAAGTCTGTGAAGGACGAGGTGAGCGGAAAGAGAAAGGCTGAGTTGCTGCTTGCGTGAATACAGATGGGAATAAATAAAGTTAGAGCGTACACAAAAATAAATATAGTTAAGATACAAGTGCGATATGCGTCGAGTATAACCGACTAGTGTTATCGACAGGTAGAAGTAAAAAAAGTCATACGTCTCGGTTGCGGAGCCCCCACAATCAGCTACAGTCGCTAGTTACCCCATAGTTCTTGTTTTGGTTATTTGGTCATTATTAGCATACGCTCGCTTAGGCACCAATGTGCTTGGCGAGAGCGTCGATCGTCACGAGCTTGATGTTGTGCTTCTTGGAGAAGGCCTTGCAATCGTCTAACCTCATCATCAAGCCGTCCTCGTCTCTGACAAGCTCGCAGATCACCGCAGCCGGCTGCAACCCTGCCAACTCGCACAACTGGACACTGGCCTCAGTGTGGCCACGTCTTTGCTTGAGAAGACCGGGAACCGCGCGCAACGGCAACACGTGGCCCGGCTTGATGAAGTGGTCGGGCTTGGACGTAGGGTCGGCCAACTTGCGCGCCGTCAACGCTCTGTCGTGGGCAGAAATGCCTGTGGTGGTTCCGTCAGCATAGTCGCAAGTAACGGTGTAGGCGGTACCATGTCTGTCGGTTCTGTCCTTCAACATGGGCTGCAAGTCGAGCTCATCGGCTCTGGCAGTGGAAAGCGGCACGCAAACGTAGCCCGACGAGTAGCGGACCAAAAACGCCATCTTTTCCTGGGTGGCTTTTTCGGCAGCGATCACCAAGTCACCTTCGTTTTCACGGTTCTCATCGTCCATGACGACCAAGAACTCTCCGTTCTTGATAGCTTCGATAGCCTCGGCGGCAGTGCTGAACTCAGACATAATTAGTGTAGAGAGTGAAGGTGGCGGCGGAGGGCGTGGTAATTATAAGGAAGAAGCACGCCGGATGTTGGCCTGTACGAACCTCACCGGTGAGTATCTCATTACTAACCTCAGGTCCCTCGGAATTCGACCGCCTAATTTCGGCATTTGCAGACGGCGCGGCAACGCGAGTTTTTCGTTACTACCATTCTTTGGCCGTACGCGGTCACCGTGAACGCCAATTCCACGTTTTTTTTCCGACCCACTCCCGACTTCCGCTGTGTCGTTTTGGCCAGACCAAGCGTCTGTTTCGCCCGCCTGCACTACCGTTGTCATCAGCCGACGCATGCAGGGCTGACCAAGCACGATGACAGATGCATTACTAACATTTTCCTCGCCAACGTAGGAACAATTCGTGCGAGGCGACACCACAATCCGTAGACTTCTGGCCCAGCCCATGTATAATGTCGCATTCAATCCCGAGCGAAGCAAATTATTGTCCATTTGCCTTGACATTGAGGTAACGACCAGTTGTGCCCTGTACCCACTATGCCCTTGTAGACAAGTGCACATGCAGTCCCCTCCAACCAGTTCACCACTAAGTCATGGAATCGCTGGGCTACAGAGAGTTCACGGCGAAATACGGAGATGATGAGTTCAATTTCCAGATGATCGAGTTTGACAACAAAATGATCATCAACGTCATGACAAACGGCATAGTCGACACCACGCTAGACATTCCGTTGTCGGCACACGCAAACATCAACTCTCAGCTACAAGACGAAGAGTCGCTAGGAGTGGAGCCCATTGTGCTCTTGGGAGATCCCCGCAATATTAAAATACAGGTGGTTGCCAGCCAAATCGGCAAGTTGGTACAGCTACTGAAAAACCCCCGCAATGTGATTTTGAGCATTGGATCTAGATGGTTTGGCAAGGCCGACGAGGCGCTGGACAATGATTTCGAAAAGCTCATGTTTGTGATGCAGCACATCAAGCAACTATTGGCATAATGCTACAAATATGACATGGCCGCAAATAAATCAAATGTCATGGTTTCTATTACGTCTAGACTACTTCTTGGCTTTCTTGACTCTCTCCTTAGCAGGCACCTTTCTCTCCTGTTTTCCCCACACCAACTTGTGTGGCTTCATGAAAGCGTCCAAAGTGGCCTGGTCCACAGCGCTTCTTCTCTCTTGGTAGGCAGAAACGTAGTCTTGCAACACAGTAATACACTCCTTTTTCATCTCGGACGACAAAATCTCACCCTTCTTGTAGCCTTCGGCCAATTGGTCCAACTTTTCATCGTCGTAGCTGAAGAACGAGAGGTACTGGTACGCAACATCGACGTCAATGTTACCGCCCAACTCTCTGTGCTCCTCCAAAGTGGCCCTGCCTCCGGAGAAAGCGTACTTGTTGATCTTCTTTTGAATCTGTTTAGGGGTGTCACCCATGAAGATGGAAGTGGTGGTGTCAGATGCTGACATCTTGGTGGAAGCCCCTTGCAACGCAGGGAAAAACTTGGCGTGGATCAAAGATGGCTTGGAGAACTTCAACTTGTCGGCAACGTCTCTGCACACTCTAAAGTATGGGTCTTGGTCAATGGCACAAGGAATCAAACATGGCGTCTTTGGTGGCAAGCCCAACACATCAGGGAAAGAGGAGGGGAATGCAGTGGCGATTTGAACACTGGCAAAGTGGAGTTTACCAATGCAGTCGGAGTCTTGGAAGCCAAACACGGCCTTCGCGGTGGAGGTGGTGATCTGCCTCGAGGTTCTGACCACATTCTCGTAGAAGGCCGAGTTCATGTAGTCCAAGTCAGAAAAGATGAACGTGTTCTCCGGTTTGAAGCCCACAGCGATAATGTCCTTACCATTCTCCACGGCAAATCTCTTGACATCATCAATCGTCAACTTTGGCTTGAACAAAAACTTCTCGTCGTCGGTCAACTCAATCACCAAAGGAACATCGAAAACATCCTGCAACCACTTGGTGAAAATGAATGGGACCATGTGGCCCAAATGGAGCGAGTCCGAAGAAGGTCCTCTACCGGTGTACAAGAAGAAGGGTTCACCGTGCTCATACAAGTCCAAGATACGATCCAAGTCTCTCTCAGAAAAGAACACACCTCTCTTCAAGAAAGGATGAGGCTCCTCGCCGGTGACTTTGGTGAATCTGTCGAGGGTTTCTGGGGTGATGTGCTTGGTGCCGAACGAGGCAATAAGCTTGTTGTAGTCGATACCTTGTGATTGGCCGTTTTCGTCCACGGCACCTTCAACCTCCCAAGGAGTGACCTTCTGCTCAGCATTAGATTGAGGATCCTTGATCTCGAGAGTGGCAATATCAACCGGCTCAGCCATTGGTGGGGGGAGTAATTTGGGGGGTAGGTGAAGTGGTAGAAAAACCTTTTGTACTTCTTAACGCACGTGATCCCCTCAGTCAAATCCCAGTAAACCAAGACCCCCCCAACGAGCTCAAAGATACAACGAGGGACCGTACAGAGTAGCGTTTGAAAATGACACTGTCACAATTACAAATGGAATACCGAAGTTGCAGAAGTTTTATTACACACGTTATATGAGTTATATAATGAGATTAGAAGTGGAGTTTGGTGAAGAACCACTTGTTCTTACCGGCTTGGTGCTTTTCTTCCAAAGCCTTCTTGACAACCTTCTTAGCTTCTTCTCTTTGGGATGGCTCAGACAAGGAGTCTGGGGTGACAGCGTTCTTGAAAGACTCAACGTCCAAAGAGTATCTAGTTGGCATCAAGTGGTTGTAGTTGACCAACTTGACGAATGGCTTGATCTTGGTTCTCTTGGCAACCTTCTTGGCGTCGTGAGCTCTGGTGACCTTCAATGGACCTCTCTCAATACCAACGACAACGGCGTGTGGGAAAGAGTGAGACTTGGTACCGTCATCGTGTGGTCTGACAACGACAACCTTCTTACCAGCGAAACGACCACGGGTAACGATAGCTAATGATGTTAGTATGAATGTCCAGATGGGTGATTCCTGCTGGGTGAAGAATTTTTCATTTGGGCAAGCTATAACAATTCACATTTTTGGCTTGCTTCTGGGAAAACGAGGAATGCCAACAGTACAGCTCTAAGCAGCTGAGTCTTCGTTGAGCACTCGTGAAGTTTTTTTCCGGACCACAGTCGTGAAAAGGGGACATTAAAGATCGGATAATTTGGGGTCGAAATACCGCCAACATACCAACCAAGGAAGAAGGATAGTGTGCGTCACCAGCAGGGAATCGTATCAACTATGTTTCGAAAAGGTACATACCAACTTTACCGGACTTGATGAACTTAGCCATTTTAACGTTGTGTAGTGTAAAGTGAAAAATCAAGAGGGAAGTGTGCCAGAAAAATTTTTGAGAAAGCGAAATTCCCCCAGCCACTGTGCAGGCGTTTGTGTGGTGAACGAATGGCGATGGCTGTGGCACGGATGCGTCTTTGGGATATATGCACAACACCACCTTTGGTGCGCCCGGCTTTTACACGTGACGGCCGTGACTGTCTTTCAGTCGCTCCTGTCTGGCACCAATGCTGACATGCTTCCCTCTCCACAGGATTTTGTGGGGAACATGTGACGGCTCGTACGAAAACACAAAGAACGAACCAGTACAGCACAGCGTGCTTTGTTTCATTGTAGTTACACAACATTTATCGTTTGAATCGCACTCTAAGTACTACGGTTGCACGAGGATGTCTTGGTGTTGTATATTCTTTTTGCAATCACTTGTGGCCTCTAGATCTGGCTAAAAATTTGGAGTTGAGAGGCGTGATTTTGGCCGCTGGAGCAGCCAGATTCCCCGTAGGCCTATGACTCGGGGATGAAGCGTGCTCACGGCGGCCATCTTTAGAGAAACTGGACCTGCGGTTCTCTGTCAGGATGTGTCCGCTTTGGGAGACAGCCAACTGCGCTGCATACACAGTTCCAGCCTCCCCTCTATCACCTTCAACGCCCCACCCAGACGGACCAACCAGACCGTGGCTCAAAGGTGGAGGTGGGGGTCTTCGCTTGGAGTTCTTGCTCTGCTTACGCCTTGCTTTGAAGAAAGGCAGCGACCTTTCTTTCGCGTTCATGGAAGACACGTATTCTTCATGATTCCGGTTGTTTTCACTTCCCGTAGATACGTGTCTGCTGGCCTGCGCAGTACCCGTCATATCTGGTGTTCTTGGACTTGGCATCGTTGTGGACTTGACAGCAGCTTTCCGTTTGGCTTCTGCTTCATGCTCTCTTTCGTACTGGTTTATCTTGCTTTTTGCCAATGAATCTGTCCACTTGTTGACGTCGAATTTGTCAACTTCAAATACGAACGTTGTCAGAATCGCCTGGACTGCAAATATACCAGTGGACAGTAACATTTTGGTGAACTTAGAGCCAGTCGTGATCACCTCTTTGAACTTAATAAAAGGGTAATTGAGACGAACTTCAAGAATCAATTTTTGCGCAGAGTCTTGGTCTTTTTGCGTGAACACCAATAATCTTCCTTGCGTCGTAACCAAGGCTGTACAGGGCCTAGCTTTTTCCAACGAAAAGACCGATTTTTTTGTACCCCCACTGCCAGCAGATGCAACAGAATTGGTGTCTGCCAGTGTATCAGCTTTTTTGTCTGCGTGTGATAAAAATTTCCTGAAGAGACCCTTGCCAATTTTGGTAGTGGATCCCGTCAGCGTTGCGAGCGGTTCAGACTCCTTCTCCTCTGGAATTGAATCTATTACACTTTCAGTCTCATCAATGTAGTAAGTGATAGCATCGCTTTCGTTATCAGGATGCAATTTCAGCGCGAGGTCACGCGTGGAGGACTCTCTGAATCCCTTACCTTGAGCCATATGAGAAAGAAATGACCCGTTGTCACGATTATCCATTGCTTGCAACTTGTTCACCAAACCCAATGGGGCATCGTGAACAATCCCCTTATGCTTTCTTTCAAAGAATTCAGTGGATTGCTTGCAAAAATTCACCTGACCAACATTGATTATTCTTTCCGAGGGCAACTGCAAGAATTCTTGCCAAGCTATTTCCACAGCCGACATGGGACTTACGCTCATTACCCTTGACTTAGGCTTTTTCGAAGTGTTGCCATCCGACTTGATACCAGACTGGCTTCTGGAAAAGCTGGCCATGGTATGTATGGTGGGTCTTAAAATGTTTGTTCCGGGGATATATTCCGAGGCTGCATGGGGTCTAGAAGAAGAACTGCTGCTAGAAGAAGGCGTGGGCCTCATTCTTGAGCTTTGCTCAGGTTCATTGTCCTCCTCGCTTTTGTTGAGTACTAAAGCCGCTACACTAGCAGCACTAAAACCCTTACCATTATTGGTGTTTTCAGACAAGCGTCCAGAAGGCACTCTATTTGCGTTCTGTGACGGCTTTGGTGATGGTTTCGAAGTTGCTTTCTTGACAACAATGGATGAAGTAGCTGGTTTTGCACTCGCAGGCATTTTCATCATCGATTTTGCTGATGCTTTGTACGGACCCACTTCGGGGATTTCCGCGGTCCAAATTCGGTCATCATCACTGAAATCAACGTCATTGAAGAAATAATGCTTCTGGATTTGCTCGATACTAGCTCTCCGAGAAGGTTGCAAAACCAAAATCTGCTTAATCAAATCACGAAGAATCAACGGAAAGCCGGCGCTGAATGCATATTGAAGCTTAGTGATTTTTTGGAATGTCAAATACTCATTGGTGGCTTTGAAGGGTGGCTTACCCGCGATCATTTGGTACAAAATGCAGCCAAAAGCCCAAATATCACCAGGTTTTCCACAGTATTTGTTCTCCAACAATTCTGGCGAGACATATTCTGCCGTGCCCACGAAGGATTTAGCACGGACGTCTAAAGGATATTCTTCCTCTTCCTCTTCGGAACCGTTTTTCTTCTTTTTCTCAAGCAACTTAGCGGTACCAAAGTCTGTGATTTTGATCCTGAACTTGTCGTCCAACAAGATGTTTTCCGGTTTAATGTCTCTGTGGATTACTCCATTATCATGCATGTGCTTCATTGCTGAAAGGATTTGAGCACTTAAGTGTTTTGCACACTCTTCATTCAAGGTACCATGTCTTTTTATCAAAGTCAAAAGCTCACCATTTGAAGCATAATCAAGGACAAAGTAAAGAGAGTGTTTGTCTTGGAAAGTAAAGAAGAGAGAAATGATGCCCGGGCACCTGCTGAGTCTATTGAGAGCATGTTTTTCAATGTTAACATACTTTACTTTCTTCTCCTTGATGATGTGGCGCTTATCCAAAATCTTCACAGCGTATTTCTTGCGTGTAATCTTGTCAGTTGCAAGAACCACCGTAGAGTAGGACCCTTCGCCGAGATCTTTGCCGAACTGAAAGTCTTCAACCGTTCTGCGAATGACTTGCGGGGAGATTTCGCCCGGAATCTCTTTCACGGCGGCACCTTTTTTAACCCAGTCTTCTTCTTCTTTCGATTCGTCTGCAGGGGTACTGGAGATCACAGAGGATGGCTCTTCAATTACATCAATGTCTTCTTCAGAATCAAGGTCATCATCATCGCCTTCGACATCCACCAAGCTTTCTTCTTCCCTTGGAACCAAGTGGTGGTGTCCCCTTATCAAGGGTGCCGAGGAAATTAGCAGTCTATATGCCGACTCGGATGAAGGGGTGCCAACTAGCACATTCAACGAGGAGTTGGTGTATCCCTCAGTCTCGCCCGCCGGAGTGAAGTCGAACGAGTTGGAAGATACGGGAGTTCCCAGTTCGCTATGGCCCGTTTGCAGAGCTCCATCTGTATCACGGTTGAGTGAAGTGCGAGGGTAATTGATCGAAAGAAACGGGGAGTTGCGATATCCTGGTTCAGCCGTGCTCGAGTCTAGGCTGTGTTCCAGATCATGTCCATTCGATGCATAGTTTTTGTAGATGTTATCGATCTCATTAGATAAACTTCCAAAGCTCGTGCTGTCTCTTGCCGGGGAAGCCATTATCAGATAGATCAAGGGAGAAAAATCAAGTCTTCATTCAGAGCAGCCTCGGGCTCTTACAGTTTCTCGTACTCTCACAAGATAGAGGAGTAAATTGGGAAGGAAGGAAAGTATGAATCCAATCACCCGAATGCGCTAGGCAACGTTACACAAGAGAAACTGACCAGGGGAAAAATGCGGGAAAGGAAAAAAATACCTTCAAATTGGATGAATGTTCTAGATTCTGTCTCGCTTTGATGCTGTATGGATCAAGACTCGAGTGTGAATGGAGTGAATGTCGAAAGGAGATTAATTGAGATCGAGTTGCGTCCAGTATATAATTATGTTTATGCCCTGCATACTTGCAAGAAGGCTTAACATAGCCGTGAGGCTATGGTGTTACTTTGATTTGGGGGTCTTTGCGCATTTGAGAAGAATTAGCTTGCAGAATAAAAGCCGATGAGTAGAAAAACCTATGGCTCCCCCCAAAAAGTACTTACATGTGGCCTTTCTGGTGTTTGTTGACGTGGCAGTTTTGTTCGGAGTATTAGTATTGATGTCGTTTCGCAACTTTGCACAACTTTGTTTAAATGACACAATAATTACGTGACCTAACTCTCTTTCAACTCAGAAAATCGAGTACGAACCCAAAAATTGTTATATTCAAAAACACTAAATATTCTTTTGAATAAACAGTTGAACTAGTGTTTTGGTTGTTTTCTCATTGAAACCTCCCTTTTGTGTGGATTCTCCCATGTGTTTATAATGAAGAGAATGGTGTCCCAAGTGCACCACGAACAGTACCCCCCCCAACCGACCAATGATCACAGAGTAGAATTATTGAAGCATTCATGACAATATCGGATACTTTTTCTCTGCTCTGATTGTGATATGGACCTTCTTCTTATCCTGAAGCTTATCTAGTGCACGTGATCAACGCTGATTTGAGTACGCACCTTTAGGTATTGGAGCATACATCTAATCGTTTGGAAACAACTGCAAAATCCTACTTCTCGGGACATATCCTAGTACATCCAACACTGAACCTTGGTAATGAACCAGAACTGAAATCTCATCTGAAATGGCATTTCCGTTCGAGCCGACACAGCTAAGAGCACAATTAAGAGCCTTCAATTGGGCAACTGGAGAACTTGATGACGGGATAGGTAACATTATTAAGCCGCTCAAGAGAGGATTTTTCTATGAGCAATCAAATGAAAGATACTTCAAGAACTTCCGATCTGAATCTCCTCCAATTCCATATGAGCTCCCACTTGACTCTACCCATCATTCTGGAATCCAGTTTGGCCACAAGAAGGGTTTATCCACAAAATCTATACCAAAGCTGCTGAAGGCCGACAAAAAATCAGAAAAGCAATCCAAGCTTGAAAAGAGGTCAAGGCAAAAGTCCATAGCGACAAGGGCCTCTAATACTATTGAGGAAGGATTCACCTTTAATGGTGCATCCAGCGCCATTTCTATAGGCGAACAGGTATCACCGGAGCAAAGCCCGCCAAAAATCAAGGCTAAAGAGAAGCAAAGGAACCAACTTTCAAAGCTATTCAAAAAGCCTGACAAGTCTTCAATCTCAGTCAGTTCATCCGACGGCTCCGTAGGTGATCGGGTGTCACTTCCCAGTGTCGGGTCTGTTGCTCGCCTGATTTCAACTCTTTCTAGCATTACTGATAAACCTTCGGGAATGGGGGATGAAATTTCAAGCCTAGGAATCTCTTACTCTAGTCAAGACACCGACAGCTCAAGGCGTGAAAGAGGTAAGATCTTGAGAGACGACGAGACAGCGACGGTAGACTCTCTTTATGGCGGAGAACATGAAATAGATGGCGAGGATAACAGAAAAGAAGAAGATGAACTCGCAGACGAAACTTTGGATGAAGAAGAAAGTTATAAAACTATATCATCAGCATTTACCGATATGAAGTCCGATTCATTGGATGATATCAGTGGCTCCTTGATTTACGATTATACAGTTCCTGACAGCTATGTGCTACAAGATCAAGAATTAAACCGCCATATAAATGGAGCGGCTATTCTGGAAAGCGCATCTTTTACTCCCATGAAACAGGCAACACTATCCAGCTTGCTATCATCCGCAGACGAAGAATATGCGAAAGCTCCTTCGAAATCGGAAGTGGGAACCCCAAGGAAGAGGCGACAAAGCTCTTTATCGTTTCAAAAATTGTACAACTTGATACCTTCTACTGATTCTGAGAACCACTCTTCGAACCTCAGTTCCTTAATTCAATCGAGGCATAAATCATCGAACAAAAACCCATTGAATTACTAC
Source organism: Clavispora vitiphila (assembly GCA_030557995.1). NCBI lineage: Eukaryota > Fungi > Ascomycota > Pichiomycetes > Serinales > Metschnikowiaceae > Clavispora > Clavispora vitiphila. The sequence continues at coordinate 244,993 of JANIJR010000006.1, forward strand.
AGTTATATCAACTCGAACACTTCCACTGCTGGCAGCAAACTCGTGAAGATTGATATTTTTGTTCCCCCTAAGATGCAACCGGTAATAAAGCAAATGGAGATAAACAGTGGTGCGCCAATTGTGGATTGCATTGGTTATATTTTATTGAAATTATCGAGTCTTCCAGGTGCCGAGAAGCGTGACTTAAAAGATATGAACCCAAATTCATGGAGAATTGAACTTATTGACGAGGATGGAGAGTTGTACGATTCGACGTTCGGAGTTCTCGATAGAACAAGGCTACTCTCGTCATACAACTGCCCCAACTGTCTAGCTTTGTGCAAAGTTAAGAGCGAAAGCGAGATAGCGAAAAATGAAATTCAAACACCACTTCCACTTGAGTTTAGACAAAACCTTATTCAATACAGCACAAAGGAAGATCAAAACCAAATTGAAGCGGTGGCTTCCAATACTGATAAGTTTAGTGATGAAATGAACAAAAACTCAATCGAAGTTAAAGTTGGAAATATTCCTGGCACATCGTCAGGCACATTTGTGAGCTTCTATACAAGCGCATCTATGAAGATCGTTGGTTTACTAGATTTAATTGGCGAAATGTATCATTTTGACGCTTCTGCTTATTACCTTTGCAAAAAAGACCCCCAAAACGCAAAGCAGGCCACAATACTCGAGGAAAATCCAGGAAATGAAACCTGGATACCCCTTTTGGATAACACACTCTTGTTGGAAGGTTTGAATACTGATATTTTCTGGTTGTTGCCAAAGAATGCTAATTTACGCAAGAATTTCTTACAGGCAAACAATGAATCTGTCATTGAGAGTGGGATCACACCATCATCTCTTGCATTCAGCCCCGCCACATTTACACCAGCAGGAATTACACCTCCTACAAGACAATTGGAAGGAAAGTTTCAAAAAATGGCCATTGAGCTCAATGACAAGCGTGGAAACGAAGAAAACAAAGGCAAGAACGAGAGCGTCACTACAAAGAAACTATCTTCGTCGATGAAAGATGAACTTCCGTTCAATTTTGGAGATATTTTGCAAGGAAAAGGACAAAGTCAGCTTCCCGCCACGCTCAATACGATTTATTTCAAGTGGAAAGTCTACCGGAAAAAATCACCTATTCTTAATCGCATAGAAAAATCACTTATCATTGATGGCGATCATATCCACTTAGCACCATCTGATGACATGAAATGGAAAAAGAATCCATACGACAATCCGTTCTCTTCAAGCAATAACAACAGCAACAGCAACCACCACCACCACTACTTGCATCACTATAATTACTCCAAGTATTACAATGACACAATCATGAAAACAAGCTCTTTCCACATTACGCAGATCATAAAGATCAAACAATACAAACAGAGCAAAAACCCAAATCATTTCAAGATTGTGATCCAGAAGGCCAGCTACACTGGAGGCAAGGAGACCACTATAAAGAAAAAGTACGACCTAGAAGCAGAAAGCGTTGCGGAGTGTGAGGAAATCATCGAGAAAATCACATGGGCATTACATGTGTATAATCTGTCGAACTAAAAGTCGAGGATCAATCGAAGCCATCACAATTTGTTCTCATGTAGGAAATGATACGCCTAGTCTTGAGCCACCAATTTTATATCCTGCACGTTCCGCTACAACTTAGTCCTCATCGCGGCCTGCAAATACACTCTATCAAGGCTAATAATGTCTTCCCTTTCTCTGAATTGGAAGGCTCTCAGCCTCAAACTCAATAAGGGAAAAGTTACAAAAACCACAATCAAGAAGAAGAGTACAAAAAAAAATAAACCTGTACCGGAAGCTGCAACACCAAAGGAAGTTACTCCAACCAAAACCCTTCTTTCTCCTTTGGCACATGCGCTTTGGTCTACTGAAAACGGTGCAAAGATTACAATTCAACAAGGCGCAAACAAAATCGCCGCAACATATGATGACCAAAGGAAGAAATCTCCTGGTAAATATCTCTGTATTGACTGCGAGTTTGTTGGCGTGGGCCTTGACAACCGATCTGCTTTGGCTAGAGTTTCCATTGTTAACTTCTATGGTGTGACGATTATGGACGAGTTTGTAAAACCGAAAGAGAGAGTCACGGATTGGCGTACGTGGGTATCGGGTGTTTCGCCAAGAGATATGCATAAGGCGATTTCATTTGAAGAAGCGCAACAGAAAGTTTCTGACCTATTAAAGCATAAAATTCTTGTGGGCCACGCAGTGCAAAACGACTTGAAGGTATTGGGCTTATCTCACCCTAGAGCCATGACGAGAGACACTTCGCGTTTCTCGGAATTCCGCAAGCTGTCTAAAACCAAAGCTCCGGCACTTCTGAAGCTATCGTCTGAGTATTTGAAATACCAGATCCAAACTGGTCAACATTCTTCGGTTGAAGACGCACAAGTCACCATGGCTCTCTTCAGGCTATACATGCCAGCAATCGAGAAGGAAAGCGGCCGCTAAAACAACTTGCATTTTCTCAAATCTTATATTGCATTCTTCATTTATGACTAAAAAAAAATTCTTGTATTAGTGTACGTCTAGATTAAAACTGCTCCAACCGTTGCCCCTCGACGACGTTGCAGATCCCTCTGTAGAATATCTTCTCGATCAGCTTAGAGAGATGGTATGACTTGTCTTCCTTTGAAACCGAAGCACCTTCAAACTTTCCAATTCTGGACAAAATGCTGAACTGGAAATAATCCAACGTCTCCTGGATCTTTTTCTCATTTACAGCAACAGAATAAGATTGATCCAGAATAATTGCCATCTCAATGGAGACAAGCTTATTGACCAATGCAGTGTTAGCACTACTCACAATGTTATCGTGGAAACGTGATTGAACAAGATGGAATACCAACAAAGCCGACTCTCGTGAAACAGTATAGAGATGACAATAGAAACTGATGAATTTCTGGCTGAAAGTAGTATCGCAAGAACCGCTGAAAATGTACGAAGCAACAAGCAATCCCACCCTAGCTTCGTGTTCACCTTGGCATATGTAATCAAAAACAATTTTTGGCATATGGTCTTTTCCAATCGCAACGTATTCCTGGTTTGTACAACCAATCTCTGCGCAAACATCGTCGAAAGCAGAGCTTCCTGTCGACAAATAAAGAATAAAGAGATAGGCATAGGCGAAATTTTCTTTCTTGTCTTTAGAGTATATCAACTTTGTGCGTAATACTCGTTTCAAGCACATCATCGAGGTATGACGGAAGTGAGACACAGTAAGACCCTTGCAAATAATGTAAAAGAAGTGGAGTTTCCAGTTTTCACGAACTAGCTTCACTCCCATCTTATTTTCAAATGAAGAAATGATCGGGTCGATTTGGGACCTTTGCACAACGAATCTCTCTAGAAACGAGTCATCATCCTTTGCCTTTTCGAGTGCATGAGCTAAACCATTGGCAATAGCTTGGTAGGTAAATGAAAATTCGAGCAACGAAAAAGCAACCTGGGTCCACACTATTAAAGAAAAATACGGCGAATCCACTGTCAATCCTTCTTCAATTTGGCCATAGACGATTGCACAATTTGAAAACGTCTCAAGATCATCAAACATTATCGTTCCAAGCAACTTGAGAATTCTAGCACTAGAAGCATCGCTGACTCCAGATCTCGCCAAAACTGCAACTCCCAGCAAAGCCCGTTTTTGGAAAATCGACGTACTGAAAGTAATTTCCATAGACAAGGATGACCAACGTGTCATCCATCTTATTCTGTCATCAGCTGAGCCCATTTTGTAAGTGAAGTCTTGCAAAGTGTCGCAGAATGATTCGAACGCAGTGGCTTTATTGAAGAATTGAGTAGTGTCGGACATCGTCGCACGTTCTCTTGATGTCAAGCCAAACAACATCTTTGCTCTTTGACTGCTAAAATACTCAATGCTAGTGTCGATCAATTTCGATTGCTCTTTTGTCAACTTTGGTTTTCCTGAGAACGACTGGATAGTATTAACAACTAACTTCTGCAAATCAGAACCAAATTCAAGCATTGGATTGTTGATGAATAGAGTGCAAAAGAAGAAGACATCCAGCAAATACAACGATCCAAAATTGTATGAATTGAAAAACATGACTGTGCAAACCTTCACCAAAACCATAATTTCAAGTAACTTGCTCTGCAACACGATATTAGAATCTGAAGGTCGAGTTTCGCGAATACATCTGTTCAAGCGTGAGACAATTTCTCCACAAATCTCAACACTTGGCGTTATAACTGAAATAAGGGAATCCCAGTCGGAACCTTCAGATTTGTTTTCAATTGTATAAGCCAAGATCTCGTCCACAATTATCAGTGTAAGGCGTGTCTCAGAAAGCAATTTTTTCCAAATAGCTTCATTTAAAAATGGAACAATATTAGGGTTATCATCTGTAATTTTGCAAAATTGCCTCACGACATCTGCAACAAGATCTGCACCGTCCTCAAGGCTCAAAAACTGAGCAACATTGTCTATCCAAGGAGAAATGTACATGATACCACTAACTTTTGCTTCAGGGGGTAAGTTTCCAAAAGTATTGAAGAAAGCTTTGATCAAGGTAGGGCTCATTCGTTGAAGCTTTTGAGAGAAATATTTCGAAATGGATACAACAAAAGGCGTTGTGTTAACTGGGTATTCAACACGTTGTGCATGCGTGGATTTTATTCCCAAATCGTAATCATAGAATGAACAGATTGTGGCAAACAAATACGATGCCGAAGTTCTGACTTCTCGATTATTATCCAATATCCCATGGAAAACGATATTGAGGAGCTTGCCAAACAATTGATCTTCATTCTCTTCAGAGTGCTCCATGTTTGTAACCTCAAGCGCCTGTTTTGAATTTCTTAACATAGAGAAATACAAAAACCGGAGAATTTCTTGTCTGTGTGGGGATGACAAGATAATCTCATAATTATAGCGGTTAAGCGACAAAGTAAATTCATTTGGATCCCCAGTTTTATCTGATATATCACATTTAGTAAAATCAGACACTAGAAGAGTTTCAACCGGAATGGTGTACTTCGTTGCGATATGTTGCCCTTCAAGGGCTATCTTCTCGAAGCAGATTTGGATCCACTTTCTTCCTAGTTTGAGGGTCACAGGAGAAAACTCTTGAAGATCTTCATCAAATATCTTGCAATCTTTGAACACTGCTCGAACATCATGATTGACCAGAAGCGTAGAATCGCCAAGATATAAAGAATTGACAACCAGTGAGTCATCCGCATGGGAATAAAAATAAATTTTGAAATCGCTTTCGTACCTTGCGCTCCGAATTTTTGTCACAGAATCCACAAAAGTCAAATGCTTTTTTCTAGGAAGATTGAAATAGTAAATCTTCCCACAATTCTTGAAGAACATCGGAGGAGCATAATTGCGTAAATATGAAACATAGGAATCACCAAAAATGCTCATGTAGAAAAATTGAGTGAAGTCGTTGACAATATAAAATCGATTGTCCCACACCTTGCTTGCAGCTTCAAAAATGAGATAAACGAAGGTGGGAATATCATACCCAATATCCCGCAAATGTCTGAAGTTTACAACCACAGCAGGGGTGCCATCGTTAAACACAGCACTTTGCACAATAGGGCATTCAAAAGCCATTTCGATGTTTTTGGCGGAAAGTTTGGCCATAAAATCGGCATACATGGAATTGCTGATGTTCGCGGTTAGATCCACGACCTTGTATGAATTAGTACCCTGCAATGAAATGTATGATTTGGGGGCACCTAATTTTAACAAAGCAGCATCAATTTGCCTCCAAACTTCGAATTTGCGAGTGAGTTTTCCCGATGAAGAAAGGTCGTGCAAAATATACCGGCGGTGTATAGCAGTATGATAATTGTACAAGAACTTGTGAACATATCTCAAGCTTGGAGATGGCTTTCGCGTGATTTTATGGAATGGGTATTTCTCCGCAGTTTTTGCGACTGCTAATTTCTCCAAAAATCCAAAAACTTTATCATTCAATGCATTTAATTCCTTCGTTTTATTCTGAAGACATTGAATCTTTAAAGTATTGAGAGAACCATTGGCAATATATTGCATCACTCTCACCAATTGCATTAGCGACCGCTTGACCTTGCTATCGATAGAAGGCATGTCAAACGTTGACTCAGGACTGACTATAGCGGGGCAGAAGAATCTCAAGAATATGAAAGAACCAACAGCAATGATTGCAGTATCGTCAAACTTTTCCTTGATGCAAGAATATATTTTGGAACAGATAAATTTGAATGACTCTGGCACCCATTGCATAGAATTCACAATTTTATCAACCAAAAGGCTGAAGTATTCCATGAACAATTCAGTATGTCCATCTTCGCAAGACTTTTCAATCTCGAAGACAACGTGGTTATCAACAATTTGCTCAACGAACGGTTTCAAGACAACCGTTAGATATGGTAAGCCATCTTCCTTGGCAAATATAGACATCAAACGAGTGAGGGTACTATTACGCCGAAAGATATCCGACGATCTTGTTATACCACTCACTTCCTCTTCTAACAATTGATTGAACAAAGAATCCAACTTAGAAAGATAGCTGAATACACCATGTAGCGATGTTGCTAAGAGATTATGTTCTGCGGGAGAAGCCACAAAAGCAACTGCCCCGACAATATCACTGACAGCCAAAACTCGAAGAAACTCGTCATAATACTCTTCACAGTTCAGTGATTTACGCGAGGCGAGCATTTCCGCGAAAATATTCAAGAAAAATGACCGAATGGTCTTGTTTTCATGATAACCCAATGAAAGAACGAACTGCATTCCAATATCAGTGTTTGCCTCTAACAAATTTGAGATAGACTTTAATGAATTATCGGTAATATTTTGAATTTTGAACTTCGATCTCACCATTGTTGGACTAGGTTCTCCCGTCGTATGCTTTTGCAAAATCTTGTAAAATAACGAGAAATAATTTGAGAACATCAAGTCCTTGATACGCTTCACGTTCTTCTCTTTTGTTCCATCGGGAACTTCCAATGATAAATTCTTTAATTGTCTTTCAAGAACTTTTGAACATTCGCTGGCTAGTTCGACATTTAAATGCTCTATCTCTGAAGTCTTGTTACTGGAAGCAAAACCGGGATTAGTTGACGCAGGAGAAGGCAATGATTCCAGAGCAGTATTACCAATCTCAATGTCTTCAGGATTACTGAAGATGGCTATTTCAAGCCATTCAAATAGAATTTTTGCCAAAGAATTTCTCACTTTTCCGTTTCCTGCAAATCCAAACTCCGAGCGCGATACTCCAGCAGCATAAATATACTTGCAAAAGCGAAGCTTGAGCTTAATTCGGCCGACTGAATTAGGTATCAAATCAATAAACTTCAATACCAACTCGGCAAAATCGGGTAAATTCAAGACCAATATACACGAGCCATTGTTTATCACCGATAGCATAGCTCCAATAATAGAAAGTAATTGTTCCATGAAAAGGTAAGCGTTCTCGCTAACTTCGCCCGCTTCAATATAAGAACCTGCGACCTTGATAAATTTCTCACCGATCATGTAAAAGACATCAGGATGAGATTCATTCGACAAAGCATCCTTTATGACGACCCGCGTGACAAGATCTTTAGAGTCTGATATTTCAATTGCTTTATCGAAGAAGTCAGAAACTTTAGACATTATAAGCTCCTTCTCAACAGGATGTGCTTTTGAGAAATCTTCATCAAAGAAGCAACCAGAAGTAGATACTAAGAACCCAGTGAAATGTCTGAATACAAGGTTATACTCGCTTGATTCGGAATGCTTTTCTTGTTCAACCATTCCCAGCCATCTTTGGTATATCAACAACCAAGCATGATATAAAGACATAGTGGGCTTAACGCTTGTAAGAATCCCTCGAATTCTCTTGTGGAGAGAAACAAGCCCCGTGAAAACCAAATCATCATCCAGTAGAGCTTCAAAAACTTCCACTAAGTTGTCTTTAAAACAGTCAGGAGAATGGAACTTGTACTTGAAATCCGCAATGTGCCATTTTATCAAAGTTTTGGTTAGCCCAAAAAATTGGATATCATGGGTGCATATGGCTAAAAGGAGCACAGTTTCAACAGATTGGACCAAGGGTGCACATTTGGAGTGAAACCAAGCGTCATTGACAATACTTCTTTCAAAAGTATCAGGAAGAAAGTGCTTTTCCTGGAGAAATCTGTTGAGGAACACAAAACAAGACTTGAACTTCGGATCAGTTAATGATAGATAGCTCGCCGCATGAATTGTTTCCTGAGTGATAAAAATGCTCGCAAGGGCTGATACATACATTCTTGAGGCATTGTTCCTAAGATTCGGGTAATTCCTTTTTACCAAAGTCATCGATAGGGAACAAGCGGCATCAAACAATTCTGAAGATCCGATGATCGATTTAAATTTGCAAGCAAGTCCAATAGGAGATGCAGCTTCTCGAGTAAACTCAAAAAGCTCAGCACAATTGGTTTCATTTGGAAGTTGATTTTCGTATGTCCCGCATACGAAGAAATATCGAGGAGATGCTGTGAATACACGGAGTAAATCAGAGAGTATCTTTTCCAAAACACCAAGAGATTCCTCGGGAATGTTACCCCAAAACATGATTGTGGAAGGCTTTGAAACTTGCGAAGATTTTTCCGTGCTTTGCTTTCTTAAGCTGGTCTTCGACTGAGCCAGCACATCGCTGCCCTGAGATGAATGAGTAGGTATCGAATATCTGCGGCTACTTGGGGACAACTGAGGACCTAGATACTCATCAGCTCTTGAGTTGTTGAACTCATTCAATATGTCACACAAGCGAAGAGTGAATGCCTTCAAATCCAGATGCAAACAAGCCATTACTTTACCAAAAGGACCTTCGAATTCGGAAGAGTTGGATAGTTCTCTTATCATTTGAATGTAACTGTGAAGATCTCTGCAGTATTCAGGATCTGACAAAGAATCATCAAGCCCGCTGATCCAATCCTTGAGATTTTTCTCGAATCTAGGGACATACTTCTTTGGGTCCACCGCGATAGCTGACACCAGAGATTTAACGAACAAGGTTCTGTATCTCTTTTGTAGGGAAGTAGAGGTCAATTTATGCCGCACTCCCTTCAAGTGCTCGTGAGTAGGGTCGAGATAACGAACAGTAAACTCTCTCACTCCACCGGAAACATATGGAATGCGACAACCGAGATAAAATATGTCAATCAAACATTCAAAAGAGTTTAAGTCACTGCTTGTCTGAGAATCTCGAATTAGACCAGTTAAGAACTTTATTCTCTTATTGAACGACTGCTTGAGTTTGTTCGGCTTCGATAAAAATTCATCAAAGTCTGACACGCACGGTAGCACGAGCCATGAAGATAAAGATGGAGTCACAGCAGATTGTTCGTCAAAAGCAGTAGCAACGAAATCAAAGAGAAGCTTGCTATTTTTCTCCGCAGGACTTCCCGCGTAAATGTTTTCCGAGTAGAACTTCGGTCTGTAAATGCACTGGGTTTGTAAGTTGACTGAGCTGTAGTAAAGAAAAAGTTCTTTCCATGAAGTTGTGCGGATGAATGGAATTGCCGTGTATGTTCGTCTCAAATTGGATATAGCAATTTCTGGGGTGCAGTAAAGATACATTAGGAGACAAGCATACCTTCGCATGGCGCCTATTGGGAGATAATCACTTTTCTCAGACCAAATAAACAATTTACGCTTCAAAACAGAGAAGTATTGCTCTGGGTTTGAGGCGGCAACATAACGCAATATGCTGATGATATGGCGATCAATCTCATTGATGTGCAATCTGATGTTCTCTGGGGAATACTCCGGAGTCGAAGAAACAAAATACTCTTCGATATTCAAGGGTTCTAGTTTAACACGACGAATGGTTGCCCAAGCTTTCCGATTCACATCTGGAGACATGATGGATACAAAAACCTCGATGAGGTATTGAACATCCATATCGAGAGGTGGCGGTGGAGGGTAGGAGTACAAGTTGAGGGTATCCGAGTCGCTTGCGCTTTCGTACTCAGAGCACATACCCTGATTTATGCTGTGCTCCTCCGGGAGCTTAGTGATATCCCAGCTGAAACGAAGCAACACGGAAAGCAACTTGATCATGATAAGCGTCGAGGTCATGGTCTTTTCATCGCGCTCACGCAATTTCTTCGTAGCTGGATCAATGTTTAGCTTCTCTATGATAGAAAGAAAGTGGCCAACGATGTCGGACATGAAATCCTGCTGGCCATTTGCCGGCGAAGGCTTGCAATAGGTCAAGAAGAGATTGGTTGTGGCAATGAACTGCGGGTTGAGTTCCACTTCGTCGAGCGAGTACCCGCTTCTATTAGGGAGTAAAGATTCTAGTTTCAGAGCAAAAGCTCCGATGAAATTGGTCTGTAGAGTGTCCCCCATTGTGTGGATATGGGATAAGGGCAGGATGGACGGAGAAAACGCCGGTATCTACCCGATTGGAGGCACGGAGCTGCCGAAGATGTGATGCACGGGGAATATGGAGCCAGGTCTACCCACTAAAATGGTTGAAAGGAGATGCTTGGTGCTTCGGCGACAAGTGGCAGGAGTGTGATGATGGTGAAGGCTACCAAATTTGTGGCTGAATAGTTGCTTGATTCGCGCTGGAATCTGCACGACTGCGTAACTCGAGCTACAAAGGACACTGGGCCAAAGAGGAACTAGGGACTCGAAGATATAAAATAGAGGTTAGAGGAGAGGTAGTGTTTTTGGCAGGCTGTGTTGGGATGTGAGCAGAGGCTGGTTTGCTCTGCAGAGTGTTGTCCACCACCATGTATCACCATGGGTGCGAAGTCGAAGGTGTGGTTGGGCTTTTTTCTTTTCTACTGGGAGCGGCGCTGACAAAACACAACGAGCCAAGAGTTGAGCTGTTTGACTTTTCCGTCTTGTTGCTTCTTTTTTGTGCTCGGCGAAGGCACTCAAACGTGGCGTCAGACAGAAGGGACGCTGGCGTGGGCTAAACGGCCATGTCGTCATTCTACGCGACATGCAACGAACAGCTTGAAAAACGGCGTGGCCCTCAAGTAAAGTTTCGAGCTTGTATAAAGGGGACATTTAGACCGCAGTGCGGCAATGTGTCGGAAATAAGCTGTGGGTGGACGGATGAGGGCAAGATAAAATTGAGCGGGCGGTTCGAACAACTGGCACCCCAAGTAACAACACTGGCCAAAGACGCAACGGCAGCAACCAACAAAGTACCCGCCGTTCAAATCCTCCGGTGCTACATTGGCCCACTACAGGGCCAGAGCCGGAGTGCACATTGGCCGGGCCAATTAGGATCCGCAGTCGCGGCGGTGGTTGGGCGAAAAACCTACACTCCACCGAGGCTTTTTCTCCACATTCGACAAAATGGGTGCTGCTTACACTATTCTCGGAAGATCTGTCCAACCACACGTGTTGGCTCTTGCCACTTTGGGCGCTGTTGTGTTCGTCGCCGTTCCTAAGCCATGGGGTCCAGCCAAGCCAACCCACCCAGCCATTGGTGCTTCTTCCCCAGAAGAGGACAAGTTTGTCAAGGATTTCTTGGCCAAGCACTTGGAAGAAAAGCACTAGGTTATAGGTGCTAGCGCATACATAGCTAATGAATATTCATGGGAACGAAGTCGTAATTGGTAAGTGTGCTCAGTCTTGTCTCAGTGCGGTGAGTGCGGTGAGTGCGGTGAGAGCGGTGAGTGCGCATCTCCGTATTGTCTTCAGGCGGTCGCACAAGTAGAGAGACGGCCACCGTAGCAATTCTAGACAGCAATGGGTTGGATTCCATCTGACCACTCGCCTGTTCCATTTCTCTACTCCTCATGCTCTCTGCTATCTTCTTTTGCCTCCGTCTGTTCTTGTGTTCGGCAGAATGCTGCTTTGGCTGGGGCGACCTGTATACCCACCCTCATCTCTGCGAGAAAAAATCCTACTCCTACTACACCTCATCATCATGTCTGCCATCTACAAAGCGTTGCAGTCCAAGCTGTCGAAGGAAACCTCGGAGAAGGCCAAACATATCAACCGCCAAAGAGTGTTGGTCACCTCCTCGCGTGGTGTCACCTACAGACACCGCCACTTGATCCAGGATTTACTCCAGTTGATGCCGCATGCCAGAAAAGAGCCCAAGTTTGACTCGAAGAAGAACTTGCACCAGCTCAACGAGGTGGCGGAATTGTACAACTGCAACAACGTGTTCTTCTTTGAGGCCAGAAAGCACCAGGATCTCTACCTCTGGATCTCCAAGCCACCGAACGGACCTACGATGAAGTTCTACATCCAGAACATGCACACATTGGACGAATTGAACTTCACCGGTAACTGCTTGAAGGGCTCTAGACCCATTTTGAGTTTCGATAAGTCCTTCTCCGACTCCCCTCACCACCAGCTCATCAAGGAGATGTTCACCCACACTTTTGGCGTTCCTCCTAACGCCAGAAAGTCCAAGCCATTTGTGGACCACGTCATGACCTTCTCCATTGTGGACAACAAGATCTGGGTGCGTAACTACCAAATCTCCGAGACCCAGGACGTCAAGGAGTCCGAGGCGGCCACTGTCGACACTGACGGCTTGTCGTTGGTGGAGATTGGTCCTCGTTTCGTCATGACCTTGATCACGATTTTGGAAGGCTCGTTTGGCGGACCAAAGATCTACGAAAACAAGCAGTACGTGTCGCCTAACGCCGTCAGAGCCCAACAGAAGCAACAGGCGGCCGAACAGGCCCGGTCACGTGCCACCGCTGCGTTGGACCGTAAGGTCAAGAGACGGGAGATGGTGATGAAGGCCGACCCCTTGTCGAACGAGAGCTTGTTCAAATAGTGTAATATAGGGTAATGGAACAACTGCAGAGATGTAAGGGCTTCCCAGTTGGAGCGTAGAGTAGTTATGAGGCGACGCGAGGGAGCGAAGGCAGTCTAGACATCCGTCTACGATCTGTTTGTAATAGCTCCGTCATCGGCTCAGTAGTCTTTGCTGCATATGCAGAGGGGTCCAGCACAGTGATTTCGTCCGTCCTTCCCCTGACTACAAGTTCCGCACGAAGTACCACTGTCGCTTATTATGCACCAAGAACCACTGTTTTATTGCGCACCAAGAACCACTGTTATATTGCGCACCAACAGACACTGTTTTATTGCGCACAAACAGCCACTGTTGATAACACCCTCAAACCGTTTGCTTTAGGTGACTACAATCATTGCCCGAATCTGTAGTAGACGCAAATTAATTCGTCCCGTAGTTATCTTGACACATGTGGAATGGCTAGATGCAAAACGACGTGCACAGCCACCCGGTCCTGTACGCGTTTGGTTCCTGCGTCACCGCAGGGACCGAGACAGACAGGGCGAAGTAGGGCGAGTAAAGGACAAAAAAAGGAAGAGACACGAAAAAGAAAGCGAAGAAAGGAACAGCAAAACAAGAACACGGCACAACAAAATAAAGGACAAAGCAACAAAACATAACAGCCCCCCCAGAATGCCACAACCTAGCCTCGGGGTGGCCGCGTCTCCTTCGCTTCACTCCCTGCACAAATCTATCGCACCTCTTTGTCTCGCTCTATGCCTTCCGTACGTGTAAACCTTTGTTCATCTTTCTTTCGCTTCTGCATTCCCTTAGCTTCGAGGTCTCACCATGGCCCACTTCAGATCCCAGTTTGTGGGCAACGCAGGCGACCACACGCCTCTTCTGGATACAGAGTCCTTCACCTTCTTTCCGTCCGACACGACCCAGCCCGCCTCAACCAACCCCACTTACTCCGACCGCCCCAACTACAGCCACCCCAGCGGCCACAACGCCACCGACTACAGATACGACTCGGAAGCCAGTCTTCCGCTCCCGCCAGTGCCGCCGAAAAGCGCGCCCAAGGGCGGCTCCAGCGACCTCCACGTGGAGCAGCACGAACTTTCCAACTTAGCGGACCCGTTCCGCGACCAGAACCCGTTTGACACAGAACACACATACGGCCCGTATGGCTACACTGCCTACCCCGCGCTGCGGGTCTCGTCCGACTCCAACCGCATCGGCCACCACGTTTACTCGGACTTCCCTGGAGAAAAGGACGTGGACAGCTGGCGCCGGCTCAACGAGCGCAACCGCATCAAGTTGCAGCTGCGGTTGCCACGGTTCCACTACACAAAGCTTCCGTGGTTCACCATGTTGGCGACAGCGGTGCAGGTGGCGGTGTTTATTGCAGAACTCGCCAAGATGGGCCTGCTTACCGGTAGTCCCATCATGACCAAACCATACTTCAACCCGATGATCGGGCCATCGCCATACCTCCTCATCAACATGGGCGCCCGTTATGTGCCGTGCATGCACCGTCTTACCAACATCACGCTGGACACCTCCATCAACTACCCGTGCCCTAACTCCACTTCTGCCGAAAACTCCGTGTGCAGCTTGAGCGAACTCTGCGGCCTAAGCGGCATTCCGATCGTTGATGATGAATTTGTGCCTAATCAGTGGTACCGAGTGATTACTCCAATCTTCTTGCACGCGGGCTTCCTCCATATCATCTTCAACATGCTTCTCCAGTTGACCATGGGTGCGTCGGTGGAGCGCCAGATTGGCTGGCTCAAATACAGCGTGATCTACATGGCGTGCGGCATAGCCGGCTTTTTGTTGGGTGCCAACTTTTCCCCCGATGGAGTGGCATCTACTGGTGCATCCGGTGCGCTCTTTGGCATCATCGCCACCAACTTGCTTCTCTTTGTATTTAGTGGCTCCAAGAACACTAACATGTACGGCACCACGCGCTACAAGCTCTTTGTCGCCATCTTGGTGTGCGAGATCCTTGTGTCGATCGCTCTTGGGCTCTTACCGGGTTTGGACAATTTTAGCCACATAGGCGGCTTTTGCATGGGGTTGCTTCTCTCGCTCGTACTTCTTCCCGACCCGTCGCACGTGTACATTGACGGTATCTACACCTACGAGCCCGACACCCGCACATTTCAGCTTTTCCTAAACAACTGGAACCCCGTCAACAAATGGAACCACAAGGTGCGGTGGAAGGTACTTCTGTGGCTTGTGGTCCGCGTGGTGTGCCTTGCATTGGCGGTGGTATACTTTTCCGTGCTCTTTACAAATCTCTATTCCAAGAACATGCGAGATGAGTCCAAAAAGTGCAAATGGTGCAAGTACATCAACTGCATCCCCGTGCATGACTGGTGCGACCAGGGTGAGATCACCGTGACCACAGAGTCGGATAGTGAAGATGCTTCGTCTTCATCCGCGGCGGCCACATCAACTTCGAGTGTTTCTGTTGGTTCTTTCCCTACAAGTATAAGCAACCCCAACACCAAACGAGAAAAAACGTTTGAGATATTCACCCAAGGTCCGGCCGTAGGAGGCACCTCGCACCATCAATATATTGCGCCGATCTTGCTAATGGTGGCGTTTGGAATGTTATTGATGTGGCGGTGCCGCCGGCCTCGGAAGTGATGCATATTTAATGAGAAACGAATATATGGATACCCAGAATAACGTAGAAGGGGAGCATGGTGGATGAGAAAAGAAGAGGTGTAACAAACGCAGTAAACAGGAAGTGAGAAATAAAAGCGACAAGGGAGAGTGAAAGTGAAATAATACTATAAGTGATGAACAGTAAGAAGCGAAGAGAGAATAATGATTTATGAAGTGTGCAGTGAAAGCGAGAAGCGACTTGTGCGTATAGAGGTGAAGTCGGAGAATGAGAACAGCGGAGAGACGGATAAAGTGACACGACACGACAAGTAGCGACAATCAAAAACATTAGAGAATGGTCAACAACAAGCGAAGGTATCGGTCCATTGGACCCGTGAACAAAGAAAAAACAATACCCAGAAATATTGAAGTCAATCTCGGGCCCAGTGGGTGCATCCTGTATATACCGCATGTTCTGGAGTGCCAAATTTTCCACTGCGGTAAACCATTTAACATTAATGTCTGCCATGATCAAACCATCTGCCCTCATCAGAGGCGCAAGACCGTTTTCCACATCCACGCCCAGATTTTTCCTTGGCAACTTCTTCGGCACCAAGGAGGCCAAAAAAAAGGAGATCATCGACACCCAAGATGAGTACGAGGTTGACGCATCGTCGAAAATTGTCATTTTGAACGAATCAAACTCCCCCGACTACAAGCCTTTCAATGCTGCCGAGGACATGCCTGATTTCAAAATCAACACTTGGAAATCCAAAAATGTTCTTCCCCAGGATATCGAGGCCACCCATACCCCAGAGACTGTGGCCCAAGCCATTACCGAAACATACTCCGACTTGAAAGGTTCTGCCATCAGTCCGAACCAGTACAGCCTGACATCCTTGTCAGACTTGGAGTTCAGATTTCTTTTCACCAAGTCTTTGCAGCTGAAGTTGGGTTTTGACATTGCTGATCACACCATCTCCAGAGCACACGACGTTGGCTATTTGTATCTGGAGTTGAAAAAGGTGATTTCGCACAGATGGTCCAATGAGAGAAATCCCAACGCTATTGTCTTGAGACCAGAAGACTTCCAGGAAACCAGGAACGTCTACTTGAACAAGGAGCGCACGCAGGACGAACAGAAGCAGGTGTTGGATGACCTCGTGGAGAAGGCCAGAGCTGCGGCTGGCCACTAGGTTGTAACATTGCTCGCATACGGTACACTTGTATATAAATATATAACAGATGGATATCTTTCATTGATCGGCTTTGCATCTCAAAGCCACAGAAGCTGTCGTGTTATCTCCGACGAGTCATGTGGAACACAGTCGCCAATAACGTCGCCACGCCGATGGCACCCAGAATGAGCACGACGTTGGACATGCCGCCCTCGGATTGCTGCGTCTTACGCTCAGGCTTGAATATGGCAGAGGAATGGTGATTGTGAATAAAAATATCCGCCTTCACATTCTGCAACTGCCGGTTGATACGAACACAGTCTTTCAAGTCATCGTCGCACGTAATGGACACAATGTCTCCTTCATCGTCGACATAACTGATTGCATATGCCTCGGGTCCTTCAGACGTAGCATTGATCTCCTCGAGATCCTTGGCGTGAAGCTTCTCGTTAATCATATTCCGCAAATCGCTCAAAGTATCACTATCCTTTACCGACACACGGTGCAAACGGCCATGTGGTGCAGGCGACATGAATTTAAAAGTGAACGCACTTGATCCGGAAATATTGGAAGTGGACTTGCTGGTCTGTTTTAAAAGCAGATTGTCTTCCACGGCAGAAACGGAATCAGAAGGTCCAATCTCAATATTGAACAGCTGCATTTCCGATGGCGTCACATCTGGCGCACTCACCACAGAGTCAGAACCAGCATAGTCAGAGTTATCATTATCTAGAGAAGTCCAAAACTTATTCCAAGCAGGACCTTCGCTTGGCTCTTCGGTAGCGGTATCCTGTTCGCGTGGATTCAGTTCAATGAGCTTGATTTGGTTTAATGTCGCATACGTGAGCTTCAAAACGTCAACTATACCAATGATATCGCGATCATCATCAACCACAGGTAAGTTAAGGTAGTGGCCCTCAAACATTTGGCGTAAAGCCAGTTGAATCGAGGTAGATTCCTTTGCCACGTCGGGTTGTGGAGTCATTACTCTGACCACGGAACACTTTTTGGGATCCAAACCAGCTGCAATCACACGCAAGACAACATCTTTGGATGTAAAAATCCCACTCAACTCACCCTTATTGTCCTTGACCAACACCGCTGTGGTTCTATTCTCTTTCATTTGAATAGTTGCCTCAGCCACAGAACATTTGACATTTGTATAGATTGGTGTGGTTGCCGGACTCAAAACTGACAGCAAGGTTGGACCGTCCATTTTCAGCTTCAATTCCTCGAAATATTCAAAAATATGTTGGGGTTGATCCGATACGCCCATTTCCGAGTGAACCGAGTCCAATGCGTCGTAAAGCTTCTTGGAAGAGGAGTGTAATCTCTCCAATTTTTCCATCTGTTGTGCATACGACTTGGTTATATCTAAGACTCCGAAAATGTGGTTTTGATCATCGAGGACAGGCAAGTGTCTAAATCCCTTCTCAACCATCATATTTAAGGCTTCGGAGGCAGGGCTGTCGGTATAAGCACATACTGGCAGTGGAGTCATAATATGCTCAATAGTAGTAGAATTTGCACTAAGGCCAGATCCAACCACTCTGAACGCCAAATCTTTGGCGGTAAAGATACCAATTAGCTCGCCGTCGTCATCCACAACAAGAATACAATTCTCTCTGCGAGCAGACATCAACTGAGCCGCTTTGAAAACAACAACATTCTTCTTGCAAGTAATTGCCTCGGATGGTCTCAAGTACAGAACTGTGCCCGGAATGGCCTTGTTTTTGCGAGTTGATCTGGAGTTTTGCCCTCTTTTTTTCGAGAGCTCGTGTTCTATTTTGCGGCGTATCGCATCATCTTTCTTGCTCTGGCGCTTTCTAAAGTCAGCTACCCCGCTGTCGGATCCAGGTTTCTTGAATGACGACATTGCTCTTTGAAAATACTTGGAACCTTTTGCCTTGAGAGCCCTGGTGAATTTTGTGCTCTTAACAGTAGACGCTTGTGCAGTCTTCTCGCTTTTAGGTGTAGAGACCACAATCATGTAAACAAAAGTGTCTATATGCCAGATGATGGTTGAAACGGTGCGGAAAAGGTGGGGATTCCGCAGCAGGGAAATTGATATGTGTCCCGAACGCTTAGTAAAGAGCTAGTGTCAGCAAAATTCACAAACTGAACTTCTCAAAGGAAGGGAGAGAAGAATATCTGTGAGAATATGCAAATGAAATCCTGGTAAAAAAAAAGACTCAGGTTTGTTTGTAGATCGATTCGGAAACGAAATTCAGAGCCTTTTATCCAATCAGTTCATTGTCTGGCCACTTTTTGTTATTTTCTTAGTTGTGATTGTCACAAGCCAGTTGCAAATCTCTCACTTCGGAGAAACAAGACACTCAAACACAAGCGCCTCAGTCTGAAACAGAAGAAATTATCGACGAAATAAAACAGGAGTTGGGCCTTGTACTCAAATTTCAAAACAAAAAAAAAATGAATAAATTAATGAATGGTGTTTTGAATTTGCAAACGCTCTTTACCGAACGGGTAAAGAAAATAAGTGGGTATTTATACATAGAGAGCTCCATTGTTCAGGCGCGAATTCACCCGAAGCCATCCTACAAATACACGGTCTGAAAAATGCCTATTGTACATTTTTGCAGCCACCTTTAGTGCGTCCACAAGCATGGATTATAAAATGCAACAGTTCACTTTGTACCCGCACCCTATACTCTTTTAAGTTTTTTTTATCTTTGGAATCACTCAATGTTGGACGTAACCCCAATTCAATCTGTTCTTGATATCTTTCTGAGACTCCCGTTTCTGTGGATTCCGTTAAATCTTGCCAAAAAGGCCATGATGGACGTATTGTCTTCAGGACCAGTTCCAGGCCATCTTGGTTTAATAATGGATGGAAATAGGCGCTTTGCCAAAAAGAGGGGTTTGGGATTAAAGCAGGGCCACACCGCTGGCGCTGAATCCTTATCAGCCGTATGTTAATAGTAACCCTGTCTTTTTGTAACAATGGCACTAACATTTTAGATCTTGCAGTGTTGCTTCAAGTTGGGAATCCCGGAGATTACCGTGTTTGCATTTTCCATTGAGAATTTTAGTAGACCGCAAGAAGAAATTGATGATCTCTTTGAGTTGCTTACTTCTCGGTTGAGTATTCTCATCAATTCGGATGAGTCGGTGTTCAAAAGGCTCAAGGTGAGAGTGAAGGTGATTGGCAACAAGGCGTTGTTGCCGGAAAACATCGCCAAGGATCTTGCTGCCGTAGAAGAAAAGTCCCTTTTTTCTGATAGTCAAAAGACTTTAAACATTTGCACTCCCTATACTTCCAGAGATGATATTGCAAACTCGATTAAAACTATAGCCATTAAGAGAAAGGCTAATGGAATTGCCAAAGAAGATATCAACTCAAAGGTCCTTGACGATAACATGTACTTTGGTCTGGAGTCGCGTCCGCTTGATATCTTGATTCGCACAAGTGGCCACAATAGGTTGAGCGACTTTTTATTATGGCAATGTACCACCAAGTGTTCGATTGAGTTTGTGAATACATTGTGGCCCGACTTCAAGTTTTTGGCTCTCTTCCTCACGTTGCTCAAATGGAGCTACTATAAGCAATTGGAGATCAACGACAAAAAAATCTATAAGCCCATGCCGAAGCCAGAAGCTAAGTTCGTCGACATCAGTATGCTTCCTCAGTCACCGCCGTTTGCGAGCCTCGTGCTGGGGGAGGCGGCTAATTTAGGGTGACACTGCGAATCACCCGCTTGATCTCCTTTTTGTTCTGTTCCCTAGTTCTTGCATCCTCGATTTTGTTCAAGTAGCCGATATATACAACTACCTCGGCAACCAATATTAGTAAACCGAAAAAGAGACAAAGCAACACCCTGTAACTGTCCTTGATCTTCCACGAGGTATCGGTCCAGTACCAGATGGCATACACAACACTAAGAACACTGATTAAGATGTTGAAAATTGTGGTGATGTGGCTTTTAGTCTCCTTGATCTCCCGGGCTGGATTATATGGTTTTTCGTCCAGTTCGTGTGTGAATAAGGCGTTGACATTCTGGTTTGTGCCAACAAGGCGATGGTACTCTTCCTCTTTTGCCTTTAATCTTAGCAATTCCATTGACTCCAAGAACTCTTTGGTCTTAGGAAGAGATTCATTCTTGATGTTTTTATTGGGAATCACCATTCGCGTAGTTTTTATCAACGCCAAGAGAGACGAGGTTGGCTTGCATCGGCGATAGAAGTCCACAAGTTCCAGATGGGAGATTGAGTCGGCGACTTTGATTCGATTGATCTCTTTCTCGGATAAGCTCGATTTTTTCACTAGCTCTACTAGAGCGCCTGTCAATTCGAATTGCGTCATAGATAAAAAATTGGTTTGATCAAATGCGAACTTCAGATAAATTCCTTCCAATTCCGCGCGCGATCGAATTCGGTTCGCTTATCCCCCATCCTGGTACAGTTCTATCTTTTCAAATTATTCTCGATTCAGAATGTCTATTGTCATGCCCACTATTGTCGGCGCATTAGCTTGCCAGAAAAACTCATTTATGAAAACGCTCAAAACGGTGGTATACTCTTGTAAAGAGTATACAGAGCCAATCGCATCGTCCAAAGATAAGCAGAACAAGAAGATCGAACCCCCCAAGGAAAAATTATACGCGGTGGAATTCGAAGATACGATCCTCTTTCCAGAAGGAGGAGGACAGCCTTGTGATGCAGGGAGTATTCTATTGTCTGACGAGACTACCATTCCTGTCAAACAGGTCTTGCGTCAAGGCTTGAATGCTGTGCACGTTACGCCTCAACCAGTTGAAGTCGGCAGTGAGGTTACCTTAAAGGTAGACTGGGACCGCAGGATTGACATTATGCAACAGCATACTGGGCAGCACTTGATTTCTGCTGTGTTTGACACATATGATTTGGAGACCTTGAGTTGGTCGATGGGTGACATGATCAACTACCTTGAATTGCCGCGCAAGGTGGAAGATAGTGAGTTGGAAGAGGTGAAGCGTAAAGTCGATGAAATTGTGCTTCAAGCCCTTCCTATTCTGGTCACTACTCCCGATGAGCATGGTAAGGAGATTGATACGTCGCATATTCCCGACGACTACGACTTGTCCAAGGGAATTATTCGTATAGTCAAGATTGGCGATTTGGATGCCAACCCATGCTGTGGAACACATTTGACTTCTACTGCGCAAGTTCAGGCGGTGACATTTTTGCATCAGACGAACATTCGTGGAGGAAACTCCAGATTGCACTTTGTGTGCGGTTCCAGAGTGGCCAAACTCGCATCGTCGTACCATTCGATTTTGAAGGATGTTCTGGGCTCGCAATTGTCGTGCCAGATTTCCGAAGTGCTGCAAAAGGTGTCTGAGCTCTACTCTAACTACAAGAAGCTGCAATCGCGTGAGAGTGCTTTGCTCAAGCAACTCGCCAACATTCGTGCGGTGGAAGTTTTTAATCAATTCAAGAACAACGAAGGTGATTTGGCGGTGGAGTACAGAGCTGATAATGCCCCGGAGTACTTCACTATTTTTCAAAAGGAGATTCTGTCGGTAATCAATGCCAACAAGGACAGCGGGGTCAACTTGACCGATAAATTTACCATTGTTCTTATCAATGGTGACTACAAGTCGCGGGCTGGCGGCATGGTCAAAATCATGGGTCCTCGGGCGGAGGAAGTTCTGGGACAGTTGAAAAAGATCTTGTCCAACATGAAGGGCGGAGGCAAGGGAGCCAGTTTCCAAGGAAAAATTCCCGAATATGTGAAAGGAGAGCTTGAAAGCGCATTGCGGTACTTGGAGCTGGTGCAACAACAATAATGACAGAACGGATAGCCTTCATCTGTGAGAGAAGTGTGGATCGAGGTGGTCAGAAGTAGTTAGATGGATACAAGTGGATTAGAGTGGACACGAGTGGAAACAGAAAATGCCCCATAGTTCCTACAATACATGTTCTTGAAACGTGAAATAATATATACAAGTAGGTTAACGCTTGACCCAGGTTGGCGACTTTCTCGCCTTGACCTTACCCGGCTTCTTTCTTTCGACCTTTCTGGCGTCTCTGGTCATCAAGCCAGCCAATCTCAACCGAGACTTGAACAATGGGTTGAACACAACCAAAGCTTTGGAAATACCGTACATGGCCGCCTCCGCCTGGCCACTGATGCCGCCTCCCTCGGTGGTGATGAAGACGTTGTATTGTCCCTCTTGACTCACGACCTTAAAGGGGTAGGCAATCTTGGAACGGTCAACGTCTCTCTTGAAAAATTCACTAAAGCTTTTTCCGTTCACCATAACCATACCTTCGCCCTTGACCATGGAAATGTTGGCCACGGCTCTCTTTCTCTTGCCGACGGTGTTGGCTCTACCAAACTCGTCCAAAGTCTTGATTGTCTGCTGGACCACGCGCTTCTTGTCTTCCAGTGTGGACGAGTATGACAGCAACACCTCGATCACCTCCTTGGGCATCAACTCTGGCTCGATACTTCTCAATCTGTTCAACAACTCCAACAATTCCTTGTGGTGGCCGATCTTGAGTCTGGTTCCGGACTGGGCCCTCTTTCTGTAGTCTTCGAGAGAAACAAACTTGTACATCTTCAACTCCTTCACATCCAACACTCTGGTGGGCAAGTTCTTGTACTTTCTCACCAAAGCGTTCAACTGGTTGATGTTGTCTTCGTGCACAGGGTTTCCACCATAAAAGGTGGCCAACTTGGGGACAATTCTCAATCTCTCGAGCTCCCACTTGGTCATGGAGTCGGTGTTCACGTTTCTGGGCGCAAATCTCACCGGTCTTGGCTCATTTGGCTTCAACTTCGGCACGAGTGGTCTTCCGCTGGTAATATCGGTGGCCAAATCAACTCCGGCTTCTGTGGGAGGAATGGCAGCCTGAAATCTGGGAAAGCTGCTGGAAAATAGCCTCAGAAATGTCCGGACATAGCCGCTTCTGACTAAGGACATGGTTGGCATTAGTGTGTATGCGCAGTGCAACGGTTGGTAAAGGTAAAAGATTTTCGTGTCGTGCGGAGATCAATAGTGGAGAGGGTCCACACCGATACTTAATGGTGCAATAGGAAAGAAAAAAAAAATTGAAATAAACCGATGGCTGTATGGTAGAACTATACCTTCCCATTTAAATATTTGACTATATAATACATGTTATTCCTAAACTGGACGGCTATAAACCGGTTGACTGTTGTCACTATGGTACACAAATCGCGCTTTGCTCAGTCCTGGAGTAGCGATTTGACGCTGCCTCTTCGGTCGGGATTTTGAGCCTCTCTATGTGGGCCTGGAGGTGACGATTGCGCATTTAACAAATCAGAAACATTGTTGGATTTAATCGCCACAAACGCAGGACCAGAGTTGGTGGGCTTCACTGGAGTTGCATCATTATTGAGCAAACTCATGATCGAGGGTTTCTGGTGGCCCTCTGGCCTAGATATCGGGTGGAACTCTTCGCTTTTGATTGGAGTCGTTACGGACACAGTCACGCGAGGTCTCTCTGAATCAGTAGCAACAGCATGTGAGTCGGACACTCCGCTCAATTGAGCCGGGTTTTGAAATGTTCCCATGGGAACTGGGTGAGGTGGGTTTTCGGGAGCATTTGGATACTTCCCTGCTGTAGAATTGTACACTTGCATTCCGTTCAGAATTTGCTCCAACGCAGTTCTCTGCGGCTTGACGACAATAGTACTGTCAATGCTGTTGATTCCCCCGGCCTCGCCGTTGGCACCTTGTGCGAGACGATGATCTGCTGTGGTCACAAGCTCATTCCAGCCATACTTTTCTGCGTTGCGTTGGTAGTAGTTACGGACCATGGTAGCAGTTTTAGTTGGAAAATGCTCAGCAATGCTAGACCACTTGGAACCATAAGTACTGAGCAAATGAGGGAACTCATTCACATCGGTAATACTCCAATAGCTAGAGTTTTGCCGCTTTTGGTCAGGTACCTCTGGGGGCTCTGTCTGAAGACCAAGAACAGCGTGAGTTGACACTGCAACTGATTCTGCTAGATTTTCCGTGACGCTCTTTTCCGGCTCTGTAATCGGCTCTTTAAATCCGTTCGGCTGCCTCAAACTGGTCCCATTGTCGATTTCCGGGTTAGGAACCGGCGCTTGGCTTTCTTCGGTGTTGCCGGTTACAGATGGGCCAGAATGAATCTCGTTGTGCTCAACCCGACTTTTCTTCTTGGCTGGCTCCTCTGAACCGCTGTCATCAGTAATATGCCTCTTTGAAGGTATTTCTTCGGTTAACAACTCATTATTCTCTTCCGTAGATGGTTCAGGCAACGTTTCAGGTAACGTTTCGGATTTGAGATCTTCTAACAGTTCACCCGCAATAGGGGTTGTCAGGGTCTTCGGTTTCGAAGATTTACGGCGGGAAGATTTCCTAGACGTTTTCTTCTTGAATTGGGAGACCAAAAATTTATAGCTCATTGCCTTCTTTGTCATGTAATAATGAGCAACGCACTCCTCTGCAGTGCGAAACCCTCCCATGTATCTTGCAATCTCTCCAAACCGTTTTGGTGTTCTGCAAAAAGCCTCGCAAAACAAGTCGTGCTCTTTTTCCGAGAAGTTATCGATAAAATCGTATCTTATTCTAAGCGCCCATGCATCCTTATCGTGCACAATATTGTTGGAGTCCATAAAGTTTGAGCTTGACACTTCAACTGGATCTAAAATTAAATCCGGAATAGAAGCTGAAACCCGTTTTGCCTTGGAAACAGGGTCTTCATCCTGTTCATTTTCCAAACTTTTCAAAATCTCTTGGAATTCGGCTTCCGTCGTTACTAGGTCACCATGTCTGCGGCCTCTTCTGCTGGTTTGAGGTGGGGGTTCCACGACTGGCAGTTGTGCGACTGAAGTTGAAGTAGGTTGTTTAACCCGGATATCTATTGCCGAGAGTTCACGTCTGAATTCATCATCGGTAGGATGGATCACTAACAATTGCTCCTCGAGGTCTTTTCTTTTCTGATCATTGAAAGCTTTTCTCTTTTCGTAGTCAATCCATAGAGATAATCTTTTCTTCTTTATCGTGAGAGATCTATCTTTGATAAGCTTGATGCGGTCATTCGAAGTAGTCGTAAAATTTCGAAGGATCTCTTTGTGCGAAGGATATTCCGATATGTCATGACTTAGCAATCTAGTTTGCTTCAATCCATATAATGACTTGTTGGGCTTTCTCGCCTTGAATTCCTTCTCAAGATCAATGAGTTCTGCTTCAAGTCTTGGCATTGGATATATGCACCCATCGGGATAATCGATATACTGGGAATCGATGATTATTTTCCCATTCGGTGTAATATCGGCAGTGATCAGGGCAGTCTCAGGGGCTTCACTAGAGTTGTTGACTATATTAGACTCTTTCTTCACCTGATTCGAAGCGCTCTCTGCTTCATCAGCCTGATCGATATTTGTTTCAGTGTTGTCATCTTCGTCGGCATCTTGATCATAATTTTTTTCCTCCTCTTTGTGTTCTTCTTCTTCGTCTTCGTCCTCTCCGTCACGGTACCTTTCGTCTGTATATGACTTAGAGGTTTCTTCATCATCGAAGTCGTCATCCCTAGACTGATCCATAGACCTATCAGAATCGTGTTGCACTGATTCGATATAGTGGCGCTGTTTTTCATCCTGGCCGGTTCTGTCATTATCGGGAGAGCTTCTTGAATACCTGTCAACAAACCGATTTCCATTGTAATTCCTAGAATAGGAAGAATCATTTCTTGAGGAGCTTCCCATACTATTAGTAAGAGCCGAGCTTCTTCCGCGATCCTTAATCAGGTATCGGCTAGTGGCGGCGACATAATGGGGTGATCGGCTCAGTTTGTCTGGCCTTGACGATGAGTATGAAGGCTTCCATCTGTTCTGGGACTCATCATTGTAAGAATCAAAGTGTTCGAGTTGATCTTTGGAAACAGAGCTTACTAAACCACTCAGACCACCGCGCGAACTGACGGGAATATTATTTGGATTAAAGCGAGATGGAGAGCTGAAGGATTTGGAGCTTGCACTCGAATTCAATTTTGGCCTCTCGGCCCTCCAAGAATCTCGGGCAAAGGACGGTTCGCTTCTTTGTGATGGACCACTTATTAGGTCCCTAGATGTGGTATCACGTGAAGAAGAGCCATATGCGCCATAGGAATCCAAATCTCTCTTATGGTTATTGAAGGAGCCATACGCAACGTTTCTCTCGGAGTAGTGACCCTGCTGAAATGAGGAATAAGCCTGCTTGGGGTACAGTCCGCTGGTACTATACCTCGAGTCCTTGTTGTAACTGGACCGAAGACCGGAGGAAGTCAGATTGGGCGAGTTTCCAGAAACGTCCCTATATCGAGGCCTGGGGGTTGATTCAGAAGGGGGCTTTTCGACCCGATGCGACGTCTGGGCCATGGAAGTCGCAGGAGTGGAACTTTTGAAATCTCTTCGTGTAGAAGCGGCGTAATAGTTTTTCCTCCGCTTCCCATGGTCGTGGTCATTCCCGTATCTTCCTATGGGAGGACCGCCTCGAGAGCCGGAAGACATTTTGGAGATGTGTGAGAGTGGAAATAAAATTGGGGTTCAGGTTGGGGTATCCGCTAAGATTGAGGAATTAGGAGTTCTGTAGTGGACGGAGACACGTGGATGCGTGATGAGGTGTAAAAGGGGTTCTGGCAATGGTTCAGAAACGTATGTATTCGATAGACTGGCCAATTAAACCCGGCACATTAGAATTAGGACGATTGGAAATAAAATAAGGATGTTGTGAAGATTTTTTGTGTATAGGCGCATCCGTACATCCTTATCCTAGCACCCACCTCAAACAAGTTACATCACGTGTAATAACCAGCCGGGTGAGTAAGCCAGCATTAGCCAAACTTGGGTTTTTCGTAGTATTGGGAGTCTAGAGTGATAAAGTGGGACTTCTTAGTGTACTACACAAGTGACAGAGTGGGACAAGCAGAAAATGTGTGGCTAAGGGTGAGACTATAATGGGGGTTATTCAAGTGGGACTAGTGGGAGTATTCAAGTGAAAGAGCTGTCTACAAGTGACTTGGTGAGTGAGTGCTTAATTGAGTGAGTGACCAAGTGAGTAAGCGGGGAGTGAAATAATGATTAATCTATTATGATATATGCTAGGGGCCACTACGTGGAGAGGAGAATTTTCTTCAACACGCCCACATCCTCCACACTCTTCAACAAGTCGTCATACAGAACGTCGGGTCGGATGCTCTTGTTTCCGCTGTCAATGTGAGCAGTGAACGAGCGGGTTGTAGACGAAAGAGTCACGGTGGAGGAGGCCTCCAACGCACCCACAATTTCCAAAAACTCACCCTTTTTGAGCCGACCCAAAAGGTTGTCGATAGTCTGTGCTGTGTGTGAGCAGTAGTAGTCGTAGAGCTGGTTGACGGTGAGCGTCTTGGCCGACGGGTTTTTCTTGTCTTGGTTGAAGAGACAGCACAACACCGCCTTCTGGAGGAGGTTCAAGTTGCGGATTTTCGCCAGCGAGTCATATCCAAATGTGGAGGAGCATACTTTCGCCACGTGGCTGATCAACACCTTGGGGGCCGAGTCAAGCGTCAACGCAGTCACATCCACTGTTTGTCTGACGTGCTGCTCCACGTGTTCAATGCTCTTGAAGCAGATGTCAAATGCTTTTCTGAGGTCACCTGTGACCGCAGCGCATTTCTTGCAGCATAATTGGATCGCTGCCGGGTGCATGATGGGGATTTGGGACGATGTGGCGTTTTCCTTTTCTGCATCCACCAAGCTGGTGAGCTTGCGCATCACCACCTGCTTGATTTGATCGCTGGTGTACGGCATGAACTGCAACGACTCCGGGTTGAAGCCGTTACTGCGGAGTCGTGGAAGAAACTTGTCGGTGAGATCCAACGCGTTGGAAATGCCCACCAAGATCAACTTGGTGGTCAAGGCCGAACTCTTGAGGTGTGATGCGCAGTGGAACAACTGGAACAACACCTGCTGGTCCTTGGTGATGAGGCAGTCCATCTCATCTAACACCACCACCAACGCGTCGAACTCCGGCTGTGGCTGCGTGAGGTATGCGTACAAGTCGTCAAACGACTTTCTGCGGCCACAAGAAGATCCGGAAACGTAGTTGTAGATCTCGTGGAAGATGTTTTCGGGCTTGGCGATGGTCATGCAGTTGACACGCATCACCACCACGCGCGAGCCGTGGATGCTGTGGATTTTGCGGTTCTTGTCGAAATTGCACAAGTGGTCAAGCGAAAGATTGACCTGTGCTGTTTTCCCGGTGCCGGGAGCACCGCTAATGTAGAGACTGCTGCATTTTTTCTGCTGGAGCGAGCTTTCGAGGAAAGAGGTGAAGGTTTCTGCTTCGGTTTTTCTTCCCACGAGGCAGCGTAGAGATGTGTCTCGGGCTCCTCTTTGGAAAAGTGCTTTGGCACGCGAATACACCAGGTCTTCCACTGCAAGTTTCTTGCTGTGGCCCCTGATAGATGCGGAAATGTCCACGACGCCATTTTTTTTGGGAGAAGTGGGAGGAGTGGCGAGCTGGGTGCAGACCGGTTGAAGAGCTCTTCTCTTGGGGCTAGGTAAGGCTGATTCGGTTTTTCTTTTGGAGAACATGGCTATGAATGACGGAAGACGGGGGGTTGAAATGAGGAAAGTGAGAAAAAAAGAATGAAGAAACACTCAAGGAGGAAGACCCAAGAAGAAAGAATGGAGAACGAAGAAAGTGTGGACAGACAATTCCATCGAAAACACCACGCTGGTGAAGGAGGTCGCAGTGCGAGCCGCAGACCGCGTTTTCCAATTTGTCCTGTTTCGGAACTGTAATTATGCGCGTCGCGGTTGCCGGGCAACGGGGACTGGTAAAGGCTTCAGTAGTAGAGAGGACAAGTTGCGGAGTGGAGGTGGCCGCTGCTGAAAAATGTTCTTTCGGCAAATCTCCAATCCAATCGTTCGGTCCAACCTTGAAAAAAAAAACCATGGAAAACGGCGGCATAGTCGTGGTGGACAACTCCTTTGCGCTGCATGCAATCGCGGAACTGATCCGACTGCATTTTCTTCTTCTCCGCTCAACATGGCTGAGGACACAGCAACGAAACTCAAGGCGGCCATCTACTTGAGCGTGGCCAAATTCGTGGAAAAGAAAACCGCAGAGCTCAACGTGGCCGCCAGCCCGTCGTTTGTGGCGTCTTTGGTGGAACTAGTGTACAACCAGCTTGTGGTGATGGGAGAGGACTTGGAGTTGTTTGCAGATCACGCGGGCCGCACGGTGGTGAACTCGCTGGACGTCTACATGTTGGCGCGTCGAAACGACGTGTTGACTGCGGCGTTGAGGGAGTACGAGAAGAGCTTGCCGTCGGCGTAGCTGTGGCGTGCCGGTCCTGGGCCCGACCTCCGTACCTCCGCAGTATCAGTACCGCTCCGTGCCACCTTTTCTTCTGCAGCTTCCGCAAGCACCGTCGGTCATGTTTAGTCGTGTTTAATCCAATCTATCTTCGCTAAGAAACTGCTCCTCTCGGCGTATCTCAGACACTCCAGCTGCGGATCTCGCCATTGT
Source organism: Clavispora vitiphila (assembly GCA_030557995.1). Classification (NCBI taxonomy): domain Eukaryota; kingdom Fungi; phylum Ascomycota; class Pichiomycetes; order Serinales; family Metschnikowiaceae; genus Clavispora; species Clavispora vitiphila. The sequence goes on from JANIJR010000006.1 coordinate 274,999, forward strand.
CCGCTTTCAGCTCGCTCCGCGCGATCGCTTATGTAGCTCCAACCTACGCACGCCTGCAAACCCACAACCCCACGACTCCTCCTCCATCTGTAGTCCCGTACCCCTTCCTCTCCCCGGCCCAGCTTCTCTCCCCAGCCCCGTTTCTCTCCCCAATCCAACGACCCCCAACCCCCAGTCCTCTCAGTCCCCGACCCCACCCCTCCAACCCCATCTCCGCCTCTCCTCCGCCCCGCGCCGCCTGCACCTGGCCCAATATACCCAACTCACTCCACCACTTCTCCGTCCCTACACCATGGCACAGGTCAAAAAAGGCGTGTCGTACGTGTTGGGCAATGGGTCCGCCAAAGAAAACCACATCTTGCCCATCAACGCCATGCAGTACTCCAGCCTCCGACGCCAGCTCGTCACCGGCGGGAGAGACGGCTTGGTTAAGGTGTGGAGCTCGTCCGAACCGGCGGAGCCAACCTCCGACGGCAGCCCGCACGTGGGCGACGGCCAGTACTTGGACGAAACGCTCTTGCAGCTTGAAACTGCCATTTCCTCCAACCCGCTCCGGCTGCTGACGCCGGAGCCCAGTTTCAGCGCCGACTCCACATTCAACTACAACACCCACTTTGACTGGATCAACGACTTGAAGCTCGTCAACCGCGACCGCCACGTGGTAACCGCACTGGCGGATTTGTCGCTCAAGTTGATCGACTTGGATGGCGGCGAGGCCGACGTGCACAAGTTCCGCAATTTCCACACCGACTACGTGAAGAAGCTTTCGGCCATTGCGCCGCAGAACTTGGTGGTCAGCGGCGGCTTGGACGGCAACATCGCGGTGTGGGACTTACAGTCCTTGAAGCCCGTGCAGTCTTTCTCCAATGCCTCGGCCACCCCGAATTTGCCCTCGTCCATCTACTCCTTGTCCAATGACTACGGCAACCTTATCTCCGCAGGCGGGCCCAACAACACCATCAACATATACGACAGGCGAATTTCCGCTCACGGCTCGGATAACTTGATCCGCAAGTTGGTGGGGCACCAGGATAACGTGCGCTGCCTCTTGATGAACTCCACCTTTATTCTCAGTGGCTCTACCGACACCACAGTGAAACTCTGGGATTTGCGTAACTTCAAGGTCTACAAAAACTTTGACTTCCACGACGATGCAGTCTGGAGCTTGAGTACCGCCGGTTCCTCCTCCCCGTCGGACTCCTTGTCTGCTCCACCGGACTTCAAAGTTTTCTATTCTGGAGACCGATCGGGGAACATTATCAAAACTGACTTGTCTTATCTCTCGGACCACAACTCCGATAAATCCGGTATTTTCTCGTCCGCGGGCTACAGTGACGCCGACAACACCTACATCGACGAGCGCATTGGTGTTTCCACGTTGATAGCGAAGACAGACTCGCCTATAGTATCCATTGGAGTACAAGGTGAAACCTCGGTGTTTGCATCAACTTACACTTCTGTGCAAAGATATCTCGTTCCCAACACATTACAGCTTTCTGCGTACCAGTACCTCCGTACTAAGTACGATTACTTGACCACTTTGGAAAATCAGCTTGATGATGATCTTTCGGGTGGAGTCAAGGTATCGGCATCCGAACAGTCGGACTTAAATACGGACTTTTACGATATTTTCAGCCACTTGTCGATGGACTCTACTAACCTAGAGATACTGTCGTCTCTTTCGGCCAACAAGTTCAACCAGCTCGATATCAAGGTGGAGGAAAGCGGTGTTCTGTACCTATCGATGTTTTTCACCGACAGCGAGTTACCTTTTAATTTTGTCAATGTCTTCAAAGACTTGGATGTTTCCTCTAAAGAAGTGCAAGACTCACTGCACTCAATAACCGACCAAACTCCAGTTGAAATCTCCCTAAATCCCATCCTGCCTTCCTGTATCATCACCATCCCCTTCAACCGGAAGCCTTTCCAAGAGTTCCAGCTCAGCCCTAAATCGATCATTGCTAAAAGAATGCTCAACAACAAGAGAAGAATTCTCACCCTTTGCCTCAATGGAGACATTTCCCTATGGGACTTACTCATTTGCAAGGAAATAAAGCTGTATCCTCATGCTGATGGTGATAAACCATTGAACAAAGAACAACTCAAAGATCGTACTGAGTTTTTGGATTTTCTTTGCGAGGAGTACAGAACGATGGACACTCTCAATGATTGGTGCGAGGTCGAAATTAAGTCGGGAAAACTTTTTGTGAGCTTGGTCAATCCGTTAGTCAGTGGCGTGGAAATCTATTACGATGAGCTTTTGACAGATTATCCTTTCCTCGCAGTGGAGAAATCACAGAATGGGGATACTTCTCTTCCAGTTGGTATCGACGAAAAGTTCCCATTGTGTCAAATATTTTTGAATTCGTTGTTCCGAAATTACTCTCTTTATGAGTGGGAGGCAGACAAACAACTCCGTCTTGACCTAGAAGGCAACAAGATGAAACTCAAAGATGATGACCTGAGCTCAGTGGCGAGTTTTGAAGATGCACCCAGGCGGTTAAAGCCGTTATTCAAGCGATCGCTGAGAACTGTGTCGACACAGCAGAGCCTAAAGCTGAGTCTGAGCTCTAAAACCATCCACACTATCAATCTGTTGGAAAATTCCAGCTCTTCTTCCGATTCTTTTGCCTCCGATGATTGTATATCCAGACTATTGCTGATTAACAAGAAGCGTTATGCAGAGATAGTAAGCACTCAAGGGACAAAAAAACCATTGAAAAGTTCATTAAGATTGTACACGAATGACCCAAAGTTTCGGACAGAAGAGCAAGAAGAAAATAGGTACAAGCCATTGATTCCATTGTCAATGTATCCAAAGGATTTACTTGTGATCATTGTTGAAAAGTCGCATACCCTTGGAAATTACAGAGATTTTTTCAGTCTACATGTGGAAGACCTCAACAATTTGAAATTTCTGGGGACTTCTGCCAATAAAGGAAAGGAACTTTTTGTTGAACAACTAAGAATTGGTCTTCCGAAATGGGTGGGTCAGCCAATCTTATTCGATAGGTATGTGCATAAGGAGGCGCCTAAGTTAACGTTTCATTTAGTGGAGTACAACTATATGCTGCTTTCACCTGACCAGAAGATTGGGGGTAAATCCCAGAAAAAGATTAAGCGGTTGCCTCCGGTGCTTAACTCCAATAAGTTGGTTTCGCAAAACATGCTTCGGGTCAATAAAATTCTTTTTTACTTGACGGAGAAGTTTGAGTCGCGAACAAGCGAAATCAAAGATAAGAAAAAGCCCCAAGACTGGCTCGTGCTTGAGTGCCGGGGGCAGGAATTGACCGGCAACATGACTCTTCAGACAATTAAAACCAAGATATGGAAGTCTAGTGGGGACATTGAGCTACACTACCGGCGAAAATTTGACCTGTAAATGAAGGAAGAGAAAGATGCAAACAAAGAAAGAAAAAAGAGAAAAAAAAAAAAAAAAAAGAAAGAAAAAAACATATAGATCAGCTTTTGACAAGCGTTAGAAATAGACAATACTCTTTTGCATTCGCGGCGCGGTGGAACATGATGTGCGTGCGAAACTCAGTAAATTTTTGTGATGAGCGATACGCAAACGAGCAGTTGATACATCTGATACTCGCCACACAAAAACCTCAGCAATCATGGACGACGTTGAAAGAGCCACCTCCCGTTTGTGGAGAACCTTCAGAACTGTTAAGGAGATGGTCAGAGACAAGGGATACTATATTACTGATGAGGAGGTCAACATGTCTTTGGATGAGTTCAAGGCCAAAATCTGCCCTATGGGTGAAGCACAAAGAAAGTTGATGTGTTTCCAGGCGCAGCCAACGCCCGAAGCGGCAGAAAAGTTCCCGGAAATGGGCTCTTTGTGGGTTGAGTTCTGTGACGAGGCTTCTGTTGGTATTAAGACCATGAGAAACTTCTGTATCCACATCAGTGAGAAGAACTTCAGCACCGGCATCTTCATCTACCAAACATCCATTACGCCTAGTGCCAACAAATTGATTCCAACTGTTTCTCCTGCCACCATCGAAGTGTTCCAAGAGAGCGATTTGGTTGTGAACATCACCCACCACGAATTGGTGCCAAAGCACATTCGTTTATCCAAGCCCGAGAAGAAGGAATTGTTGGACAGATACAGATTGAAGGAGTCTCAGTTGCCCAGAATCCAAAGAGAAGACCCTGTGGCAAGATACTTGGGCTTGAAGAGAGGAGACGTTGTGAAAATCATCAGAAGATCTGAAACCTCTGGACGTTATGCATCTTACAGAATTTGCTTGTAATGGGGCGAGCACTTTTTATTTTCAAATGTAATATAGTATCAAAAAGAGTTAGTGATGTGTGCTGTAGGAGCCGTCAGTTCTTTTGTCTAAGTGTACCCGCCATGACGCCGTCGCTGATCCCGGTCCACCACTTGACATTGTCTAGGCTTGTGGCTACATGAGGGCTCACCTCCACTCCATTCTTTCCCAAAAACACGGGGCCAATAGTAATGATCACACTGTCGACCAAGCCGGACTCAAGCATGCTGTTGATCACATCGGCGCCGCCCTCCACCATCACGGACGCGATTCCGGCGAGATGGAGTGCGTGGAGAATGGTCCGCCAGTTTTGCACCCGATCCGCGGTCAAATCCACCGGAATGAAGCGGCCGCCCTGTTGGAGGAGGAAATCCACCTCGTCCCGCGACGGTTGTGTTCTTGTGTCGATGAAAATGTACGGCGCCAAGCCTTTCCCTTCCTTGCACACCGCACTGAGACTGGAACTGCGGTAGCTCCACTTTGCGTGCGGATCCACCACCACCGGGCGGATCTGGGTGTCTCCATAGCGGCAGTTGAGCTTCGGGTCGTCTGCAAGCACAGTTCCCACCCCCACAAGAATGGCGTCGTGGTTGGCGCGGAGATAATGGGTCATGGTTTTCGTTTCTGGGTGCGAGATTTTGGTCTGGACTCCTGGTTGCGCCGCGATACGCGAATCAAGCGATTGGGCCCATGTTAGAGTGACAAACGGACGGTGTGTGCGTTTTGTGGGCAAGAAATCTTCGAGAAACGGCACCAACGACTGCAGAAGCGGTAATAGTGCCAGCATCCGAATAATTCTGGTGGGCGCGAAGTAGCCGAGTCGCGCTTTTTTCCGCCGTAACAGGCGGGGTATTGTTTGGCGCGAGAGAACATGTCTACATCCGCGGACTACTCGGGAGCCGGCCATTTACAAAAAGCCATTAGTAATTGTCCCCACCGAGAAAAAATAATACAAACATCCATAATAAACCCGACCCGGATCGCACGCTCATACATCTAAGACGGTCTCGTTCCCGAGATACAGTTGCAACGGCATTTTCTTGTAACCCTATAATTAACACATGTAAAGCAGCTTTTTTTTTTTGCATTTTTTTTCCGCACGTTCGACGCGGTCCGCCAGCTACATACAAACAAGACTTCTGCCCAAAAAAAAAAAAAACAGATTATTCATAGCACTTCTGCTTCTTTTCTATGTCCCTCGCTTCCTACTCCATCGATAGGCCGTTTTTGGTCGAACTTTGGCCGTTGTTCGACCAGGCGGTAACCTATGTTACCGATGGTCGTTTCGTTCCTTCGCAGTTCCACTTTATTGCCGGCAAAACCGCCTTCAGCACCTTTCCTGTGGTGGCAATTGCTATTGTTGTCTATTACACGGTCGTGTTTGGCGGCAACTATATCTTCAAGAAGTTTGGTATCAAGCCGTTTGTGTTGAACGGCTTGTTCCAGATCCACAACTTGTTCCTCACCACTCTTTCGTTGACGTTGTTGGTGTTGATGATGGAACAGCTTATTCCTATGATATACCACCATGGCATCTTCTACGCCATCTGCCACCCTGACGCCTGGACCCAGGAGTTGGTCACGTTGTACTACTTGAACTACTTGACCAAGTTCTGTGAGTTTGTAGACACTGTCTTCTTGGTGGTGAAGCAAAAGAGGTTGACGTTTTTGCACACCTACCACCACGGTGCCACCGCATTGTTGTGTTACACCCAGTTGATTGGCTTGACCCCTATCTCGTGGGTTCCAATCACCTTGAACTTGGGTGTACACGTGGTGATGTACTGGTACTACTTCTTGGCCGCTAGAGGCATCAGAGTGTGGTGGAAGGAATGGGTCACCCGTTTCCAGATCATCCAGTTCATTTTAGACTTGGGCTTCGTCTACTTTGCTACCTACCAAAAGATTGTATACACTTACTTTTCTCACCTCATTGGCACCTTACCTGTGTGCGGTGACTGTGCCGGTACCATGTTGGCCGCCTACTCTGGCTGCGGTATCTTGTCTTCGTACCTTGTTTTGTTTATTGCTTTCTACATTGAGGTTTACAGAAGAAGATCCACCAAGAAGTCCAAGATCGTCAAGTCCGTCAAGGGTGGTGTTGCTGCGCAAGTGAACGAGTACGTTCGCACTTCTGGCAAGTCTGTCTCCCCTGCTCCGGGCCTCCGCAAGAGAAACTAATTGAGGACATCTTCCACATATAGACATAATTTGAATCGACGTCCACATTCCTCTATTTGAGTGCTTCGACCACCGCCTCGTGCGTAGGAATACCCTCGGCCGCACCCTTACGCTGAATTGCAAGACTACTGGCAGCAGTGGCAAATCTCACCGCGTCATCGAGGGTATGTCCTTCCAGTAGTTGCAGAACAACACCTCCGAAAAATGTGTCACCGGCTCCGGTGGTGTCAATAACTTGAGCAACTTCACAAGCGGGTTCGAACTTGGCCCCGTTAGCGCCGCTGGTAAATACTGACCCTTCGCTTCCCATGGTTATAATCACAGCGTTTATGTTGTTGCAGTCAATCATGCTTTTGAGTTTCTCTGCCAACTGGGAATAACCTTTCACCTTTTGCGAGGCAATGGTTGACTGGAACACATTGGCTTCCGTCTCACCTAAAACGTTCTGAGCCACGCTAGCTGCTTCTCCTTCATTGAGAATAATCAAATCCAATTTGGACAACAATTCGGGGGTCATGAGTTCTTTATAGAACGGAGAAGGGTTGTAGGCAATGTTTATGGTTGGCTTGTTCTTCTTCACCCAATCAATTGTCTCGCGCGTAAAGGGAAACTCATTCTGCAACACAAGAAAATCTCCTGAGGCATTACTCTGTTCGAAGTAGCCTTGGAGGTCTTCGGCCGTGGGTTTCAATTGCCCGTTGGCACCCGCAGTTATCAAAATGCGGTTCTCTCCAGATGCTTCCACAATAATCACTGCAACGCCCGAGGAATAATCAGACAATGTCTTCACATACCGTGTATCCACATTTGCATCCACGAGAGCACCTTTGAGCTCTGTTCCGAATGTATCAGCACCAACATTGCCGACCATCTTTACGGTTGTATTTTGGGAGCTGCGTAGTTTGGCACAAGCCAATGCTTCATTCAATCCTTTTCCTCCGAGGTGGTTTTCGAAGCCATTAGCTTGATATGTTTCGCCGCCTTCGGGGACCTTATCGGTATAAGTGACCAAATCGTAGTTGAGGGAACCAATAATTGTAATCATTCTTGTTCGTAAGTTGTGGAGCATGAAAATCCGGAGTATATCGCACGAAATCCGACACAGAAATTGGTGACTTTAATGTTGAGATTTCAGCATTACTGCTCCATAATTGCTACTTTAGAACTCTACTTCAAAATCACTATCTCAAGAATTATTATTCACCGCTAACTAAGTATATTGACCATATTATGCACTACTTGAGAAGGCCAGCTCTCTTCAACTTCATCTTCTCAGCAAAAGACATTGGGGCACCACTGGCTGGAGCCTCAGCAGCCTTAGGCTCTGGAGCAGCAACTGGAGCTGGTGGGGCAGCAGAACGAACTGGAGGTCTATAAGCACCAGAAGCAGATGGAGGTTTGTAAGCACCAGAAGCGGTAGGAGGTCTGTAGACACCGGAGGATGGAGCAGAGGTTCTGTTGGCAGCAACGGAAGCTTCCATTTCGGCTCTCTTCCGAGCCAACTCGGCATCCTTCTCCTTTTGCAATCTCAATTCCTCCTTGAACTTGGCCATCTCAGCTTCTCTTGCGGCCTTGCGAGAAGCTTCGGCAGCTTCGATGCGCTCTCTCTCCAATCTGTTTCTCAAATCTTCCATACGTTGTTCCTTAACGTGCGCAATACGCTCTTGCTTGGCCTTCTCCAACGAAGCCTTTGCCTTCGCTCTCATCTCGGCCACCTTAGATGCATTCTGCTCGTCAATGACAGACTTGTACTTTTGGTAGTCTGGAAGGACACGGGTCAAACGCTCCTTCAAAGCAGTAGCGTTGGCGAAATCCTTCTTAGCCTTCTCGATCTTAGCCAACTTGAACTCCTCAAAAGCCTTGGCATCTCTCTCCTTTTGCGCCTCGGCGTCTTGGGCCAAAAGCTTCAACTCGTACTTTCTGTAGGCTCTCTCGGTGTGGTCGGCCTTCTTGAACACAACCTTCATCTTCTCCTCCAAATTCTTTCTGTCCTTGTTCAATTGCTCGATTTGCATATCGAGCAACTTGTTGGTGTCTAAGTCTTCCAAGTTGTTCAAGTCAATCTCAATGATACCCTTGGCATTGATGTCCTCAGCAATCTTTCTCTTGTCCATCTCGATGATAGCCTTCTTCTCTCTCTCCAAACGCTCCTTGTTCTTTCTCTCCTGTTCTTGAGCCAATCTTTCTTGCTCGGCCTTTTGCTCGGCAATCAATCTCTCTTGTCTGGCCTTTGCGGCGCGTTCTTCCTCCTCACGCTGGATCTTATCGGCGATCTTCTTACGTTCTTCCAAAATCTCAACACGCTCGGCAATCTCCTTTTGCTCTCTAACGAAGTCAGAAACCGCGTTTTGCAAGGCAAGCTCACGCTTGTACTTTTGACGAGCTTCTGCTTGTGGGTCAATGATTCTAGCGGAGTTGGCCAACACATGGGCCAACTTGGACAATTGGTTTCTCACCAATTCGGCAGGAGAAGCCTGCAACTTAGAAGACAAAGAGTCAGTGAACGAATCTTCGAATGGGTTGGACTTGAAGGTGACAACCTGCGATTCGTGATCGATGGTCAACGACAAATGTCCTTTCTTGACAGCATTCACAATCAAGTCCTCGACTTCTAATGGAGTCAAAGTGTATTCAGTACCTTCGATAACACCCAAGGAAACCAAGAAATCCAACTTAACAGCCTCATAGATTTGAGAAACTTGTTGGAAAGATCTGATCAAGACAGCCTCGGTCAAGGTTGGAATGTACTTGTTGTAGGACTTGTCATCCTTGATGACTTGGAACACCTCGGCGACCCTCTCCTTAACGGTCAATGGGTGAAATTCAGCATCGCTCATGATATCAAACAATTGCTTCACTGGCTCGTCAACAAATTTCAAGATAGATCTGTTGACAATAGAAGAGATCAAGCTTTCTCTGGTTGGAACTTGGTTCAAGTTCAACAAAGAAGTCAACTTGGTGTTCTTCGCCTTTTGCTCGTCAACAACGGTCTCATTGACGTTTAAAGACTTGGTTGGAATGGCCAAGGTAGACAAGACAAGAACAGACGCATAGTGGCTCAATTCCTTGTCAGTGGCATTTGGAGACTGGGAGAACAAGTTGAAAAACTTGTTCCAAGCAGCAGCGTGGAACAAAGTGTTGTCAGAAACTGCGAAGATTCTAGCCAAGTTCTCATAGTAGTTAGCCATCATCACTGGCTTTGGAGCCTTCTTAGAAGCAGTGATTAAAGTGTGAACATCGTCAACAGAGCGGAAAGACTCTTGCCACAATTCCAACTTGACAGAAATGTTCAACTGAGCAAAACGTTGTTCCAAGTAACGTTGGACGGTCTCAGAGTCGGACAAGTCGACAGCATTGATGTTAGTTCCTGGGGTCTTGGTGGGCACTTGGGTGGTGACCGATTGCATGTGAGCTCTCAAAAGCTCACACAATCTTCTAAACTCGGCCTTTCTGTTGAACTTCAAGCAGAATTGGAAAGCTTGGTTGACAATGGCGGAATAGGTCACCTCCAACTTGGAGTTGTTTCTCAAAATATCCAAAACGGCTCTGAGAGCTTCCCACAAGAATCTCAACCAAGGAGTAACCAACTCTCTTTCGGTTCTGTCTGCAGAGTCTGTGTTGGAAACAGCAGACAACAAAATGCTCTCTGGTGTTTGAGAATCTTCCAAGTCCTCTTCTTCGTCTTGGTCGATCTTGATATCGGCCTTGGCTTGAGCCTCGTCCAACTTCTTTTCCGCCAAGGTGATGAACTTTCTCACAATCACCTCAACAGACTCCAAACCGTGCTCGGACATCTGGACATTCTTCTTATATTGATGCAAAGCGTCCTTGGCCAACTTTCCCTTTCTCAAGTCAACAGCCAACTCCATGAGCAACGAGGCAATAGGTTCCAAGTCCTCGACTTGCAAGTAACGAATTCTCTTGGAGGTGATGAATTCATACAAGGTCTCAAGAGAAGCTTCTCTTTCGCCGACGCCAATAAGGTCTTCGGCACGCTTCAACACATTTTCAGGGCGAAACGCCTGGTTTTTGTGAGCTGGAGGCATATTCACAGATGATGTTGAATCGTATTCACTTCCCTTCTCTCAAATCCGCGGTAGCAAAATTTTCATGCTACATGCACGCCGCGCTACAGAAATGAACGGGGTGGACTTGGTGAGTGGAAACTGACGAAAACGTTTTCACTTACATGGTTGCATTTTCAAATGTAATAGTTGGATGTAAATTTATTAAAACTAAAGTAGAAAAATGAGTTCCTTTAGCTGGCATTTTTTGGTGGAAAGTAGAAGTTAGTGCGCAGTATTGATAATTTTGCAGTCCATTCGACCCAAATGTGAAGTTCACATTCGATGCCCATTTGAAAGCATTTATTAGTCAAAGAAGTCGTGTGTTTAATCCTCGATACTGAATGACTATAACCATTCTCACTGTTCTTCTGCTTTTACTTAAATTTTTTTTTGGCCCCGAATTTAATTTTTAAAACCGACCTTTTTGCAATGTTTTTATAATTGTGCACGACACAGTCGATTCTCCGGAATTCGAAAACTTTAAGACAGTGACGGAAAGGAGAAAGGTGAATTGTCTTATACAATGCTCTCTTCATGCCTTTACTAATACTATGAATGCTGCAGAATTGCCACCGATTACTTACCCAAGTTAAGTGGCATTATCAGATTAATCGCGTTATCGTTTATATATCATTGTACACATCAGAATGGAGGAAACTTCTCCTCCATCTCAGGGATAGACTTCATGAACCCTTCCTTATCTAACAACAAAACACTGAACCTTGGGTCGATACCATATTCGGTAAACACTCTACGGGAATCTGTTTCTTGTTGTTGGTTGGTGTACGCATAATGTCCATGATATTTCGCATTTTCTTCCAACACAAGATCCTCGTAATGGAAGTAATCGAATTCCTCGCCAGCCTCCTTTTGAGATGGCTTCTTTTTCTTTGATTTCTGAGCATCATCCTCCTCATCCACGTTCGAGTGAACCAATTTGTAGATCTTAGAAATGACAAGGAAGTAGTCAAATTCGTATCTTTCATGGGCATCTTCAGCCTTTTCCATTTCTTCAGCCAACATCTTGTACATTGGTGGAACAACCTCAACAGGCATGTTGATCATACGCTCGCTGATAATCAAACCGACCTTCAAGTCCTTCGATGGGTCCTTAGTGGTCTTTGCGGGATTCAACAACTTGTTCAAAACCATGTTAAATTCGATCTGTGACTTTGTCTTTTGCAACACGTAGTCAATAACACCCTTAACACTAGGCTTGGACAAGTTTTCGTTGATATTGATAACCGAGAGCAACGCATATGGGTCACTTTCTTCGCCGTCGGTCTTGATGGTGGATCCCGGAGTGTTTCCGGTCAAAATCAAGTCAGCCAAGCCAGAAATGTCGAACTGGGTAGAGTCGTCACCGAAAAGCTGGCGAAGGAAATTCTTGGTGGCATGGAAGTCCACATCGGGGTTCAAGTTAAAGAAGTCGAAATCAACGTTGACGATTTCTTCCAATTCTTCATCAGCCGATCCGGTCTCAACGTCGGAATCATCGGTAGAACTGACATCAATGTCAGAGTCTTCTTCGGCTCTTCTTTTGCTCATGGTTGTATTAGGATCTGTGAGTCGAAAACCCAAGGCATCGCGAAAATTGGAGATACACCTCGTGAACCCGTGCCCCAGATTATCGCTACAGGTACTGATGGTGAACGGACTACTTTCGGGCTACAATTCTAGTAGTGAGGATGAGAGTCCAATCCAAACGAAACCACCAAATAAATTGCAAGATTCGAGCATTTCTTCTCCAGATGCCTCCTCCAAACCAGCTGTTCCCACTTTTGATACACAGGCTGTCAGAATCATTCCCCAGGCTCAACCGAAGCGAAAATGCGCGAGCAACCGTAAAGCGGGCAAGAAGAGACTAAAAAATGACGATCCCGAAAGCATAGATTTCGCGGGCCCTTGGGCAAAGGATGCCGATTCGAGTGACGAGGATGAATATCGAGAAGTATCAGACGAGAGCGAAGAGACAGAGGAAGAAGAAACACAGAAGGCAAATCCAGAAGCTAAAACAGAACTATTTGAAGATGTAGAATACATGGAGCCTCCCGGTACTCATGTCTGCAATACAAAGAAGGATACAGTGGACTGCTTCCCACCGTCGAAGATCAAACGCACTTTCAAGGGCCACCAGGGCGGAGTTACAAGCATCCAGTTCTTCCCCCACACTGGCCATCTACTCTTATCTTGCGGAAATGATGGTAATATCTACTTGTGGGACATGTGTCGCCAGTATAAGTTATTGAGAGGATTCTACGGCCACGCCCAGGCGGTGAAATACGTGACATTCAATAGTACTGGAACCAACTTTCTCAGCTGCTCGTATGACCGCACAGTTATCTTGTGGGACACCAAAACTGGAAATACACTCAAAACATTGACGTTTTCCGCAGTTCCTAATACAGCCATATTCAACCCGAACAACGAGAATGAAGTTCTCGTGGGCCTTGCCAACAAACGCATCGAGCACTTTGATTTGGCACAACCATCTTTTCAAGTGCCGGTTCAGACATACGATCACCATTTGGGTGCAATCAACTCGCTTACCGTGGTAGATGGGGCTAAAAGGTTCATGTCCACGTCTGACGATCGTACTGTTCGCATTTGGAGTTGGCACATTAATATTCCTGACAAAATCATCGCTGATCCAACCCAGCATTCTATGCCGTGTACAGTTGTGCATCCTATAGACAATAACATTGCACTTCAAACCATGGACAATTCTATCAAGGTCATTCAAGGCAGTGGGAAATTCCGTTACATCAAGAAGAAGCGATTTGAAGGACACAGAGTAGCGGGCTACGGAATCCAAATTGATTGTACTCCGGACGGGAAATTGATAATGAGTGGGGACGCCAACGGCTTTGCCTTTTTCTGGAGTTGGAACCTGGGGAAGTTACTACAAAAGATGAAACTTAGTAAAACTTATGTTTCTTGCATTAAGAAGCATCCCTGTAATCCATCGGGAGTGGTCGCGGCCGGCGAGAGCGGCGATATTATCTATTGTCAATAAGATCTAATAGCCACGTCCACGCATACGTAAAGAAAGAGCAAATGTCATACTATTACACATTTCTCTTTTTTGTAGTCAGCACGTTGTTTGCGATGGTGCTTTGAAGAAGATACCGGGGGATCCTTATCGTGACTGAAAATCCGGTGCATATGATGAGAGTGCAGAGTCTTAGGCTCAGAATGTGGAGTATTTGGTTCAGAATGTGAATGATTTTCTCCAGAAGACAGATTTTTGTGTTCATCGGAAATTATATGTGATGAAATATCTTCCCCAATGACATACTCCGAAGCATGTTCCTTTGCTTGCTTGCTGTCGTCTAAAATTTGTTTCACTTTCTCTAAGTCAGCATTTTGAGAATCGCCATTTTCTTGGAGTGATAAGCCACTTATGTTGGAAATCTCACTCCATTGACTGTTTCTTCTGAATTGAGGAGTGAACGAGATGCTTACATTCCGAGAACCACTTTTAGATAAACTTGCTGATTCTCTGTAATAGTTCTTTTCCTTATCGGTAACATACCAGAGGTATCGACTTCGAATATCGACAAAATTGGGGTTGCCAGGTAAGAAGTCAGGAATTGGAATACTGGACGAATGTGCTTCGGAACTGGCAGAGGAGCTGAGAGTTTTCACGACCTCTGAATGCAAACTAGCTTTGGCATCATTCTCTCCGAAAGAAGAGGCAGATACAATTCTAGACAATGGTTCTTCGGCCCAATATTTCGATTTTGATCCATTTGGAACTGACATAGGGTTTACATTCGAGAATGATTTCATTCTTTGAGTCTTGCTTGGCGGAGGTTCCATATCGTCAGTAGATACGAGTCGATAAAACAACATATAAGGCCATTCATTATCGAAAATCTCTTGGAATGTTTTGGTTTTCACCTTATGGGTTTTCATATCGTCATACAAGTACCATGGGGATTCAAGAGTTGGCTCATTGTCATTGGGTGAATTCTTTCTGATCGCCGAGACGAAATGCCCAGATGCGATAGAGGTGCCCCGATGACAAACAGCACTTTCCAAGATCAACTTAAAACCACCCATCAATTGGCCCGATTGTTCATCATCAGCCACAAACAGCGGTAAATCGATAACAGGAGGGATGACAATTTTTTTCTTCGAACGACTGGCCTGTTGATCAGCAGCAGAAAAAGAGTAGCGCTTCAAACAAATAGGAACCACCGGCCTGCGGTTAGCGAACTCCTTTGAATTGCGCACAATACCTTCACTATTGTCGTCAGTGTAGAAAGGCAAAAGACGTAGAAGCATCCAGGCAGGAAGCATTACTTCGCGTGGTTTGGATTCAGATGTGGAGGCGGACCAAATAGACAAGGTTGATGCCCTTTTCCTAGGGTGTGGGTCCTTCTCTTCATTTTGCGAGTCTGCAATTTCGGGCCGAGTATAAGTCAAATTAGAGGTTGCCCGAGGTCTGGTGACAGAAATCAGAGCATTGAGACCAGCTGGATTTTCCTCTGTCATTCTTTGACTGTCAAATGTAGCTCTGCGTTCCAAAGCACGTTTGACGGAGATGGAGTTGTTGAAATAGTGCTCCAAGCACTCCTCCAACAAGATCGAATTATCTTCCAGTTCGATCATCTCAACATGCTCCTGCGCAGGTTTGACTGGCTCACCCTCGCCTTCGTCAGGTACAGAAACAAAAAGGATGCGCTCTTTGGAGTACTTGGTGTCGTCTTCCTCGTGTTTTCCGCGGTGCTGAATTTCGACCCTAAAAGTTAAAAGGGGCATGGCAAGTGTTTCCGTGAGAAACTCGAAGAGAGGAGCGGAATCTTGTTGCCTGTGGCTCATGGCTTCTTCGAATCCGAGCTGCATGAGACATTCGCAAATGCGTTGGGTGATATCAGTGGTGATCAAATTGCCCAGCCGCAACAAGTTTACATAGACACGTAACAAGCCCAGGAGACGAGAGACCAATGGATTAGAGTGCTGGTTCAGAATAAACAAGATCGGCTCGAAGCTGTCTAGATTGGCAAACATGGAGAAAATGAGGGAATCAAAATAACACAAGACATTTTCCCAGTTCTCTGCGCCCATCAACTGGATTTCTGCGCCGTTGCGCTCCACGCCATTGTTGGTGATGAAAAAACCACACTCACTGATCTGGAAGTACCGGATGAAATGATAGGCTTTGCTCACGTCACCGCCACTAAAGGGAGACTTGAGAGCGGAAATCGCCTGGAATGTGGACGGTTGCGGAAGTTCGGATCCAAATAGAGCTTTTAGCTGGACCACAGCCGAGGAATTGGGGGTATACTTGCGGTTGTTGATGGGCGAGCTCGATGAAGATTCATGGCCCTGTTGGCGAGTAAGCGAATCGACGTAGTATTGCCAGAAAGGTTCGGTGAATGAGCACGGAGTCTTGTTATCGTCATCCTCGTGTTTCGACCACCGAGAGAGCTTCCTTCGAAACATCGGCAGATGGTTTTGTGCGGGCGGAAGAAAACGAACGGTGGGAAGTCAAGTACGCGCAGTTCTCAGCAAAGGGTCAGCTAGGTGGATGTCTAGAACAACTCGGTGGATGTTCAACGCTATCAATGCGCGCGCACTTTAATACACTACGAGGTTGACATTACGTATCACGGGAAGCAAAAATTAGACGTGCATTTCAAGCAGTCGCTAACAATGAAAACAGCAACAGGCACAGGTTTGGGGCATCGTACTCGAAAAAAAAAGAAGATAAATTTCTGGCCATCTGCACCCATCTGTGGGGGCCCAGACGCAATGGCGGATTTCGAGAATCATGTGTTACCATATGCACATAAGATCTGTGGCACACATCTTGCATGTGGCATGGCTGAGTAGAGGAAACCCCAGAGATTGTATGAAAAAAAAAAACCCACATTAGATACATTTCAGACAGAGCGAGAGGTGGAGGAACCATTTTCATAGTGCCAGGTTGAGTTTTTTGATCTGGCCGAGTATCTCATCCATGCGCTCCTCCAACTTGCCCGAGGCAAAATCCTCGCGGGTCTGCGCATCCAACTTCTTCTGCACCTGGTCGATGCGGGCAAAGTTCTCGTTGAAGAACCGCAATTGGATCTTGACAAACGCCTCGAACGACGGGTTTAAGTAAGGAATACGCATGGCGATCAACTCCGGAAGCTCCTCCTTGAGCTGTGCGTTGAGCTGGGTGTACTTCTCTTCGGCCTCATGGAACTGCTTTTCCGCCTCCTTGTACTTTGTGTCATCAAGCGCCTCTGTGCTGGCCGGGTCCAACGTGGCAATGTCGCTGAGCCGGCGCACCTTGTTCTGTAGCGAGTCGTAGTCGAGTTTCTTGTGCGCTCTCTTCTTGATCGCCTCATTGACATCCATGTAGTACGAGTTGAACCGCTCGATGGGGTTCAACACCGTCTGGCTGAACGGGTGTTCGAGCTCGTCCACACCGGTGGTGATGATATCCTTCATGGCATTGTGGTAGACATGGGCAATGTTGTTTTCTTCTGCGCCGTAAAAGTCGGCGAGAACTTCCGTCACCCCCGCCTGCGCGGTGGTGAGCGCCCGGAGAGAATCCTTGTACAGCCGGAGATCTTTGTGGAGCCGTAACATCGACGACTCCATGGTGCGGTATCTCTTTTCGAGATAGTCGAATTCTGTGTCTGTGGATTCATCCAATTGGCCAGCTTTGAGCATGACCTGGACTCCTGCCCTATTGACGGCCTTTTTGAATCCGGACCAGGACATTGGTGATGGGGGAAGTGAGAATGTTGAGGGACGTTGGTGTGCTAGCCGGTAGTGTGGCGGAGCTGGGCTGATTGAGGACTAATTCGCACCCGAATCTGCCGCAACACAAACACAGGTACAGGCCCCACAGTGTTGCAGGTGCGTCGCACCACAGAACCAGTGATGGTACTGTCACGTGGGGCTGGTAAGAAGGGAGAGAAGGAAGAGAAGAAGTAGAAGAATAGAGGGAAGAAGGGAAGGGAGAGAAGAAGAGAGGGAGAGAAGAAGAGAGGGAGAGAAGAGGAGAAGGAGTGGGAAAAGGAAATACGATGAGCAGGAAATAGAACCATAGGGCCATAGGGCCATAGAACCATAGAACCATAGGGCCATAGGGCCATAGGGCCACAGAGCCACAGAGCCACAGAGCCACGCAGGCACAGTCTACAACCAAACAAGAAGCTGTTATTCTATTGAGCCTCGCTGTCGCCAAGAGTGGCGGGCGAATGCATGATCTGGGTAACGAATTTGCCGGAGTATCTGGTGATACAGGCCACCGTCAACACATCGTTGCGGATGGAGGTTGTCATTAGATGATTCAAGATCACGTGGTTGGGGATCGACTGGTGGTATGCCTGCTTGTTCGACGCATAGTACGAGCTGTCTGCACGGCGCAACGACGGCCTGTTGAAACTGGGATCTGTCCCTACCGGAATATTGTTTGCGTGGTGGTGGTTGTGGTGGTGGTGGTGCTGCTGCTGCTGGATATTGGAGATCTTGTTCAAGAGCACATTGTTGAGGTGCGCGGGCAACTGCGGCGGCTCCGGAAGCTCGTAGTTGGGCGACATGCTTTTGAAGTAGTCGTAGTTGACGAACATCTCGGGGATTTCGGAAGAAAATGTATCTGGGGGTTGCGGAGGATTCAAAGACAGCATGGAGGGGTGGCGGTACTCGTCGTAGGAATGATTATCGTGGCGACTGGCACCAGAGTGGCCGGTGTGGCTACCCACATGAGCATCTGACTGGCTCTCCGGATGACTGGTATGATCATCGGGGCGAGCATCTGTCATGCTCACGGCCAGGTCCACGTACTCTACGTGCTGGGGCGATTCCTTCTCGTCACGCGTGACCTTGAACAAGAAGCTGTTGGACTTTTTCTGGATCAACGACGTGTCGTGGTCGCCCGCCACCTGGATGATGTTGGCATCGAATCCGGTTGACGCATCGTAGTGGGGCTTTTGCGACTGGTTGAACAAGCGGTGGGGATCCAAAACCTCAAACCAGTTGAAGAAGATGCCCTCTTGGTCGGTGGCGGTCGGAAGCTGGTCCAGCACGCGGTACTCGTTGTTGACAATGTAGAGGAGTTTGTGCACCCCAAGCGGCAACTTCACTATGGTGGAGTACTCGTTGGGGAACGCATGCAGCCGCTTGAGCTTGATCACATCGCGCCAGTTGCAGAAGGACCCGATGATGGCCACCTTGCCGATGTTTTGTTTGGTCAGATTGACCCATTTGATCTCCACCGGAACCAAGCCGGTGTACTCCTCGGGGCTTGTGGGGCCGGTGGAGAGTGCGCTGGTGGACCGCGCAATCGGTTGCCGTGCAATTGCAGGGTCGGCGATTTTGGTGAAGTCCACTTTGGACAAGCTGCCAAACAGCTCGGAGGACGGGTGGTCGTTGGAAGACACCGCAGCCGACAGCGGGTCCACCTGCATCTCGTCCGAGCTGTCTTCGGGCAAGATGTTGCGGTGCACCGCGTAAACCTCGCTGTCCAAAAGATCGTCGTTCAATTCGTTGAACTCGTCCTCCATCTGGGTCATGCGGGGCACGTCGGGCGCGGCGGAGGCGTCAGTCTGCCGCTTGACCTCGTGCAAGATCAATGTGCTGAATTCTTCCTCCAAGTTGTTGGAAGCCGCCTGCGACTGGGAAGACTTGCGGTATGTGGAGGCATGGCGTGCCGCCGACGACTTGCGGGTGGAAGATGGGTTGTTTCCCATGGTGAGGCGGGTAGAGAGCCAAGAAAGAGCCAAGGGCGAAAGAGCTGGTGGAGCTGGAAGCCAGAGAGAAACAGTAGTTCAGTCAAAGATGAGCCGGTATGAGTCAACAATGAGCTGAAGCCAAGAACCAAAATGCTCGAGAGCGCGGAGATGATTGCTGAGTCCGGGGGGACTGTGTACAGGAAACACTCGGCGATGCAGAGAGAGGCGACGGGGCAAGGAGGGAGGGGGCTACAGTGGAGATATGGATGGGCAGCGTTGGGCATCTACGACGAGCTCAAGTGGCGTGTGCGGTGGCTTGGTACGAGCACGGTGTGGTTTGTGCTGGCCCACTGATACCCCAGGTTTGTTGCTGCAGGAAATGGTGAGTCGCGGCCCCTGGACTGCGAGCGCACCCGCAGTGGAGCTGAAGCAGTTGAGCAGAAAAGTGTGTGCGAAAAAAGTGGACCAGTGACATTTAGAGAAGAGCAGGATGAACGTGTAAAGAGTGGAGTGGGGAAGTAGAGTGGGGAAGTAGAGTGGGAGAGTAGAGTGGGAGAGTAGAGTGGAGAGGCAGTGGAAAGAGTGGAAGAGCGCACAGTAGCGTGGATTTTGTTCCAATTCATCATCGAAAATCTTACATACCTAGCTGCTCACTCAGCTGCTCCCTTGGTTGTTCACGGCGACAGTTTCAACGCTGCTGCATAGAAACTTCATGCGTCCACCAGGGTTCCACCGCCCACAGAAATTTACCGATAAAGTATATGCGCCGCGCACGACAATCACATACACGCGCGTACGCTCCACCACCCAAACCCTATGGTCACTACTCCGTACGATACGCGGCCGCGCGAGGAGCGGGACTACAAGGAATTCTATGCCGATCTCAATGAGTCCGACGCGATTGTGGCGTTTTCCTCGTCTCTGTCAGAGCCAACCGCCAGCCCCACACAGACCGCTCCGGTCATCCATCTAAAACCAGCAGTGTTCACACGTGTGCAGCAGCCAGAAGTGCCACGGAAAGGCTCCGTGTCACGCGCTGCAGCAGAGTACGGGTTCCGTCTACGACTGCTGCGGCACCGCAGTGCGCGCACCTACATCCGGCCGCACGCCACATCCCAACTACTACACCAAGCCAGCTACGATATGGACGAGCAGGACGCGCAGTACTTGCTGTGGCGACACGCCGCTGGCGGCAAGCGCGCGCACATTCTGCCGGAGGTGTTTGAGATTGTCATGAGCGTGCTAGAGCAGCAGTGGCAGAAGTTGGAGTTGAAAATGGCCACTGCGGGCGATGCCCGCAGCGACACGCGCGGCACGTTGACGTTGCGCGGCAGCTACGACCAGTACGGCAGCGATGACGGCACTGTGGGTGCCGGCTCCATCTCGGAGCAGCGCTGCGCAGTGTGCAACGACCTGGAGTGCGACAACGTCAATGCCATTGTGTTTTGCGACGGCTGCAACATCGCGGTACATCAGGAGTGCTACGGCATTGCGTTCATCCCCGAGGGCCAGTGGTTCTGCCGCAAGTGCATGGTGAGCCGCGGCCGCGGGGTCAAGTGTGCGTTTTGCCCCAGCGAAACGGGCGCCTTCAAGCAGCTCGACAACGGATTGTGGAGCCACGTCGTGTGCGCTTTGTGGATCCATGAGGTGTACTTTGCCAACCCAACCTACATGGAGCCCATCGAGGGCATCGACATGATCCCGCGCAACCGGTGGAAGCTTACCTGCTACATCTGCCGCCAAAAAACCGGCGCGTGCATCCAGTGTTCCAACCGCTCGTGCTTCCAGGCATACCACGTCACCTGTGCCAAAAGAGCAGGGCTCTACATGATCATGGAGAAAGGCGTCCAGGGTGCCATTGCCTCCAAGGGGCTGTTGAAGTCGTTTTGCGACCGCCACGCCCCGGCATACTGGGATCGCCGCTATGTGCTTGACGGCATTGACAGGTGCCGCATGTTTTTCCGCGATAGTCGTATTCTCAGTCAGAAAAACGACCGGCTTGCCTCTCAGCGCAGAAGGAGGAACAGAATCAACATCTTCAAGTGGAAGACTGAACACAATACCCCGATCGCGCCCCACATGTTTGTCAATTTGATCTGCGACCTCTTGTTCCAGTTGAAGGTGGACAAGTCTGTAGGAGAAATTCCGACCTCTACCACGCGATCCATGCTCCGTGGGTTAGGAGAAACGAAGCCGCCGCTGAAAGAGGAAATATATGACGAACTCCGTTCTGCCAGCGAGGAAATGTGCCGGTACTGGTGTTTGAAGCGCGAAGCCAAGGGTGGAGCTCCGTTGGTGCGCCCTTCCACCTCCAACTCGGCAATATTACTGGCAAATCTTAGTGACGCTAGTTTGCAGCCTCACGTCCCGCTAGACGACGCCTCACGTACCGCCGTCGTGGAAAAAATCCAGTTTGGCCGTGATCTCATGTCTGATCTACGCAAAGTAATCGATATGGCACAGACTACGCGGGAGAGGCAGGCACTAGAACAGAAGTCACTGCAGTTGTTACTTGAGATAACTGACGTCATTTATTTTCCTGCCGCTAAGGTTGCGCTAATCGCTCTTACCCATATAGCGGACTCCATTGATCATAGCCACGCTCTACAGCAGTATAAGCCCAAGGACGGGATCTTGGCATTTCCCGAAATAGTGCGAAATGTCCTCCTGTACGATTTCGGGGATATCACGAAACTAAACGCGCGACTACAATTGCTTTTCCAGTCAATCATTCAGGATCGCAAACCCGCAACTGCATTGTGGAAGGTGGCTACAAAAGCGTTAAATTATTGGAACGAGACAGGACGGCGCGAGGTGGAACATACAATTAAAAATGCCGGCTTGAATATCCCCTATGTTAGCAGTAACGGATTAGAAATCACGCTAAAGCCAAACCAGGGGAAACGTCTATTGGCAGAGGAAGGCTTATCCGAATCCGAAACTGATCCGCTTTTGGATCTGTACAGCAAGGCTGTGTGGCGAAGATTTATGTGACGTCTCGTGCCTCGGTACAACATCATGCATGGACTGCAAACTGCACAACGTGTGCACGCACAACCAAATCAGGCACTGGTACCAAAGTGCAGACTGCGTTATATCACCTGCCGTAACCGGGTAAACATGTCTCTCTTGTGTTCTTGCAAAATAATTTATTCTATTATCTACGTAAATCTGGTTTGATATGGTTGAATATACATGGGGATACAAGTGGATAGACGAATTTCAATGACTTCATGCCATAGCAAGCTCCAAACAAATTCCTATTGTTGATTAGTAGCAACGACCCTCACACAGTGAACCCTGCGAAAAATTAAATATCAACGCAACAAATATACGCTGGCTCACCCAAGTGGATGAGGACCTGAGCCAGGCCATTTTATGGACTATCTTTTTTCAACTATTCCCTGATTTATATCTATTCAGGCACAATTTCCACATGAACAATCGGGTGGCTATTTGCCTCTCCAGAATTTCGTTGTTTTCCGATAGAAATCATCGCTTAACCCCTGACCTGCCCTTTGTTTACTTTGTGAGATTTTTTGGTGACGCATGTTGACGCACCGTACCTGCGCCTTGGTGGATTATATAATATACCTCGCGGACTAGGCGCAGGTACAACTTCCTATTCGGGTACGCGTAAAAAATTTCTTAGTCATGTAAACAGGAATGCTTACAAAATTTAATTGAATATAACAGTTGCGGCAACTGGACCCAATCGATGCGCCCGAATCGATAGGAGGTGACGTACATACGCAAGTTATAAACCAGTTTTTTCTTCGCCTCAATCTTTCCCTCAACATATCCCTAAGAAGAAGAGACCGAGAAACGTTTACCCGAAACTTATCTAGACTGGTTCTGAGTTCTTGGTATTCACGCATAAAGTAAGGCATTGCTCTACATATCATAAGCATCGAACAAAGGAGCACAATCGTATCCCACTATTCGGCGCATATCCTACTTGTTTTCTATCCAGTCACACCCGTCACAAACTGGCTAGACTTTCTAATTTCTGTCAGAGAGGGCGCTCCAGAACGCTAATAGACGCCAATTAGTTGAACGCGTTTGATTCCTGATTCCCTTTTATTATCCATTGAGATCTTTCCACAATTGTTGACTATTTGGTCTATATTTTCTTCGGCTCACACAATTCTTTGAGCGCGTTGTCGACTTTCTTCGCTAGTCCACTTGTTGAAAGATATACGATTAAGAATGTCCAGTCAAGTTTCATCGATGCCCACCATGAAAAAACTTCCTATGATTGTGGATATTGCCATCGACACCGATGGTAAAACTATGTACCAAGTTCACGAGACGTCTAAGTTAGTTCGGAGAGAAATGCCAAAATTTGCAAACTTCTCCGAGACATCTTTGGACAAATATGAACTATATAATGGAGGGAGAAACATAGGGGATCAGTCATTTGCATCTCTTCTGCCCTCTCTGGAGACAAACAAACCATATAACACCCCATACTCTAATCAGACTTCAACGCAGATGGCTGGGTCTGATTCACTCAGTGATACCTCCAAAGACGTCGGTACATCATCAACCCCTTTGATGTCTTCTTCCGGTCCAGGAGACGACAATATCTGGGGAAAGGATGTTCAAGATGCTTTTGAGGAAGTACTCGCGATAGTTCCCAAGAACGGACTCAACAAAATCAAAATCGGAGGAAGATCTTGTGGTCGTAATGAGCTTATTTCCGATTATATTCTTGCAAAAACAGGAAAATTTCGGTCTCGCAAACAGGTTTCAAGTCATATTCAGGTGATAAAGAATATGGGCGTCAAAGCCGGTCTCATCAAGCTTATTAGCGATGGCCCAACGTTTAATTCACCCGAGGAATCCGAAAGAAACTCGCACCTCTTTGAGGAAATTTTCACCAAAATCAACCTCAACAAGTCGTTGGGAGTGAATTCTATCTATTCGTCAACGACAAAGAGCGGTGGCCCTATTCGTCGTCATTCATCCTCTAACGTGACAAGTGACATCAAGGTCAGAAAGCAAACCAATGCGTCAATCCGTGTAAGTAATATCTGCTTTTCTCTTGATACTGTGAGTGGTGGACCTCCGGCGCACCTTTCGGTTCAAGACCATAATCCGATAAAAAAATTGGCTATCAAGGATACTACAGCAATTCCTAATCGGTTCCCTGGATTGCAAGATTTTGCTAATCTGCAAATTCCGATCTTTCACAATATGGTCAGGATTTTCAACCCTTTCTTGGTTGCAAACAAATACTCCATCGACAGTGGATTGAAGACAAGTTATATGCTCGATGTGTCTCCTTCAACTCCCAGTCTTTCAAGCTTCACTACCGTATACTCTTTCGGCAATGAGGTGCTTAGAGTGAATGATGACGATTTTCAAGCGAACACCACACAACCATTTTTGCTTAAGTTCTGGAAATGCTTCTTCCTCCAATTACTCCAACAACCAGCTTCTTTGGATGCTGCCTTTAAAGGCGTTACAGTGAAGCAGGTAATCTACGACAGTGCACACTCAACTATGCCTGCCATCCCCAAACAGAACATCAAGGCGGTTCTTCTTTGGGAATTTTCTAGAGTTGATGATATTAAACAAGCTGTTTCGTCAACCTCGAGGATTGTTATTCCTCCCTCTTTTGCTTCCCCTACCACTCCTTTCCCAAACCAAGACTTAGGAAACTTCCCTCCCAATTATCAGGTCTATGATTCAGGCCATTCCTCTCAACAACCACAAGATTTTATGCATAATTACCCTATCGGCCCAACCTCTCTTGATCCGGAGATGTCCATCAGTGATCAAACACATGGAATTGCTCGTCAGCTTCCATTCAATGTTCCGTACACCCCATACATGAATCCCATGCATCACCCATCTGCAAACGTTGACTTGACTGCAGTGAGGAGCAATCATGTTGAAAATGCACCATTTGCTGGCCAGTTCTATTGAACTTATCCTAACTCCAACTGCTTTACATTCTTTTATATGATTACAATGATATCTCTAAATATATTTCTACTGCATCACACAAACTTGTAAACTATGGCCAAGGTTTGATTTATTATACGATATTATTGTTAATCTTGCATAGTCTATCCAACCCTTCACTAGTACTTTTCGTAACCAACAGATTCCAATCTTTCGGCCTTTCCAAGGACCTCCTCCTCCATGGAAGACATATACTTGGACATTTCTTCTAACCACTTGTAGTCGTAAGCACCCAAGATTCTAATGGCCAACAAGGCAGCGTTGGTACTGTTGTTGATGGCAACAGTGGCAACAGGGATACCTCTAGGCATTTGGACAATAGAGTGCAACGAGTCAACTCCATCTAGAGTAGATCCCTTGACGGGAACACCAATGACCGGCAATGGAGTCATAGCAGCAACCATACCAGGCAAGTGTGCGGCACCACCAGCACCAGCAATGATGGCCTTGATTCCTCTGGAAGCAGCTTCAACAGCAAACTTGGACATTCTGTGTGGAGTACGGTGAGCAGAGACGATAGTCAATTCGAAAGGAACACCAAACTTTTTCAAAATGTTTGCACCAACAGACATCACAGGCAAGTCCGAATCGGATCCCATGATGATCGAAACAAGAGGCTTCTCCTTGATTTCAGCTGGTACTGGCAAAGAATCCTTTTCTCCCATGATGTACTCGAGCTTCGCTTGCGCGTCCTCCATGGAAGATCCAATGATATTGATGTGTCCCATTTTTCTCTTTGGTTTGCTCTCCTTACCATACAAGTAAACGGAAGCGTTCGGAGTCTCCAAAGCACGGCGGCACATTTCCAATTCCCCATCCTTCTTTTCAGCGTCTCCCAACACATTGAGCATGATAGCGTTGGTGTTAGTGGTGGCAAAGGAGGTAAAGTTCTTAGGTAATGGCAAACCCACAACGGCTCTAACATGAGCCTCAAATTGGGTGGTGACGCACGCATCGATGGTGTAGTGACCAGAGTTGTGAGGACGAGGGGCAATCTCATTGATTAAAAGTTCCTGGTTAGGCAACAAGAACATTTCCACACCAAAGATACCACAACCTGGGAAAGACTTGACAGCGTTCTTGGCCACCAAAGAGGCCTTCTCCCGCAAAGTGTCAGTGATTCTAGCTGGTGCATAGACAAGGTGACAGATGTTCTCCTTGTGGATAGTCTCGACGGTTGGGTAGCTGAACACCTCTCCCTCGATACTTCTCACAACCATAACCGCCAATTCCTTGACGAATGGACACCATTTTTCCGCATACAAAGGTCTGTCAGCCAAGAATTGCAACGCTTCGGGAATAGCGGCGGCAGACTTGACAACAAAGTTTCCTCTGCCATCGTACGCCAAAGTTCTAGACTTCAACATGAAAGGGTAGCCGTACTCAGTGCCGATCTTCTCCAAAGTTTCGACGTTGTTCTCGGCCACGTCAATGGATTCCACAACAGGAACGCCGTGTCCCTGCAAATGAAGCTTTTGCGAGTACTTGTCTTGGATTAAACGAATGGTCTCAGGGAGTGGGAAGATAGGGATATTCAAGCTCTTAGACACAGTCTTCAAAGCTTCCACGTCCACGTGCTCGATTTCAACCGTCAAAACGTCACACTTCTTTGCAAGCTTGGTGATGGAGTCCAAGTCGGTGAAGGAGCCGTCCACATGTTCATCCAAAGCGTTAATCTGCTTTGCTGGGGAGTTTGGCTGGTCCAAAATGATGGTCTTGACATTGAGCCTATGAGCAGCTTCAACAAGCATACGGCCCAACTGACCGCCACCAAGAATTCCAATAGTCTTTCCGTCCATAATAAGTTTTGAGTTATAAGAAGTGGCGATTAATTCAAGAAGGTGCGCATCCCCACTGTATTATATATCGCGATCCGAGTCAACTACTCAATCCAATGCAGGGTCACGCTTGCGATAAAGCATCGATGCTACAAACAGGATATATGTATATGGTGTTCAATTTAAAACTGCTATTCTAGTTGTAAAATTACACACACGTTTGATCCCCCTGTTTAACGCGGTACCGATGCCAATTTGTATGTCCGTGAAGGTAAAATCTTCTTCTTTAGTGTACAATCAAAGTCCTGATGAGAAATAAAGCCCGACCAAAACTAAAATCTGGTGACATCCTTCTTTTTCTTGCTCTTCTTCTGCTTGGATCTTTGTCTGCTGGTGTTTCTCCATCCGGAAGTTTTGATCTTCTTCTCTTCCTTGGACTCTTCGGCCTCGGTGTTGTCTTCCTCCATCGCCTCAGCCTTTTGTTTTTCCAAATTGGCCTTCATTCTTTGGGCAATTCTATCATTTCTGGATTCAACGTACTTGGTGAATTCACCAGCTCTTTTGACCGACTTGGCTCTCAACTTAGGCTTGGATCTCAATGATTTTCCCATTCTGGCGGTATTTAAGTGTGGTTTGGGTAATTTTTCTCATCTCATCCCACGGCTCCTGTATGGATTTCTATCAACTACGGTACATCTCACTCTAGATCCAGCGCTCTACCGTACTCTACGAGCTAGGTGAGGCAGAGCCAGGCTGGCTGGTCCGACTGATTACAATAATATTGCCATAGTATACCGAAACTAAGCTTTCAAACTTTTTTTACTTCAATTCACTCTTATAGTAGCTGTATAATGTTGTGAAAGGATCGTGTTACGAATACATGTAACATATTAATTGCGGGAAACTGAGCAATTTCAGAACATCAATACCTTGCCGTAATCAACCAGAAACATGATGGTTTTGTTCACTTCTACTCCTACGAAGTTGGAAGAATTAGGCCCTAATTGAACTCGTTCAGATATGGTGGGCACACATCGACCCAGTCACGTGTGAGTAGCTAGGGCACATACCCTGGGAAAATTTTCCCCGCCAGTGCGAACCGGCGCAGCGACATTGGCCCTCACCAATTTATCCCAGTGTCGCTGTGGCTGCGACATTATTCCTGCATATGTGCAAATCCTGCTCTCGCGCTAGTCTCCTCAAAAAATGAAAATTTTCTTGCTCTGCTTTTTTATTCTACAGACAGCAAAGCAAAATGTATGTACAAATTGTTCAAGCTATACCTTCATCGATGTTGAAGACATTTCTACCATGAGATGTCAAACAAACTATCCGCATCTCCGTCATCTGCTCATTCTCCTTCCATATCGATCAATTACGTTTTCCAAGTTATTTAGGGAGGTTCAAATTAGGATGGCAAAGGGAAAAAATTTTTCAATTCACCGATCCGCCTGCCTACCTTCAAACGGTACTGGAAACATCCCACACTCAAGATCATCATACCCATCGTTGAAATGCTTCCCCGTCAGAAATTTTTACAAAACATTTTACTAACTTCTCAGGGCTAACCTTAGAACTCAAAAGAGACTCGCTGCCAGTGTTATCGGTGTTGGTAAGAGAAAGGTCTGGTTGGACCCTAACGAGACCACTGAGTTGGCTTCTGCTAACTCTCGTCAGGCCATCAGAAAGTTGTACCGTAACGGTACCATCGTCAAGAAGCCTGTCACCTCCCACTCCAGATCCAGAGCTAGAGCTCACGCTGAATCCAAGAGAAACGGTAGACACATGGGTTACGGTAAGAGAAAGGGTACCGCTAACGCTCGTATGCCATCTCAAGTTATCTGGATGAGAAGATTGAGAGTCTTGAGAAGATTGTTGGCTAAGTACAGAAACGCTGGCAAGATTGACAAGCACTTGTACCACAGCTTGTACTTGTCTGCTAAGGGTAACACCTTCAAGCACAAGAGAGCTTTGGTTGAGCACATCATCCAAGCTAAGGCTGAGGCTGCTCGTGAGAAGTCTTTGAAGGAGGAGGCCGAAGCTAGAAGATTGAGAAACAGAGCTGCTAGAGAGAGAAGACAACAAAGAGTCGAAGAAAAGAGACAAGCTTTCTTGAACGACGCTTAAGTATCTCTTTCACATACATAGCTTACTTTGTACTTTACAATGTGGTGGCACCATTAATCCCAATATCGTTTCACGCATATGTCTGTAGAAAATTCATTATGTAGGTTCATTTTCTTGAAAAACAAACTCGATTGCCAGGGGGAAATTGCAATTAGTTTTCGGTACGAAGTGGCAAATTGCAATAAATTACTCCAGAGGGGACCATTTGTCTTTGCTCATAACGTGTGTACACGCTCACTCCACATCTACAATAACGCATACGAGCAAATCCATACAAGAGTTCATGTATTTCATGGCATAGTCCTTATGTATTAATCGATTCCGTGATTTAAAGTCTGTGTCCTGGAACAACGCAGAAAATGACACTAAATATAGCGGTTGCTATTATTATGATTACCATGACCCATGCCGAACGTTTCAACAATAGTCTGTAAATGAAGGAGTCCTCTAGCTTGATGAAAACCTTTCCCGGGATAAAGGACTCGCTCCGTCGACAAAGAGCCAAGAATGGATCGATTCTATAGGCAGCGGAAATCAAACTGTAGAATGCAGCAAAGAAGGTCACGATCACCACTAGTCTATAGCGTTTGTGTTCGTTTAAGAATATTAAGCTGAAGGCAATCCAGAAGGAAAGGAAAGCGAAAAAGAAGCCCGCAATCATTCTTGAGTTGATTGTATGGTTGACATTTTTGATGGCCACAAAGTTTAAGAAGTTTGGCATGTGCTCATTCTCAAGACGATTGAAAATATATCTCTTGACGCCGTTGAATACATCAGGATCGTCTCTTCCTTCAACCTCAATGGCATTAATGATAGACTTATTGATTCTGTCTGGTAAGTTAAGGTGTTTCTCTGAGTCGTCCACAAAATACTTCAACAATAGGTTATGCGAGGAATCCCGAAGATTTTGTCGAGAAATAAACAGATTCATTGACCCGGCGGTGGATTGGTGCAATAGTTTCTCCACAAAAGATGGGTTTAATGAGGAGCGGCGTTTTGTACTTTGTCTTTTTTCTGCATCGGGGGAATCTTCCAAGAGCTTTGAGTTGGACGAGATTCTCTTTTCGCCAAAGGTGGAAAACGACTTGTCAACGATAGGAGACGGTTGAGTAACAGGCTCATCGGCATTATAAGTGTCGATTAACTCCTTCAATTTAGGATCAACAGCGTTCAAATTGATGTCTCCTCTCAAAAATTCCGACAACCTGTTGGAATCGTTGTCCTCCAAAATCTGGTCATTGATAATCATATCTAAAAGCATGGACAGTGAAAGGGACTTGTGTTTACTTTTCTCCGAGAATGCAACTGAGTCTCTGTAGGCGTCCAATGGTGGGGTTGTGTTAAAAGGATTGTTGCTGGCGAAAGATGTTCTGTGATTGCCGTTTGAATTTGGGTTCCCCGAGTGACGAATGATGGAATCACGAAGGCCACGCACATAATGTTTGCACAAGTTGAGATGGTTTATGAGGTCAAACCAAAAGTCCAAATAATCCTCGTCGCCTTCTACATGTTTCATGTAGAGGTAAAATGTGTGCAAATTGATTGGTGATTTAGTTTTGTTCGAGAGGATTTCCCCTAGAGTGGGCAACCTGCCAAGCTGGGTCTGGTTGTTGGTCAAGTTTAAGTTGCTAAGGTTAGCAAGATAATGTGCATTTGGATTCTCTAGCTGGTATTTTTCCGACATTGTTGATGAATAGAGGCACGGTGAAGTTGTACGAGACGGTAGGTTCCAAAATAAACTGGTGCACTTTTCGCTGGTGTTTACATCACGTGCGAACGTTTCAAGTTATGCGTGAAGATTCCCACTATAGCCTGCCGGGGTCTAGCGAAAGCTTATATTGGCTGATTCCAGCATAGAATACTAGAGTGAAATAAAATACAAGAGGGAAAGAAAAACAAGAGAAAAGAATCTAACTGTTAGGTAGAAAGTCACATGCTACCAATCTTAGTCGAATCGAAAAACAGTTTAGAGATTGTAGATTTGAAACCGAACGTACTCACCTAATGAGACCGTTCTGTAGATGATAAAACAACTTTTCCCATCGGTACTCCTTGACCTGTTATGATTATGCAATTAAAGCTGATATTGTTTTTTGTTTTTTTTTTTTTGAACAGTCTGTGATTGTCTCCAATAATGGATGGAAATTGCGAATTGAAGATTTCGAGGAAAGAGCACGAAAAAATAATTAACAGAGGACAAGTGTTGAAAAACCAAAAACTAAAATGAAGAATAAAAAGTAAAACAAAAATATAGACATGCGGTTGGTTTCGTCAAAATCATGTCCTGAGCCGAACCAAGCGATCCTAATGATTTCGAGCGAAACTTCAACACAGAATGTAAAAAACCTTATGTATTGGCAGAACTTTGGCGCATTCAAGTAACGACCGCTCATGAATTACATGCACACCACAAGATAAACGACCATCAATTCATAGTGGAGCAATCTCGGAAATTGAGACCCCATGGTCAATTTACAATTGGTGAAGTGTTACTTAGCTGTGTGTTACAAATGAATTATTATTTTTTTTATTCTTGGTAAGTATGCGTGAAGCAGGCCCAGTGATATGAAAAGCCCTGCCTCAATTCTAATACACTGGTAATTTCTGTATTCCGATAAGGTTCTGTGGCTGGATTATCACGTTGTAGCCAAAAGGAGTACTGTGTCGCTGCGATGCCAGGACATCTGTCACAGATCGTAACCAAGTTTCATTCTTCACCACACATCAGTTCAATTGTCTGACCAGAGACGAGAAAGTCTTAGTGGTTGGTTCACGCAAATGTCCTCTATCCTGTCATATGATTTCCAAGCTGTCTAAAAAGCACGAGATAACGCTGTCTGCCCAATTATACTATAATTACACCACACTAATAAGAAACGTAAATTAAATTACATGAACTAATATGGCAACAACTTTTTCATGGACATGCAGCATGAACAAAGAAGCTTAACGACCACGGGAAGTGGTCTTGGTGTGTTGACCTCTGACCTTCAAGCCCCAGAAGTGTCTGATACCTCTGTGGGATCTGATCTTCTTCAATCTCTCCAAGTCATCTCTCAACTTAGACTCCAAACCGTTGGCCAAGACGTGGTAGTGCTTACCGTCAACTTGGTCCTTTTGTCTGTTCAAGAACCAGGCTGGGATCTTGTATTGAGTTGGGTTTTGCATGATGGTGACAACTCTCTCCAATTCTTCTTGGGTCAATTCACCGGCACGCTTGTTCAAGTCGACATCAGCCTTCTTGCAGACCAAGTTAGAGTATCTTCTACCGACACCTCTGATCTTGGTCAAGGCGTACATGATCTTGATTCTACCATCGATGTTGGTGTTCAACAAACTGGAATGTTAGTAAACAGGATAAAACAACAGCGAGCTCTGTTCCTAGGGGAAACTGGAAAATTTTGCACTGGAGGTTGATATCGCCGGAAACCCGGCAAATTTGAAAAACAACGACACATGGAGAAACGGGAATCAGGATGGAACAGAGCTAAGCATAGGCACATACCGCAAAATGTGTTGGAAGGAACCGTCTTCTTGAACAACTAAGGACATTTTGGCTATAGTCTGAGTGTGGGTGTAAGAAAGTAAAAATGAGACGGGCTCAAAGGCTGAAATTTTTTTTCCCTCGCTGGGGCCTGGCGAGAGCAGCCCTGTGTACCGGATATGGTTACGCGCGCCTTTACTGTGACTCACGTGACGCACCGAAGTGTAGGGCTGTAGCCCTAGTACTGGCATTGGGCGCGCTCAGTGTGGAGATCGCAGTGCAGCTTGCTTAACTGATAACTGATTTTTGGAAATTACAGAGTGGGTGGGTACCTAAATACGATATTGCTTTATGCCATAACTTCTTTTATTTTGTGTCCCAGTTTATTAATCTTTTGGGAAAAAAATATTATTGATCCATCTTTCAGAACAAACAGGCTTCTGTAGCATCGGCCGTTTTCGCACCCACGATTCGATCAGGAGATTACTAGTGCTAGCATGCTGAAGTTTTACAAATTAGGATACTTGAATACTAGAGTTCCAAGGAAGTGTACCAGACACAAATTAGAGATCTTGAGTATGGGCATACGAGTATAGAGTATTAAAGTATAGAGAACTAAAGTACAGAGTACTAAAGTATAGAGTACTAAAGTATAGAGTACTGAATAGAGTACTAATGTCTAGAGTACTAATGTATAGAGTACTGAATTATGGATCACTTGAGTGCAGAGAGCAGAGAATGGAAAATACAGTGTAGATTATAGAGCCTTAGAGTACTAACCTAAATACTAGCAGCACCCGATGCCCTCTGTTCAGTAAAAAGTTCAACAGATAACTCATAGCGCTCTATGAAAAAGCACTCCCTCTTGGAGATCTCTACAGCCGGTTTCACGATAATCTTATGCTATATACAACCCTACTTGGTCTCATATTTAGTCACGAACCAGTTCAATGCCGACTGTTCGATGTAGATTCTGTTGGCCTTCAACAAATCTCTTACCTCCACTGCCTCCTTCACCAAAACATCACACTTCTTACCCAACTCTTCCGTAGCCTTCAACAAGTTGTCTCTTTGGCAGTCGGTGATGAACAACAAGTGCAACTGGTCCAAGTTGTGCGCATCCACAAACTGCGTCATCTGGTCTGGGTACTCGTACTTGAAGTCTGTGATGGTGGTATCTCCCTCTCCAGCCTCGTTTCCTCCCACGACAAAGAGCTTTCCGTTTCTGTACTGGTCACTGAACGCAGTCTGGAACGCACGGCTGTAGATTTTCAGCGGCAAACGGGTGGACCAATCATGAGGCGCCTTGATTCCGTGAGCCTTCAACCCATTGTCTCTGATGGGGGAGTTAGCATCACCTACTCTGGCTCTACCCGTACCTTTTTGGGGATGCAACTTTCTGTTAGAGAACCATTTGTCTCCTTTGGTTGGAACGTATCCCGAGCCGACACGGGCCTTGTCTGCCTCGTAAACCACAGCACTCCACAAAAAATCTCTTCTCAACGGTTGGTCCAAGAATGAGGTGGGGTAAGGGGCGAATGTGTGGGGCTCCAACGAAGGGAATGTTCTGATGGATGCCAAAGTGTATTTTGGCGGAACCCCCAATGAGAGTTCCTTGGTGGCAAGCGTTCTGACACACTGCTTGAACATATTGGCGGTGGTTTATTAATTGTATGAAGCACAAATTTTCAGTGCGACGACGGCACGTGATGAAACACTGAGGTGAAAGTCACTTAAACACCAACGGGAGAGAAATACAACAATAGAAAATACGAACGATAAGTTTGGATTAAAATGCTGTAGAAAGCGTACATACAAAGTCGATGCTAGGGATACAACGTGTGCGCCTGTCAAGGGATGTATTTCTCATGGGGAGGATAGTGCGATTTCACGACACTTTGCACCCACCTGCGGTGCATAATCTCCATCTAGAACCCCATAGACTAAATAGTCTAGAAGCTTGAATATTATCTGTGAGTACTCGGCTTGGCTCTATGTTACCTGTTTCTTGTTATATTTGCCGAGCCCACACTGATCACTGATAAGTTCCACGTTGCGTACAGAGCCAGTGCTGGTATAGAACCCCTCCTATTGCAGACTCGTTACTTGTTTTCTGTGTGTTTTCCAGAAGGCTCTTCAGTCTCGTCATCCGAAGCAATTATAAACTCATCGTGTGGTGGCGCGGTGCCCAATTCAATGTCTTCGTTCGCTACTGGAGCGTACGGGTTGTCTGAGCGCGAGAGCTTGCTCAATGCTTTGGAAAAGAATCCCTTGGGCTGTTCTTCTTCACTAGGAATGAGATCAGCCCATTGGACATTCTTTTTTCTTCCGGATGCCTTGGTCTTGATGATCGACGTCGGTTTTGACCGGTAGGTGGAGTAGATGGCACATATGCCCCATACAATAATTATGACCACCGCGAGTTGGATGAGACGCACAATACGACTGTTAGTGGTTGATTCATCAGCGTCTGAGTCGGCAGAATAATCAGATGCGGTAGAATTAGTAGTTTCAGAGTCAGAGGTGGAAGTCTGAGCCGACAAATTTTTTGTGTTCAACTTCCCATCCACCACATCGTACCTTTTGTTAAGAATGTCGATGAGTGCAGCGGAAACCTCGGGTCTATCGAACGGAACCATGTGCGACGCATTGAAAATATTGATAAATGTCAAGTTGCGGTCAGACTTCACATAGCCCGCCTCCTCGCCCGCATGGAACCACAGAAGCGGCTCTATGTCAGAGGAGAATCCTGTCAGACCGCCCCACCGGAGCTTTTTGATCATGTCCTCTGCCCCAATGTAGTTGCAGATGATGTCGCGGTTGCCGTGGAACAACAAGATCTCCACCTGGGCTAAAAGGTCCGGGAACAACATGATAGACGGGCGCGAATGGCGAGCTTTCAAATGAGTCCCCACTGCACCAGAGCACTCATTCCACTCCACCTTATTGATGAGATTCAAGTTGGACATCACCTCGTCTTGATGCAAGAACGGGTTGACATTGGCCAAGCCCGGCGGCCAGTTCATGCCACACGATGGATATGAGTCGCGGAGTGTGTAATCGTACATGTTGATACACTGATCGTTTTTGGCGGCGTTCGGATCCAACGTCTGGTACAAGAGAACATTCAAGATCTTCTCACACTCCTTGTCAACCACAGAGTTGGTGCCAAACGTATCATCGGTGTTTGCGGCGGCTACCAATTCTTGGCACTTCATGTGCTGATGCAAGATCGGCTTCCACGACGGCTTGTCAGTGGCCGTGAGTCCTGCCTGGACTGCAAATGGCACATACGACAATGCCTGGTCGTTGGGCGAAATCCAGCCATTGCCAATGACAAGCCCCTTCAACTTGTAGGGTTTTTCGCCTTCAGGCACATTTTGGTTGCGCAGCAACACGCCGCGGCCAATGTAGGGAATGTACTGGCCGGCGTAACTTTCTCCGGCCAACACTATCTCGTTTTCTGCGTCTTCAGGGAAAAGCTCAAAGTACTTTTGCAAAAACCGCAAAAAGTGGGCCTCCACCTGATCCAACTCCGCATCGTACTTTTCAGAGTAGCTGAATCCGGTCCCCGAAGGCTGGTCCACAAACACAATATCGCCTTTCTTGTGCCACGACCCAGAGTTGGCCACCACCTTGTAGTTGTCGTCAATGCGGAACGGGCCGGACTCCATAAGTGCGCCATCCATGGAAGAGCAGCCGGGGCCGCCGTTGAGCCAAAAAATGGTGCGATTGGCGCTCTCCGGCGTCTTCCGGGGCTCTGAGAATTTCCAGAAGAAGTAGTGAGTGTTGTTCTCGGCGTATAGCTCCAATTGGCCAGCAAACATGAGCGGAACGTCGGCCTCCGCAATATTTTCCGAAAGTCCTGGCAACGACGTGACCAAGAAGTCCTGTTGGGACGTTCCTCGGTTGGAGAGGAGGTGGGAGAGCCGCTTGAGTGGGGTGGCGGCCGCAAGCGCCGCATAGAAAAGCACAAGCGAAATAAAAGGGAAAATCATCTTCCCGCGCACAACTCGAAACCGACCAAGCACTAGTGAGCAGTTGGGCGACTGATGAAGATGAAACGTGAGGAGGGATAGGTTAGGGCGACTGCACAAACTGAGAAAGGTGTACCGATTTGATGTATGTAGGTGCTGTAGTGTGGGTGGGGAAAAGATGAGGAGGAAATCTAATAGATTTGCATTGAGAGAAATGACATGGATCAAGTTTTGAATCGAAACTAGTATTAGTGTATTCTTTGCACTGGACAATATTCGGGCTGTAAGAATTTTTTACGGAATTGGGGCAACTGAAGTGGAAAAGGCAAGCCGCACAAATGAGGCAGTGCGGATTAACATTTGCAGACGTTGGATATTCCACGAGCAAACATATTTTGGCCCGACTCCATAGGCAAACGTCCACACACCTCTTGACGACGAATTTTTAACGTGAAAACTTCTTTTCTGTGTATTCACGTTCTAAAGATATTTTCTCTACTCGTTTCTTCTACACATTTGTTTTCTACAAACCTGACTGTGGATAGATGTCATTAATAGACAGACTTATTGAGCACATCAACTTTTATCATCATATCAGCCACTCTACATTAAAAATGCATTTTCACCAGCTATAAAACACCTGTGTATCCTAATCCGCAACTCTTGAAATTCTAATCTACACTGATTCGAAAACAAGCATATATGTCTAAACAAAAGAAGGAAAGCAACGCTTACCCGCAGATAGTATATCTAGAGCAATGGATCGATCCGTCACTAGTTGAGAGGCTCAACGTTCCAGATGTTCTCAGCGTACTCGTCGATACATCTGTCTGAACTGAAGAATCCCATGTTGGCCACAGACAAGACAGACTTCTTGACCCATTTGTGCAAGTGGTCTGGGTCCTGTTCGTCGCCACCATGGTGACCGTAGATGTTTTCTAAATGCTCCTGGCAGTCCAAAAACATGTCAAAGTCCGTCGTCACAAGGTAGTAGTCACCGTGGTGGGTAATACCATCGATCAACGACTTGTACTGGTTAGGGTCACCGAAAAGACCAGACTCAATGGCACGGAATACTTTTTGCAATCTCTCGGGCACTTGCACGCCGCCGTAGAGGTGTTTGTGTCTGATCTCTTCAACCGACTCGGACAAGGTTCCGAAAAGGAAAATGTTGTCTTCGCCAATCTCACGAGTGATCTCCACGTTGGCACCATCGACAGTACCTATGATGAGACCGCCGTTTAAGGCAAACTTCATGTTAGAAGTACCGGAGGCCTCGGTACCGGCGGTGGAAATGTGGTTAGACAAGTCCGATCCCGGGCAGATGATTTCAGCCTTGGACACATTGTAGTCGGGAATGAACGCTACCTTCAACAAGTTGTCAATTTCAGTATCGCTGTTGACCACATCGGCAACACGGTTGATCAAGTGGATGATTGTCTTGGCCATGTAGTAGCCAGGAGCAGCCTTACCACCAATAATACTGGCCTTGGAAATGTAGTGCTTCAACTTGATGTCGTCGATCGAAACGCCTTGCGCCAACAACTCTTTGATGTGCAAGTATCTGTAGATGACGGCGAAAATGTTCAATTGTTGTCTCTTGTACTCGTGGATACGCTTGACCTGGACGTCGAACATCACGGTGGGGTCGATCTCGATGCCCGTTTCCTCCTTGATCAACGCGGCCAACTTGCGCTTGTTGCGGAACTTGATTGCATCCCACTTACGCAAGAAGGCGTCGTCGTCAACAAATTTTTCCAACTGCTTCAACTTGCCCAAGTTGGTCAAGTAATCGTATTCCGGGTCGTTCAACGACTCGGAAATCAAAGCCGCCAACTCCGGGTTCGCCTGCTTCAACCATCTTCTAGGGGTGATACCGTTGGTGACGTTGGTGAACTTGTCGGGGCCAAACACCTTGACAAAGTCCTTGAAGATGGTGGTTTTAATCAACTCCGAGTGCAACTCCGCCACACCGTTCACGTGGTGCGAGCCGACAATGGCAAGATACGCCATTCTTACAGACTTCACGTCCGCCTCTTCGATAATCGACACGCGAGTCAACAAGTCGCGGTCACCAGGGAAGCGCAGCTCCACATTCTTCAAGAAGAAGTAGTTGATGTCGTAGATGATCTCCAAGTGGCGGGGTAACAACTGGCCCACCAATTCCACCGGCCACTTCTCCAACGCCTCGCTCATGACCGTGTGGTTAGTGTAGGCAAAGGTTTTGGTGACAATTGCCCATGCATCGTCCCACGACAAGCCTTCCAAGTCGACCAAGATACGCTGCAACTCCACCACCGCCAAAGTAGGGTGGGTGTCGTTCAACTGGATGGCGATTTTCTCGGGGAAGCGGGCCCATTTGTCCTTGTGGTTCTTCTTGAACCGGCGCACAATGTCGTGCAACAGCGCCGCGACCCAGAAGTACTGCTGCTTCAACCGCAAGATCTTGCCGGAGTAGAAGTTGTCGTTGGGGTACAACACCGCGGTGATGGACTCGGCGCGCTGCTGGGCCGCCACCGACGAGTCGTAGTCGCCCGAATTGAACTTGTTAAAGTCAAACTCGTTGGTGGGCTTGGCGTTCCACAACCGCAAGTTGTTGGTATTAGTAGTGTTGAAACCCGGAACGGGGAAATCCGCGGCAACAGCCAACACACGCTCGCCTCCAACCCACACCTTCTTGGTGACGCCGGAAGCTGAGTCTACAGTCTCCTGCACGCCGCCGTAAAAGTCCACCGGGATCTGGATCTCGTGTCTGTCAATTTCCCATGGGTTGGAGAACTTGAGCCAGTAGTCCGGCGTCTCCACCTGGTAGCCGTCCACAATGAGCTGTTTAAAGATACCGTACTGGTAGTTCAAGCCGTAGCCCCAGCCGGAATAGTTCTTCGACAGCAACGAGTCAATGAAACACGCAGCCAACCGGCCGAGACCTCCGTTACCTAAACCGGCATCGGGCTCTTGTTCCAACACGTCCTCCAAGTTGAACCCGAGGTCGGTCAACGCCAGGCCCACCACTTCGCGCGACTTCAAGTTGATCAACGCATTGTCCATGGCGCGGCCCATCAAAAACTCCAACGACAAGTAGTACACCCGCTTACCGTCGTACACCGTCTGGCGCTGCTGGGTGTTGGCCCAGTCGAGCAAGAGCGCGTCCCGCACCGACTCGGACGTGGCCTGGTAGGCGGCCAACTTGTCGCAGTTGTACATGTTTCTCGCCAACGAGAACTCCACGTGGTTGACAAACGCCGCCTCAAACTCGTCCTTATCAACGGATGGGGTGGAGGCGGTGCCTGGGAGACGCAGCGGCTGGCCCGCCTTGGCCAACTTGGAGTACTTGGACCAGATGCTTTTCGCGGACTCGCCAATCTGAGCATCGTAGGCAATAATCTGGTTTGGGGTGAAACCGGTGTTGGTACGCTTCAACTTGGGGTGGGGCAATTCCGAGGGGGTGAGGTAGTCGCCCATGGTGGAGAGAGAAAGAAGAGTTGAAGAAGAAGAAGAGTTGGGAGAAAAGAGTTGAACGGAAAAGAGTTGGATGGGGTACAAGTACGCGGGCACCACGCTCGCAATTGAGGAGTAAGGTGACCCTCGGGGCCCGAATGGGCGCGAGGTGGCCCGATTGGGGTGCCCCTTGGTCTGACGCATGGAACATTGGGCCGGCGCTTTACACAGGCTGGCGGCAGTCCCGGATCCAGCCACCGCCAGCGCAAATCACCACCGTTGCAATCCGGAGAAGCTGGATGGGCGAGGTGCAATTTGTTGGGAGCGGATCAATGATTGCAACAGGAACGGCGTGGGAAAAAAGTAGAAGGCAGCACCGGCCCTGTTACGGCGCATGCAATTGAGTGCGATTGAGTTGGGGAAATTGAGCGGTTGGGGATTAATGCGGTTGCGCTACCCCCACCGCGCTGGTAACCCCTGCTAGCGCCCAACCCAATTACAAACCTAGATTCGTTCTACGCATTTCTGCTCGTCTAACTCGATTGTTCCGGCCTGGCGCCATGGCGTGGTTCGCTCCGAACTGCCCGCAGGGCTATCGTCCCCACATGCCCCGCGTGCAGAGGTGGGGCGCGCAGAACAAAGAGCAGGCTCCGTGTAAGCCCGGCTGGTTGGGGCCGAGAGGGCGATTCGCCGCGAGGCTTTCGCTTCAAAGCTTCCGCCGGCCGGGCAACCCAGCCCACTGCTCTTTTCTTTTGCCACAGTGCCCTGGGAGGCTCACCCCTGATGGAATCGATAGGGGTGGAATGCACGTCGCATTAATTTCACCTGCAGAATGGGGGCCCGTGCACAGTGCAAATGGTTCGATTTCTGTGCGTCCGTGCTAGGTGCCACAGCGACGTAACATTGTACGGATAATTAATGGCCGAGAGTGACGGAGAATTACTGGAAGCAGCGGATTATACACTTCTGCTCAGTGGAAGGCGGCGGTCTATGATGTGCAGCTGCGGCCACTGTGGTTTTGGAAAGTATTTTTCTCGCGGGTTGTAGAAGGGCCGTTGAATTCTACAGATAATAATATTCGTAATAATTTTCGTTCGGTACAGGGCAAACACACGTTCCTCTTGCAGCCCGAAGGGGATGAACCAAGATCCGACAGTATTAGGCAGTTAGAAGGGGTCAGTGGTCATAATCCACACCTAGGACTGGCTAAGAGGCTGGGAACAGGCAGAAGAGATAAACTAGGGCTTTCAAAACGGAGTACACATAAATCTATACCATGGGTATTTCCAAGAAGGGCTGGAGCGAACGACCTACGATCGGTC
The DNA here is from genome assembly GCA_030557995.1 of Clavispora vitiphila. NCBI lineage: Eukaryota > Fungi > Ascomycota > Pichiomycetes > Serinales > Metschnikowiaceae > Clavispora > Clavispora vitiphila. Next base: position 316,301 of record JANIJR010000006.1, read on the forward strand.
CGCGTAGTCACAAGCTAGCGATAATCAATAAGAGTCTACTATAATCATGGTAAGGTAATCATGGTAAGGTAATCATGGTAAGGTAATCATACTAAGGTGGTCTCGGTAAGGTGGTCTCGGTAAGATGGTCACGGTAAGTGAACCTATGGTAGCAACAGAATCTTTAGCTATAGATCGCAAGCAACACCAACACGGTCTATCAACAGCGGTCTACACCTAACAGTGTAAATGGACCACAAGTCCAATCTTAGAAGACGCACTCCACGAGTAACACAGCCGGTAGTGCTAATGCCAGACGCGCAAACAAACCACTTCTCATCATGGACATCACCGCTTTCACCCCCGTGCTGCGCTCGTTCGTGGTGGCGGGCGACATGGCGTCGCAGCTCTCGCTTCTCCAACTACCGGGCGACCAGCTAATGGAAAGCCACATTTGTCCAGACCAAACGGATCACCACCCGCAAATTTCTGTGTTCCACCACTTCCGCGCGCTAGGAAAAGTGTCGCGCGCGCCGGTGGCGGATGTGGTGGCGGCGGAAAACACTGCGGTGGCTGCGAGCGGCCGCGCGGTGGCGACGTGGGACTTGGTGGGCGGCACGCGCGTGCGTCACCTCGACGCGCCCCAGGCCGTGGCGCGGTGCGCGTTTGTGGCACCGCAGCTCGTGGCGGCCGTGGGCGAGGCGTGCGCTGTGCACTTGTGGGACGTGCGCGGAGCGTCTGCCGCCCCTGCGGTTTCGGTCAAGGTGGCGCGCGACAACTTGTACGCATTGGCGGTGCGCGCCGGGGACGTTTATACCGGTGGCGCGGACGGTGCGGTGTACCACGTGGATCTCCGGGCGCAGCGCGCGCACCGGTCGACGGTTCCCGGCGGGCGCGGTGCGGTTTTGGATTTGGCCCCGGTGCACCTGGGGGTTGCGGCGATCTTGGAGGCGGGTGCGGTGGTGGGTGTGCCTATGACGGGCCGTGATCTCTCATTTGTGGAGCAGTTGGTGCCGTTTTCCCATCGGGTGGTAGGCGCGGTGGTGGAAGAGGAATCTGGGTTGCAGGTGGCGGTGGGAGGAGACGACGGCCGGGTGTGCATTATAGAGGGCGCGGGCGCGAGGAGCGGCGACGGGCGCAACTGTTATGGATGGCAGGTGGCGCGCTCTAAGACGCGCGTGCCGGTGGTGCGAATGGAGAATTGGGGCACGGGCGCGACCATTTACGCGTGCGCAGGGCCGCGGGTGGTGGCGGGGAGAAAACCCGTACACCAAGACACTCCCCCGGTTTAGCCCTGGTGTGTTTCGGGCAAAACCCGTTGCTTTTGTTCCGGTGCTGGGCTCAATCGTCTATTTCGGGCTGAAGGACCCACTTCAACCTCTTACTTTTGCTCTCTATCCCCCTGTGTGTGCGGTGTGTGAAGGCTTCATATTTTCTGTGCTCGGCCATTTTCGCACTCTCACTACTCTATACTGCTACTTCGGCTTATACCACTACTCTCACTACCACTTCACATGTCCGAGTCGCTACAGACCCAACTCGGGCTCGATCCGACAGCAATAGTGCTTGCCAAAGTCAAAGGCTACCCGGCGTGGCCTGCCATGGTGTTGCAGTATGATTTGCTTCCCGAAAACATCCAACAGTTAAAACCCAAATCGGTCAAGCAAACGAAAAAAGGCCCGCCCATTGTGGCGGTGCCCGTGCGGTTTTTCTCCGACGATACCTACATCTGGATCAAGTCCGTGGACTTAAAGCCGTTGAGCAAAGATGCCATTGCTACTTTCTTGCAGAAACGCTCCCGCAAAACCGACCCATTGGTGCAAGCATATACCCTTGCACAAGATCCGCCCGATATGGCGGAGTTCATTCGCTGGGGCTCGCAGGGGCCGCTTCCTGAGATGCCGGAGGAGGAGGGCGAGGAAGAAGAACCGCCACAAAAGAAACTCAAGCTCAAGTTGAGCACAAAGAGTTCAAAAAGCGCAAAAAGCGCAAAAAGCGCAAAAAGCGCAAAGAGTACAAAGAGTGCAAAGAGCGACAAGACCACCAAGAGCGAAAAAGTAAAGGAGGAGGAAGACGACGATGGTTTCGCCGACTACGCCGAGTTCGAAAAGGAACTCGATCAAGAGGATTCCGGTCTAGACTCTGACTGGGGCCTTGATGAGGCGCCCTACAATTACGACGAAGGCGACTATGTGTTTGAAGACAAAGAAGATCAGCAGCGTTTTGTTGAAGACTTCCCGTCCGCAGCCGATCTTGCTCAGACCCTGAAACACTACACTAAATACTTGGCTGATGTGCACCGGCAGATCTCGCCCGGGTTGTTGGCCGGAGAATTTGTGGAAAAGGACATTGTGCGCGAGGTGCGCGAGGTGGCCAAGCTAATTTCTCGCAACGAGTTGCCGCTTGTGGTGTTTAGTCGCTCGCGGTTGTTCCGGTCCCTATTGTTGGTACTCCACAAGCCGAAGGAAGTGTTTCCACTGCGTGCGGTCCGTGGCGCGATTCAGGATCTCATGGCTGCTTTCAACTTGACACCGTGCGTGTTGACACCTGAAGACTTAGTGGTGGAGGAGCCAGTTCCGGAACCTGCGGCTTCGGAGGAGCCGCCGGAGGCAGGAGAGGCAGATGCGGAGAGGATAGACGCGGAAGAGATGGACTCGGAAAAGGCAGACGCGGGAGTGGCACGCAAGGCGAGTGAAGAGACTGTTCCTGCTGAAACTGAAGAAACTGATGCAGCAATTACTGAAACTGCTGCACCGCAGCGTACCGAGGTTGTACCAGCACCTACAACCGAAACTACACACACGACCGAAACTACAGACAAGACTGAAACTACACACACGACTGAAACCACAGATATGACCGAATCAACCACCAATGGGATTCTGCATGAAGGAACACTGAACGGCCACTGAGTCAGACTGACATTTGGCTGCGTCACAGCAATTCACATACATCCACGGTCAAACGCAGACACTAGCATTACACAACTATCTGCAGGCATTTTTGAAAGTGCATTGTCGTGATTCTACAATTTTATGATGGTGTTGTATGGCATAGCACAGTAGGAGACATATAGCGCGGTATACGGAAATACAGACTTAGATAGGCTCGAGCCGAAACGCGAGGGCGCATATCGCGGCCGCAGTACATGCTAGCACGCCCAGGCGTACAGCGGGTCATGTGTGCGTGTGCGCACCAACTCCCCAAAAGGGGTTAATTCTCAATCCAAAAATGTTTTAAGACACCAAACAAAGGCTTAAAATACACACATTTCAAGGTATGTACCTGTGCTATCGCACCCGCGTTGGTTTGATGGAAAACGCAATCTCACTTGGCCCATTATAATTTCCCTTTTCGGCATTACTCCGCGATTGGTTGGGGGATTCCGCTCCTCCCAGGTGGTGAACTTGAGAATTTACCAAATCGGGCACTCCAACTTTCCTAATAGGGACGAGACATTGGGATCACTGCTTCACCACCGATGATCAAGAACCGAAGCAATTCCAGCCACCGCAAATATACACATATGATGTGATGCAGAAAAAGGAGAATATATTCCTGTCGGCTAGTACATAACGCATTACTAACACCACCAGAAATGTCGGAGGTGACAGACTCTGCCAAATTGGAAAACAACGAAGAGGTTATCGGAGCGCCCGGTGCCCAGTTCAACCGCGGCTCTGTGAGCGGTGTTGGCGGTGATGACGATGACGATGACGAGCCATCGGGGGGAAAACAACAAAAGGAAAGAAGAAAAATCGAAATCAAGTTCATTCAGGACAAGTCGCGCAGACACATCACCTTCTCCAAGAGAAAAGCGGGCATTATGAAAAAGGCGTACGAGTTGTCGGTGTTGACCGGAACTCAGGTGTTGTTGTTGGTGGTGAGCGAAACCGGGCTTGTGTACACATTCACCACCCCCAAGTTGCAGCCGCTCGTGACCAAGTCCGAGGGCAAGAACTTGATTCAGGCGTGTTTGAACGCGCCGGAGGAGGGATTGGGTGACGACCAGGGCGACCAGAGCGACGGCAACTCGCAAGATTCGCCCGACCAGAGTCCTGCGCAGCCGCAGCCTCAGGCGGTGCCCCACCCGCAGGTGACGCCGCAGCACCAGCAGGCGGTGGCGCACCAGCAGCAACAGCAGCAGCAGCAGCAACCGTTGCCTCCAGCACACATGCCCCACGGCATGCCTTACCAGGGCCAGGGCCATCCGCAGGGAGGGTTACCTATGCCGCAGGCGGGCGGGTACAACGACCCTTATCAGTTTTTTGGAAACATGCCAAACGGGAACTTGCCCAACCAGCAGCAATACCAGTAGGTGTTTCAGTTCGCGGTGTTTTTTAGTGAACCTTGGGTTCCCGGCGATTGGACCTGTCGGTGGAGCCGGCATGTGCTGCCATGTTCAATACACATTAATGTTAATTGGTGTAGTGTGAGAGAGGGTGGATGAGGTACCGGGGGTATAGTACAGTAGGGTGGGGTATGGTGGAGTAGGATGGGGTATGGTGGAGTAGGATGGGGTATGGTGGAGTAGGATGGGGTATGGTGGAGTAGGATGGGGTATGGTGGAGTAGGATGGGGTATGGTGGAGTAGGATGGGGTATGGTGGAGTAGGATGGGGTATGGTGGAGGAGGATGGGGTATGGTGGAGGAGGATGGGGTACTGATGTTCTTTAGGGAGGTACTGATATGGTGGAGTAGGATGCGGTACTGGGGCACCAGGGTAGAACACTAGACACTAGAGTTTCCAACCATAATACGCAACATCCTTGGTAACATCTAGGTATGTAATCCGAAAATTCAAAATATCTGTTCAATGGCTGGTGCATCGGTACCTTTGCCCCGCTCATTATCCATAGTCGTGTTCACCATACTGTACTACACGCATGTAGGACGGGTCAACTGTATGTTCGGTGTCCACCAATTCAATTTCTCTCTCCCCAATGGACCTACCCTCCCTACTGGATGCACGCTCCCAACTGAGTTTATTTGCCTACAAACTGGAACAAATTTAAATTGAAAATTGACGGAATTAACTGCTCGGTCTGGATCGGGACCTCGTGATTCTGCTCGTGACACCCCGCGCCCGAGCTCCTATGCCGAGTTCCCATGCGCGCCCCATGCATGCTATTGTCTGGCCCATTGTCACTCAGAACCACAACACAATTGTGTTCCAATGTGGTCACGGACCGCATGAAGAGCGACTTTCTGTCGTCACCGCTCAAGACTTTGGGGAGGAGATGACCATTATTCTTCAAAACACCTCAGTGCTACCCCAGGATTTGAATGCTGCGACTCGCAGCCCAGGTACACTCCGCAACCCAATCTGGGGCAAGAAACGGCGGTGCGAAGCGAGAACACTGGACAGCGAGCACCAACGATCCACGCACCCCAGCAAACGATGAACGCGCCTTCTATCCGACCGTTCGGGAGTGAAGCAAACGAAAAAAAAAAAAAAAAACTACTCCGATAATAAATCGCCGGGCGACGGTGCGGAACACCGGATTGCCCCACAAGTCAGATGATCGCCGCGCCTGCAATCGCTACACTCGGCCATGCAGGGACGGCTACCGTCGGTCATCACTGGCAATCTGTATAAATAGTGTGGGCCGGTAGGAGACTCACGGATACGGCATTTTTTCCCAACACAAACCGCCGGTTAGATTGCAATAGAGTTCGATTGGCTGTGTTCCCTGTGAGCGACTAGACAACTGAGCAATCAACAACCGTTTGATCCGCGTACCCTAATCGTACCACTTGCGGTCAATAAAGTTTAGGCGAGTGATTCCTACGCCGAGACTTCTTGTTTCTGTGACTAGCTAACGGCTGATACCGTTACGGGTACAAAAGTATACTGCTGAGACATTCGGCGACATTTGATTGCAGGTCCCTCTGACAGTCACCTAATATTACCTGAGTACGGCCACCTGTCTGGCAAACTACAAGCCAGGTACAACAAGACATCGCAGGTTAAAATCCCTGGGTATCAGCAACTGGCTGGGACGCAAACCAGATTACGCCGGTACTCACTTACCTGATCCAAGACTAGCTAGCCAGGTAGCAAACCAGCTACAGCAAGCCAGGTAGCAAACCAGCTACAGCAAACCAGGTAGCAAACCAGCTACAGCAAACCAGGTAAATCCCAGCACATAGGAACTTCGCAATCAAGTCCACCACAGACCACAAAGCCACGGACGGGGTATCAGAACCCAGCCACACCATGAGTCAATACTCACCCCAAAACTACATGGGCAATCTGCCTCGAACCCGCCCTGTGCCGCCTGTGCCGCCACCGGTACCACCGGCCCCACAAGGCTACTCCAATCCCTACAACAACTACACCGCAGGCGAGCGCCGCGGCCTGGTGGAAAACATCTGGGCCTCGCCTTCCACTACCACCCGCCGCTTCTCTATCGACTTTGGTCTTTTGCCACCAGAGCCACGGCCTGTGTTTGCCGACCCGTTTGCACAGATGCCTATGGCGCCGCCAGCCCTAGCTCCACATGGTCTGCAGCCTCAGGCGCAGCCGCAGCAGCCGCTCTGGGCACCGCACGTGGAGCGCTGGACGGGCGAACGGTGGGTCGAGCACCCTCCACAGGTGCCGCGGCCGCCTCCTTTCCGAGAATTCGAGGCGTGGCCCGACCGCTACGAGCAGAATGCGTGGGTGCCTCGGCACTCCACGGGCGAGTTGTTTGGAAAGCCGATTGCGTTGGGTCCGGCTTTGGGCGACGAATCCAGGCGCGAAGACAGATACAGAGAGGAGCGGAGACAGGCGGACGCTGCTCGCGACAGAGAGGGCGCGGAAGCCGACAACGCTAGACCGGACCACAGGGAAGAAGAGCTTAGAAAGGAGTCTCGAAGAGGGTCTAGAAGAGAGTCTAGAAATGAGCAGGACAACGCAGGCGATTCAGACAAGGCGGCGTCGTCGGACAAGGCAAAAGAGCACGACGCAAGTGTGCTTGCCGCAGTGCATGAGTACTTCTCGCTGGACCCCCACAACCGCGTCAAGGTCACGGCCGAGTATTTGGAGCGGCGCTTCTTTGACGAGGAAAAGTACCTTGACAGCCTGTACCAGCTCCCCAAGTTTCCGCTGAACAACACCTCGCGCGAGCACCAGTTGGTGTTGGTCGGGTTCAAGGCCGGCCGCGTGGACGTGTTCTACTTGCCGGAATCCCCTGCGCTCAGCGCGCTCCAGGTGGGCGACTTGGTGATGGTGGAGGCAGACCGGGGCAAGGACCTTGGCAAGGTGCTCAAGTTCAACGTTTCTATCGACCAGGCGCGGCTCCTAAAGCTCTTAGATTTCTTGGAGCAGCAGGCGGCGTTGAATGAGCACTCGGTCGACGATCTCTCGGTGAAGCAACTCCATCACCACGAGCTGCACCTGGGCCACAGTGCCACCAATGCTCCGCCCATTCTTCATGCGCCCAAAGCAGTGTTGGCATTGGCCCAGCCGCGCGAGATCCACCAGATTTTGAACAAGAAACAGGACGAGGAAAAGGCATGCCGGCTCTGCTTGTCCAAGCTCGCCAATGCCATGGGCTCGGACGATGCACTGCTGTCAGACTTGCTGCACATGAAGTTGATTGACGCCGAGTACCAGTTTGACCGCCGCAAGCTCATCTTCTACTACTCCACCATGAAACGAATCGACTTCCGCGACTTGGTGCGCGAGCTCTTCCGCATCTACAAGACCAGAATCTGGATGTGTGCCGTGAGCGGCGCACCGGTTGCGCTCAAGCAGAAGTCCAGACAGAGACACGCTCATGCAGCGGTCCACGAAGAGCCGCAGAAGAAGAAGCCGTGGCTGGCAGGAGGAATTCCTCGCAAGTTCAACGAGTTGGCTTCCAGTGATCCCGTGGCCATAGACGGCGGAGAATCGCTAGTATTGAAGTCCTTGGTTGATACGTTGGACCATTAGACCCGAAGACAACACAAGACTTGTGCAGAGCACCGGACCAAGCAATTTGTTGAGCGCCGGACCGACCAAAAGAAAAACAAAAAAGAGATAAAGCTTACGAGGATGTTAGGGCCGGAGTAGCACAAGACGCTGTTCAATAGCAAACGGTTTATCGTGACTGCACCGGGTTCTCACATCTATAGAAATAATATACTGGGTATGAACGGCAAAGCCGGTATGGCAATTGGAACAGCACAATCTGGAGCGGTAATTGGTGGGACAACAGGAACAGGATTCCGTGATTTTAAAAGTGTGTTTATTTATTTAGAATGAAATGCTAGGTTTGGAATATAGCGGAGTTAGCCAGACGTAGACTGCTATCACGTAGGCACGGGTGTGAGTCGCCAGGTTATCGGCAGTCCGCCAAAAAAAGAAGTCCCGCAGGAAATCAATGCTTCATTGGGGAATAAAACTGGGCGCAACCGTCTATGTGCACGTCGCGGGTGCCTGTGTGCACATCGCAGAAATAGGTTTGACTAATCAATGCCTGCACCTATGCGCGGCCCGGAGGCGGAGAAAATTTTTAAAGGATTTAAAACACACGTTTTTCCACCTCCGTAGTCGCGCAATCTAACACTTCCCAATGAATTTTCAATCGATCGACTACTTGTCGAATCTCAATCTCGACTTGAGCTCCAACTTCTCTCCCGAGGACACGGTCGCCAATAACAATGACTTGGACTTGTTCTCGCAAACCGATTTCTTTGACTTGGATGTGTTTTCCGAGGGCTTTGCGGCCCCCAACAAGAACCAACAGCAAGTCAAACTAGAAGAGCAGACAAACGTGCGCCAGTTGGACCAGTCGTTCTCGGCTTCTCTGCAGCTCAGCAGTCCTAGCAGCGATGACGGCTCCAAGCATGCTGACTTGGTGGAGGTAAAGCGTAAGAGAAATACTGCTGCGAGCGCCAGATTCAGAATCAAGAAGAAGTTGAAGGAGAAGCAGATGGAGGAGCACACCAGACAGTTAGAGGACAAGTTGAGCACACTAGAGAAGAAGTTGAAGACCTTGGAGATGGAGAACAAGTGCTTGAAGAAATTGATTTTGGAGAAGAACGAGCGCAAGAACTGCGAGTTGTTGGAGAGCATCAAGAAGCGTTCTCTCAGCGCCGGAGGTGATGACTCTTCCTTCATTTTCACCAATTAACGAGGCGCCGCCTCGGCATCGATTAAAATCCAACTTTTAACGACTTTATGACCAACCCCGCACGCAGATCCAACTCCGCGTTGCACCATTACGCCCGGCGAGGCAAGATTTAATTCTTCAACGTATTACCCGAATGGGACCTGGAGTGGTTTCCAACAAACGTTACAAAATAAACTTATTACATGTGAAGTGTAGGGAAGATGTAGGTTTGTCCTCTTCCTTGTATTCTCTGTTGTAACCCTTTTTTCCGTATTTTTGTATTACGTTTGTTCTCTGTATCACCCATTGCATTCCCTGTATTGTCTGCTACCACATGCTACCCCTTGTAGTCACGCCTGTGCTCTGTCTGAGGTGAGGCTGTCCATTTGAGCTGGTTCATCTTGCGCATACCCCTTCTGCTGTTTGCGCCCTACATTCATGGTGCCACTATCAGCTCCCATGGTGCCACTATCAGCTCCCATGGTGCCTGTGGCCTTTCTGGACTATGTCTTCACCTTCCTTCACCTTTCGTATCTATATCCGGTCATTTTCGCGCTGCATGTCCGCTCGTACATGTGCCCGCCCAACACCAAGAAACAAAAGCAAAAAAACAAAAAATCTCCAGAATCCAAAATCAAAACCCCCAAGAAACCGTAGCCCAAGGCTACCCACCAGCCAGTAGCCAAAACAAAGTACAATAAAAATCAACAACCTTCCTCCCCCCCTCTTTATCTACCATCCCCACGTTTTGCGGGTAGTGCGACTTTTGTGCGTCTCCACACACTTCCGTACTACCCCATGGACAGAAACGCCGGCCAGCTCTTCCACTTGCCTGGCTTCAAAGGCGGCCACCCTTCGCGCGCCGACGACCGCTCGGTGTCGCCCCGCAACGTTCCTCGCAGCGCAACAGAAAGCCCCCACACGCTACCGACCACTGAAGACGGTTATATCCAAATAAGCCCACCACACCCAAACCTGCCAGAGCCAGCAGGCCTGCCCCAGCGCAAACAGGGCTCGATGTTGGTGCCACTCGATGCAGAGCAGGTGGACTTGCGCGAGGCGTCTGCCGATAGTCTGCCGGTGGTGATGGAGTTGGACCTAGATGGAAGAATCCGCTATGTTAGCAGTAACTGGGAGACGGTGGTGGGCACGGCGGTGCAGCAGATTTTGGACCGGCCAATCGGTGATCTCTTGATTGGCGCGAGTGCCGCAGACTTGAATGTGTTTAATGACGCGTTGGCGCAGATGGTGAGAGACAACGCTTCATACAAGGTGAAGTTTGTCACCGCCACCAATGACCGCATCGACCGCCTCAGTGACCGCACAAATGACACGGGTGAGGGCGTGGATGTCTGTAGTAAACTGCAGACGACACCGGCGACTCCAACGGGAGAATTTGCCGGTCTGTGGTCGCCTGTGAGAACCTCGCGCTCCTCTGAGTCCTCGTCCGCCTCCTCCCGCATCTCCAACAACGGCGAAGCCATCGAGCTCGAGGCCCAGGGAATCCTCATCTGCGATCCCAAAACCCGCCTCCCGACCCATTCTCTCTGGACCATTCGTCCGTTTGTGCGCATAGCCCTCGAGCTCACCATCCCCGAGCCGCTCGTGGACCTCCTCGGCTTTGGCTCCGAAATCTTCGAAGGATATCTTGTCAACTTGCGGGAGGCGGGAATCATTGACGAGGACTCTGTGCCCGAACCCAAATCTGTCTTGTGCCGCATCTGCGAAACCAGCGTCCCTGCGTGGTTTATTGAGAAACACAGCGACTTGTGCCTCTTGGAGCACAAGGCCGAGGAGGAGTTGCAGTTGTGCCACGATCTCATTGCCGACCAGCGCGACCTCGTGTTTCGCATCTCTGAGAGCTTGTGGCTACAGCAGTATGAACCTTCTAGTGGCTCGGTATCCCCTACTTCTTCCACGTCTTCTCTTTCTGTTTCCTCGGCAGGAATCCTATCGTACAACGATCTTCCGTTGCCATCGATGGCACCCGACACCGCACCCAAATCTCAACATGCGCCGTCGTTTCAGTCGTCCAAAAAATTCCCGTTCGGTATCTTGCAGAAGCTAATAGAATACTGTGATGAGGCCCTTTCCATCAACCCGGCCGAGCGTCTGGAGGAAAATGGTGAGCTTCTGTTTTCTCCGCGCACTGAGCACGCCCTTGGCGTAATGATGAGTTGGAGACCGCTCGAAACGTCCGATCCGGCTATCGCCGCAATTGTGGCCGATGTCCAACGGCTCGTCACTGACAAGGTCGACACTTTGACTAGACTTATATCAATTGTGCAATATTCTGATAAAATAAAGCAGGAGGTGGATCTGTTAGTACTTGAGTCGGTTAAGGAAACCGTGGCCAAGATCAGAGAAATGACCCAGCAACAGGAGAATCCGAACTCGTTGAAAAGAGCTCCGGTTGCATCGTCTTCTGCATTCAAGTCTTCTCCGCTGTTAGAATCACCCAGCCTGCTAGCCGCAGCTGATCAACCAGCGTTGCTTTTGCTGGCTTCTCCTTCTCCTGACTTAACTCTTCATTCGCCTCAACCATCCAGACTAAGGAGCCCTGTGGCAAGAATTTTGGGCGAAAATTACTACAAGAACTCTGACTCTAAATCATCCCTACGTTCAATTACCCCCAGAGACCTTCTCAAGGAACGACCAGTGGATATCTCCCGCTCAAGCTCTTCCTTGTCACTGGGTTCACTCTACCATCCGGTCAATGACGTGGTAAGCTCGTTGAATGATTTAGACTTGTCCAGAAAAGTCGAAGAGCCGAAGCTCAATTCGGAATCTCCCCGTAAGATTTTGTCACCCGCACCATACGTGGAGAAACAGAGTCTCTCTACGTTGCAGAAGAACTTTCCGCCACGCCTAAGTCTGCCTCCGCCAATTGTGGGTTCTAACAGCCAACTGCCAGCAACACAAGTGCCGCTGTTCCAGCTGGCAGTTTTGAAAAATGATTCTGATCGCAGCTCGCTATCCTTGACTCCTACTACAGAAAAATTGGTCTCTCCCTTAGGAGAAAACTCTCCTACCTATTTGCAAGCCATGAACAGCCCTGCATTCCGTGTACTGACTCCATCAGCACCAGTGAGAGGTTCATTTTCAAGCACAAAGCCTCCGTTGTCTCCGTTGCTTGTCTCTCAAACTCCCTACATGAAGCCGAGTTCAGGAGGCACAAAAGATTATGAGATTATTAAGGCCATCAGTAAGGGCGCTTTTGGCTCGGTTTTTTTGGCGAAAAGAAAGTTGACAGGCGACTACGTCGCAATCAAGTGCCTCAAGAAGCGAGACATGATAGCGAAAAATCAAGTGTTTAATGTAAGGTCAGAAAGAGCAGTTATGATGCGCCAAACCGACTCTCCCTATATTGCCCAGCTTTATAACACTTTCCAAACCAAGGACTATCTTTACCTAGTTATGGAATATCTCAATGGTGGAGATTGTGCTACCCTCTTGAAGATGTTGGGTACCTTGGAAGATAAATGGGCAAAGCGCTATGTTGCAGAGATGATTGTGGGCATTAATGATTTGCACAAACGAGGAATTGTTCATCGTGACTTGAAACCCGATAACCTTTTGATTGATAGTTCTGGCCATTTAAAATTGACCGATTTTGGTCTTTCGAGAGTCGGTGTTATTGGCCGTCACACCACCCAACACAGAAAAAGCAGCACTTCAGAACATGCCATTGATGTTTTCAGAAGGAATTTGCAAACTTCTTCTGCCCAAAGTCCATATATGGACTCACCTGAGCTATTGCCGCTTAATCATAAGAGAAACCTGTCTGTGACACCTTTCTCCTTGTCACCCACGAATGAACATCTCAAAATGCACACCATGTCGGGATCAAATGAAGCTGTGAATCCCTTGAATGCAACAAAGAAGAGATCGGGATCTCTCTTACGAGGCACATCCAGTAACAGATCTGGCTCTAATAGTAGCGGCGTCGAATCTCCAAATCTCCACCCGATACTTCCAAGAACTTCTTCAGAATCCTCATTTGCTATAGTTGATGATGACTACCAAAATAGCGCTGGCCACAGTGACAGTTTCGGTAATTCCTGTGCGATTTTTGACCCAGATCAAGAGAGCTCAAGCGTAAAGAAGTTTGTCGGAACACCAGACTACTTGGCCCCTGAGATAATATCCGGAGATGCACAAGGTGAATACTCCGATTGGTGGTCCACGGGCTGCATTTTATTCGAATTTCTTTTTGGGTATCCACCGTTTCATGCTGACACCCCAGAAAAGGTGTTTAGAAATATCCTTAAGGGAGAGATTGAATGGCCCCCATTAGACGAAATAGAAATGCGGAAGTTCTGTTCGGCAGAAGCTGAGGACTTGATCAAAAGGTTGCTCACTTTAGACTTTGAGAAAAGACTCGGGTTTAACGGGGCAGAAGAAATAATGCAACACCCCTACTTTCGGGGTATCAACTGGGATACTTTGTACCAAGAAACTCCTGACTCTTTCATTCCTATGATTGATGATCCCGAGTCCACTGACTACTTTGATCTACGTGGAGCTGACATCTCACAGTTTCCGAAAGACGATTCCGATGAAGAGGATGCTGTGCCTCAGTCAGCTAAAGAACCTCGGTCACCTGCTCCATTGTACCCATTAGGGCCAGCAACAGCGCATTTATCATTACCTTCATCGCCTATGGTCGGCCGAAAGGAACGAAGGGGTAGTAAATTAGCTGATCCAAGTGAATTTGGCTCGTTTCATTTCAGAAATTTGAATGTTTTGGAGAAAGCCAACAAGGACGTTATCAACAGGTTGAAATCGCAGCACTTGGAACATCGGAATAGCTTCTCGTCATCTTCGTCTGATGCAGCGTCTGTTGGGATTTCAAAGTCAAGAGGACTGTCGATTTCCTCCACGGTCGTCAAACCAGGTAGTCCATTTAAGCGTGCAGTTTCACCAAACACGACTTTAGGTTCCCCAGCAAAAGAGAAGGTAAGCACTCCGGGCTCCAAGCGGAACAGTGCCACTGGATCGGACTTTTCAGAATCACCTCGGCCCCGTCTTCTGCAATCGCTTTCAAAGCAGGTATTCCAACGCAATTTGAGTGAGCTGTACCAGTCTCCTTCAAGCTCTGACAATGAAGAATCAACCACTGCTCTTATGAGAATCAAGAAAAGAAGAGATAATTCCAGACGATTTGGAAGTACAGGCAGTGTTGGATCGGTACCAATGTCTGTTTCAAGCTCGAAGGGCTATGAATTAGATGTGCTCTACTGCGAGCCAATTCCGATTGTGAGACATTCAGTGGCGAAAATGATGGAAAAGTGTGGGTGTGTTGTGCTTTCAGTGGCGGAAGGAGATGATTTTCTTCGGCGAGCTACAAGCAAGGTGAAGTTTGATATTATTTTCACTGCATTAAAGCTTCCCAAAGTTGATGCCGTGGACGCGGTGAAGTTAATTAAGTATACAAGCAGCATTAATAGCTTGACGCCGATCATTGCAATTACAGGATTTGCAAAAGATGCGTTGGATCTGGGAATATTCGACGATGTGTTGGAAAAGCCGTTGGATGCTGATATGATCAGGAATACAATTGCAAAGTTCCAGGTTGACAATGTGGCTGTGGAGTCGGACCCGGAAGATGTGTAAACTAAATACAGGTTGGTAATTGTAAGCGCCTAGTTTTTAAGATCTTCTGGTTTCTCGTCTGAAGCTTCCGTGATATCAACATCTACGGGCTCTTTCAAACCATCTGCCGCATCAGTGGGTTGAATCTCTGTCGAATCGGTCTCTGCCGTTTCAGTAGCAGTGACTTCGGCCTCGACACCCTTCTCCACATTCTCGAACGTTTCCTTCTGCTCGTTCTTGGCTTTCTTGGCCGGAGGCTCTTCATTCTGCGGAGCAACCAAACACTCAGGAATGTCACTTCTCAAGTAGTTCTCGCGGTACCACTTCAACTGGTTGATGCTTTCCAAAATATCCGACTTGGCAGTGTGGTTTCCCTGTTTACGGGGGAACAACTTCATGAGCATCGGGTTGTGGCGAAAGCCGATTTCCATCACTGACGACACATCCACCAATCTGTAATGCAAGTGGTTGATCACCTGAGGAAACTCCTTCATCATGAAGAACTTGTCCATGTGCACAGAGTTGCCTGCTAAAAGCGAGGTTCTTTGCTCAGGAATGTATGACTGGATGTACTCAAGAAGCTCTTTCTGTACTTTAGCTAACGTTTGCTGGGGGTTAGCCAACACCTTCGCCGTAAGGCCAGATTTGCCGTGCTGGTTAACACACCATTCATTCATATTATCCAAAACTTTCTTCGGCACGTAAACAGTACTTTCGTAACCCTCTTCATCGATAATGTTCAAGTTACCGTCAGTGATGATGCAGCAGATCTCGATGATGTGGTCTTTGGAAATATCAAGACCGGTCATCTCGCAGTCGATCCACACGAGCGGCTTGTAGATGGACGAGGAGAGACGTCTTTTCTTGGGCACCGCATCGGCTACCACAGTTGAAGCCTTTCTTTTAAGGAGGCGGCTGGTCAAGTACTGGAACATGATAAAGATGAAAACAGGTGGAGCAGAAAATATTCTGCAGGACGAGTGTTTAGGAGATGAACCACCACCGGAAATTAGACAAAGGATGTAACTGTTGGTGTTCAAGCGGCCCTAGCAATAATATTTGGCTGTGAAAAAGGGTCTGGGTCGGTTTGGTGTATTTTTGACATCTTTTGGTATTTTTGGTGGATGGTAAAAAAGGATGCACCAGGTGTAAGTGCCATTTGCGTTTTCCTGAGGATTCGCATGAACTCACCGATTTCATCAAGAAGCGCACACACAATCATTCATCATGACTATGAACAAAAGAGACAGGTTCTACTTTTCGTACTTTTTGTTTCACATTCCGATTACACTTCTCATTGACTCGTGTTTGGTTCTTCCTCCATCCAGTAGATTTGGTTTCCAGAACTGGTTGGTGGAGTACCATATTCTGACCAACAAAGACTTCTTGCTTGCTGATCCGCCCCTCTGGCTCCGGATTTTCGGCGGGTTTGAAATTTTCTACCAATTGCCATTCTTCTTCTTCGGCGCATGGGCCTTGTGGAAACAATGGACCCCGATCTACGTTGGAATCACTGTGTACGGTTTTAATGCGTTTTTGACGACGCTTGTGTGTTTGGCGTACGTGGAATCAGAGGGAGTCGCCAACGGACTCACGCAGGATGAGGTGTTTGCGTTGGGCGGATTGTACACGCCGTATCTTCTTGTTCCGTTGGTGATGATGATAGACTGCTGTCTGAGACTGATGCGGTTGATCGGCGAATACCAACTAGCCGAGGAAGAGAAGCAGGAGAACAGAAAGACCCAATAACTACAGTGATGATCTCTAACGTGTATACATATACATCATACACAACGGGGCTAGACAACAGTAGAAGCTACAATACTAGTTGTACTTTTCAATCAACTCGGTGGCAAGAGCAATGTATTGGGCCTCAGCGTCGTCTTGCGAAGTGCCCTTCAAGTCAGTCCACGCTTGCCACTTGTACTTACCCTTCAAGTCGAACACACCTGGCTTAGGGGTGTCGTTGTCGCCAGTGGTGGCTTGCTTGTACAAACCGTACAACTTCAACAATTCGTCGTCGGAAGGACGCTTGGACAAGCTGGAGACGGCGTCGGCCTGCGGTTAGTAGCGATTGGGCCATATCAGAGGGGCAAACATACTTTGGCGGTAAATTCGGCGGAAACCATGATATTCGGAGTAGTAATGGGGGGGGAGGAAAGAAATGCGGAGAGAAACCGAGGAAATAGTATCGGGTCACGTGCATATTGTTGGGCGCCATTGTGCGACGCGAATAGTGGGCCGACAGATCGCCACAGCTTAGCCGAGAGAAGAGAGGATAGGAGCAGAAACATATGCAGAAACAGATACAGATACAGACACAGATACAGACATAAATACAGACAGAGTTGGCGTCCAAGATATGAAGGAGCCAATGAATGATGTAATCGTCACACAATTCTGGGCCTGAGAATTTATTGGGGTTTTGTCAGTGTTATCGGTGTTGTAGAGATTCAGTTCAGTGTGCAGGTAATTAGTTACTACAAAAAGATATAATTGAGGGTAAAATGAAGCCTGTAAATAAGAAGACTTGATCTTACTCAGCTTACGAAAGAGGGAAAACTTCCCTACTTATGTTGAACACAAAAACAGGCATATACATGAGATAGTCGAGCTTAGATTTACGGCCATTTAGGCATATAATGAAATGCATACATCTCGACAGGTGCTCCCGTCACGTGCGGCTTACACTAACTATAAGCTTTTCAAGTACAGAGACCCACAGTGAGACAAACATCTCAAGCGTTTGGAAATGTTCGTGAGTTTAGGCAGTCTACGGAGCCGCAGCGGATGAGAAACCACAGAACACGTTGCTTAACTCCGCTATACTGCAAATTCCGAAATATACGAAAATGTCACCAGACACAACCCTTGGTAACAATGGCACGACCTGCAATTGAACGTTTTCGCACTCTTACTAAAGATAGCAACCGTTATGGACAGCAGGAATCGCGAGAGCCACGACTGTCTGCAGGAAATACTTGATGCGATTACTAAGGGACCGGACGGTCGTGAGGTAAGAGCCCCGGGGCACAATCGAAATTTGTAATACACAAATCGTGGCCGATTTGGCATTTCTGAATCTCGCCATACCTTAAATTGCTACACTTAGGTGTGAGGTATATAGAAAAAAACCTAAAACACAGCCGTGTAATCTTTTTCCACCGGATGGTAGTCACTCTTGGCTCTTCCGACCCGGACGGATACCTTGGCGGTGGACGGAGCATGCGGCGTTAATCGTTCACATCTCCGGCGGCGATATCCCAAAAAGGAAGCATATGACTCGTGGCGCGGTGGTAACCTGCAGCGCGCTGCGGTTCTGGCGGAGGAAGCGGCCGATGGGCCCGACGGTCATTGTAATCTCCGCTGGCGCTTGCGTTTACAAACAGTTATATATTGCTCGCCACCTTCCTCTGTGTCCGTTCTACAATCCAGAGCGTATCGCATTCACCTAATCTCTTTCACCTTGTAATGCCTCAACATATCGCTCCAATGTGGCAATCCAAATACGACGCAAACATCGACCAGATGTACTTTGTGAACGAAGCTGACGGAAGCATTCTGTTTGATCTTCCGTCCGAAGTCAAAAACAACAAGAAGAGCAACTTCTTGACCCGCATAACATCCAAGATCGGCCTCACCCGCAGACTGTCCAGATGCAGCGACACACCGAGTGTGGTGAGCGTATCCGAGAACGACGTTTCCCCGGAAAGCACACAAAACCTCGAAGGCATGGGCTTGTACACGATAGACCACGGCGATGCATTCACGTTCGAGAACGCCTTGAGACTCGATGATTCGGATGTTTCTACACTTTCGTCTTCCGAATCCATCCAGTCGTTCTATGAGCCATTACCACGGTGCGAGGTTTATTACGACGACGTGGCTTCGGTCTACTACGATAAGAGGTCGCTTGAATATACTGAAAAGTATGACAAAGAACAGGAGAGACTAGAGCTCAGACTCCAGATTTTGAAGGAGCTCTATTAGGTTCCTGAAGCCAAGGGCGGCGCGCATCATACATGTATATATATTGGGTTAATAATTATTGAGTTGGTCTTCAATGTAGAGTTCTTGGTCACATATAGATTTTTCACTTATCGGGACAGTGACTTTTCCACCCATTTCCGAATCTTCAATATGTTTCCGGGTCACCACTGGAATATAAATGTGGCCATCGACCGTCTGGTTGTGCGCACGAAAACCGTGACCCTAATCTACAACCAACGTCAAGAGTTATATATTTTTGTTTCTTTTAGTAATACATCCTACAATGCTGGAACAAAGTCAATCTCCACCAGCGCAATAAGTTTGTCGAAGTTACCCAATTCACGGTAAGTGGACGAGGCAATCTTGGCCTCCTGCTCGTTTTTCTGAGCAATCATGCTGTCATAGTTGGCCTGGGCATCCTGCAACGCCTTTTGGTTCTCCTCATTGACCAAGTCCTGGTAGAAAATTCTGGTGTTGGTTTTCAACCGCAGGAACGGATCACCTTCGTCCAACTCACCGGTTTTACGCAAGTGCGACGATTTCAACTCTGCCTTACGAATGTTGGTCTGATTCAATTTTCGGTTCCGCTCGTTCACCTTCGACATGTCGTTGACCGAGCCGCTACCGGACCGCTGGTTATCCTGGAACAAGATTTGCTCCAACTCGTGCAACCGCTTTGTTAGTTCTTTGACACGGACAGTATCACCTTCTTGCTTGGCCACCTTCAACTCATCGCGAACACGCGATTTTTGGTAAACCGCATCGAAAGAGCTGATTCCACCCAGCATTTTCTGTTTCTTGGTCACCATATCGTCAATGTCCTTGTTAGAGAGCCCAGAGTTCATTAACTGGTGCAATTGTTCTGCCTTTTCGTTGACGTCGTCTACATATGGCACGTCCTCGTTGGTTTTGCCTAATTCTTGCATGTAACGGTCAAACTCATCCTGGGTGATGTCAGCGTCACTAAACACCGTAAGGGGAAATTCTTTGGTCTGGGTTTTGTTCTGACTTACAAGCAAGTAGAGGTCGGTTTTGGTGTCGCCAATCGAGTAGCGTTTTTGTGGATGGCTGACCAACTCCTCAATTTGTACCACTCTGTACATGGGACGGCGGGTTCTTCTGTCCATTCCGACATTGATTTTTCCAAACGTCTTGGAAACAACCTCACCAAACTGGCGGTAGTAGAGATACTTGTTCAAAAAGCTTCTGCCCACACGGATCTTGTTAATGTGCACCAAACCTGCTCTTTCGAACGTTCTGGGCTTGAACCGAGACAGGCCACTACCCCATACAACCTCGTCCTCATATCCCTCGTCGAGATCGAGATCATTGTCTTCATCCTCCTCCTCTTCCTCCTCTTCGTCGTCCTCGTAGTCATCCGCGGCTCTTCTGCTCTTCTTCTCTCTTTGTTTTCTCAACTCGCTCAACTTGTCCAGTTTGGACGACTTGGCGCCGGTAGGTGGCACTTTTCGGCTACTGGAACGGGTCTTTTTCTCGACCCTGTTCTGCTGCTTCATTCTCTGCTGCAAGTACTTCTTTTCGTTGTAGAGATCCATCTCCTGAGAACGGTCGAAAAGCGTTTGCTCTCTTTCGATTTCGTCCATTCCAAGCAAGCGCTCACGGTCGGCCTCGTCCTTATACTTCCCCTCTAATGGATAGGGATTGGTCAACTCATCATCATCATCATCATCTTCTTCTTCCTCGTCATCATCGATATCCATATTGGCGTCATCCGCCTCGGCAAAATCGCCGTCGTCGTTATCTTCTTCTTCGTCGTCTTCAACCGACTGCTGCGTGTCTTCTTCGGCCTTGACTCGCTTTAATGGAACATCCAGCATTTCATTATCCGAGCCAGAGTCTGCGCCCGCAAGCGCCAACAAGTCATCTTCGATATCCGACATGGGTGGATGGGAGTGTTTGTGAAGATGTTGAAGATCGCTCGTGTTGTACACAGGGAGGTACTGGTGTAACCAAGGGAAATAGTTGAAAGTGTTAGAGTATTGCCTGAAAGCTTTTCAGCGCGAGTGTTCAATTGTGCTGGGAGTGTTTCAGGGTTCGAGTGCGCTGAGCGTGTTCGAGTTTTTAGTGGGAATATTTGCGGTGGAGTATGTTGCAGAAGCGACCCCAATCACTGCTACTGACTAGAGGGACTAGCATCATACTGCACGCATGGGCCACTCCTCCGCTACTGGTTGAGTGCTAGGAATATTCGGTGGAAAGAATATCCGGTGGAGTGAATAATTCGAAAGCACTTGTCACAGAGGTTAATTGCACGCTGTAGACCCCAAATCTAAACTCGAACCTCCTAAAAATAGAGTGAATTACAGAAATCAAACCGGATTGTATATTATTACTGTACAGTGATAGTACCCCAAAGAAGTCAACCTGGTCCTCGGCCTACATCAGCTTCTGTATGCATGTATTAAGGATTAACAAGTCGTAGCGTCGTGAAAAACCAAATGGCTTATTTCTGGGCCTTCTCCTTCTCTTGTTGGTCCTTCAACACTCTCTTGACGATCTTTTGTTCCTCAATCAAGAAAGCTCTGACAATTCTCTCCTTAACACAGCCAGCACATCTAGAGCCACCGTAGGCTCTTTGCACGGTCTTGTGGGTTCTGGAAACTTGAGCGTATTGTCTTGGTCTCAAAGAGGCAATACCTGGCAATTGAGAGCCACAGTCACCACACTTGATCTTGGAGGCTTGCTTCTTGACGTGTTGGGCAACCAACTTTCCGCCTGGGGTCTTGACGACCTTGATCTTGTTGGATCTGGTGTTGTATGGGGTTTGTCTTCTGTAAGTGACACGTTGAGCCATTATTGAGGAATAGAGTGGGAAAACTGGTGAAATTTTTCTGGGTGCGCGATGAAGCGCCTTGGGCGGCACAAGCCCTCGGCGCACCCGGAAACGCGCACGTGACCCACTGTGACCGCGAACTCCCCGTTTCTTCAGCTCCACTGAACCTACACTCACATTCTACGATTCGGAGTCCCGAACAAGGTAATCGAGTTAATTTTATATTATTATGACAGTATAATAACACTCATGTGCAAACAACCACATTCTTGCAACAGCGAGCCTGTAGACTGAATCCACACTAGATGTACAGATGAAGGAGGAGGGAAAACCAAGCTTAACGCAATCTTCTGGCTTCTCTTTCAGACTCCATCAAGCACAAGATGTCGTTCTCTCTGACTGGGCCCTTGACGTTTCTGACGATGGTTCTGGAAGCGTCTTCCAAGAACTCAACTCTAACTTGGGTGACACCACCTCTAGAACCGGTTCTGCCCAAAACCTTGATAACCTTAGCAAGAGTAACTGGAGTCTTAGTGTCCTAATGCGTTAGTATGGTGTTTGACTGATGGAGAAGTCGATTTTCTCCCGGGAGCTGGGCATCATGAAACTGGAAGAATTTTGGGAAAGAAATTCGTTTATAGAAGGAGAAAACACAGAATCATCGGAGAGATTAATCGGATTGGGATCATCGACTTTCAAACTCAAGTTGTTGCACGAAAGCACATACCATTTTTGATTGTTGATATAATAGAGTAAAAAGATTTCTGGAGGAGAAAAAAATTTGAAAAATCGAACAGAGGATACCGGAACACATTGGCACACGCACGACTTGCGCGCTGCCGACGGTGGTGTAAGGGTGTAAAGTCGTGGGTAGGCAAGGAAAGACGCCATATACGCAGTCTTGCACGTGCGGAGATCGCCTGTAGATAGACGTTTATTTGCACCCATACGACACATCTTATTCGGGTCAAATCACAACCAGTTTGGAACGTTTGAAACACATATTTAACCTCAAATATTATAATTGTCTGTGTATGAAGCATTTCCTCCACACATCACAGTGAGCCGTTGATTCACATTTGAAGGCAGCTTAGTCGATAACAACACCATTCGTATGCGTAGCAATTATCAGAAGTGTTTATAAGACTAACATATTCAAAACTCTCTTTGATTTAAGGTTTGAATGAATAGCTATTTTCACATTCGTCTGTGAGTGTATTTTGGTTCATCACTTGCGAAGGTAATTGCCGATCTGAAGGTAATCGTAGCTCGCCCCATGGCTCTGATGATTGACTGTAAGCAATTCAAATCATATAACTGAAGCTTCTACTATCATAGGCTTAAATCCGTTCATCTTCGTCTTATCTAGACTTGTTGAATAAATTGTGCACTGACATGCCAACATGTCCCACACTCGAAAATTGTCCGCGCGGACGTCGAACAATCTTATTTTGACAACGAAACCCCCGTTCAAACACCTGAAAATACTTGCGCGAGTATCCAATTGGATCGATTAGCTTGAAGAAAAGACCGTGGAGCTAATTACGAGGGCATGTACGATGAAAAGTTGCGAGGAAGCAAAATAAAAAGGTTCGTGTGCAAGGCTTATGAACCGGTTCACAAAAACTTGACCTATCGCAACAAGGTCCGATTATAAATTGAACACCACCGCCGGCAAATTATTGGGCCGATTCTCTTTTGGAAGTCGAACTGTAAGTGCTTGTCATAGACCCAATCCCGCGGGCCTGATTCGAGGTCTTTATTTATGCATGAGATTAAGACTAAGCTTCTAACTAGACTTTTTCATTGCCTTACTTTTCAATAAATTGTCAATTGCTACACAATCTCTCAAATCGTGAATGAGCATACACTGAGTGTACCGGGAGGGGACGTGGTGGCCCAGGTCTTCTCACAACTCTACGCGAAATATTATGCGCAGATTATGCGCATATGTGGTTTTGATACAAGCGCCACACTTCGTAATACCAGTTAATTTTTGCGCAACACATGAGTATATTTGACCCAATCTGCTCAATAGCAGATTTAAAGCATCAGAATCATGACTGTGGCAAAGAAACCCAATTTCGTGATTATCGTTGCCGATGACCTAGGATTTACCGATTTGAGCCCTTTTGGTGGAGAAATCAACACACCCAATTTGCACAGATTGGCTAATAATGGTCTTCGGTTTACCGATTTCCACACAGCATCTGCGTGCTCTCCCACGAGATCGATGCTTCTTTCCGGTACAGACAACCATATTGCCGGATTGGGACAAATGGCGGAATTCCTGAGGCAGATGCCTGAGATTTTCGGAGGGAAACCAGGCTATGAAGGTTACTTAAACTTTCGCGTTGCCGCATTGCCTGAAATCTTACACAGTAACGGATTTTACACGTTTCTTAGTGGAAAATGGCACTTGGGTCTTACCGAAGAATATTGGCCCTCCAAAAGAGGATTTGAGAAGTCTTTTACTTTATTGCCTGGAGCAGGCAACCACTTCAAGTACTTCCCCATCGATAAAGAAACTGGCGACACAATTGGTTTCATGAAACCATTGTTTGAAGAAAATGGAAAAAAATTCGATCCCTTCTCATTGCCAGACGACTACTACAGCACGAATTACTTCACTGACAAGTTCATCGAGCAATTGGACCACGAAGACAGAGAGGATAGGCCATTTTTGGGACTTTTAACATTCACTGCACCACATTGGCCCTACCAAGCACCGGAGGAGATCATTGCAAAGTATAAGGGACTCTACGATAACGGACCTTCCTCTTTGAGAAAAGAACGGTTGAAAAGAGCCGTTGAGTTGGGAATTGTTCCTCAAGGTGTTACTCCACATGAAATCTGGACTCAACGGGAGAAAACATGGGATGAGCTCTCCCCCAAGGAGAAAGCCACCGAGGCTAAAATTATGGAGGTGTATGCGGCAATGGTCGAAGTTCTTGACCAAAATATCGGCAGAGTTGTTTCTCGTCTTCAGGAAAGAGGAGAGCTCGACAACACTTTCATCTTGTTTATGTCCGATAATGGTGCAGAAGGAATGATGATGGAAGCGTTACCTCTTAGCAGTGGCAACTTTCAAAGAAACATTGAATTGCACTACAAGAACGAATACGAAAACATTGGCCGTGCCGATAGTTTTGTGTGGTATTCCGATCAATGGGCTCAAGCTGCAACAGCACCTGCGCATATGTACAAGATGTGGGCCAGTGAAGGAGGAATCAGGTGCCCTTTGATTGTTCACTATCCAGACCATATCAAAGACAAGGGTGGAATCAAAAACGAATTCAATACGGTGATGGACATTTTGCCTACGGTTCTTGATTTGGCTGGCGTGGCGCACCCAGGCAACGAGTTCCAAGGAAGAAAGGTTGTTACGCCTAAAGGAAAGTCATGGAAGAATTTCTTGAGCGGCAACTCCGACGAAATCCACGACGAGAACACCGTTACCGGGTGGGAACTTTTTGCCCAACAAGCAATCAGAAAAGGCAAGTACAAGGCGCTCTTCATTCCTGCGCCTATGGGTCCTGATAAGTGGCAATTGTTCGACCTCAAGGCCGATCCTGGCGAAACCAGCGATTTGGCCGATACCGAGCCCGAGAAATTGAAGGAGATGGTTGAACACTGGTCATTGTACGTTGCAGAGACCGGTTTAGTAGAGTGTGGTGATCGTTTCTATGAACACTTGAATGCAGACTACGACCCCAAGTTTGTTGAAAAATAACCGTGGGTGCAATCTAGTTTATGAGGTAATAACATTGCTTTCAATACATGTTGGTCCGAGTAGTTACGGCATCACGTGGGTACCGGATGTGGTTATGGTATTGATGGGTGTGTACATGTGCTATTTTGGGTTTGCCATCATTTGGTTATCGCGACCCAACTTTGGGTGGGTAACATGGCCGCAAGAAAAACACGCGGCGTTAGTTCACCACGAGCGCGGCATCGGGATCCATGAATTCGCCACTGCCAGCCAGCCGAAAATAAAGTAGATAAGCAAGCGAGACCCTTGTTAAGAAGCGGAGCGAATTTTTTTTCCCTTTATCTCCGCCCCGCTATCTCCGCACATGATCCACCTCAGGCTGATTGCGCCCACACGGAGACCGCACTGCAGATTTAAATGGGTCCATTTGCCTCCGCGTCCCAAACTATTCTTCAAGCCAATGTCAACCAATACAGTGGATACAGCGAGTGCCGCAGAGTATGATTCCATACACAGCACTGACGACAAGCAAGCGAGCAAGAAGGTTAATGAATTCGAGGATGGAAGAACGTTTCCTCTGTACTTGTGGAAGGACTCGTTTGTTGACTGGTGGAAGCAAGAGTTCACCAAAGACTATTCGGATGACAAGGTGGAGGCGCGGCTTCTCTCGTTTCTACCCTTTTTCCCGAAATCTGACGGCAAGAGAAGAGCCGAGGTGATCAATACCGATATTGGTAACGGCAACTATATACATGAGCTTTTCATTGAAAACGTTGAAACTCCTGACCCGAACTCCGCGATCGTCAAGAGCGGCGTCAAGGACATTGTTCTCGTACACGGTTATGCCGCCTCGCTTGGGCTTTTCATTGACAATTTCGACTCCATGTCGTCAATTCCCGGTGTCAGAATCCATGCAGTGGACTTGCTCGGGTTTGGGCTCTCTTCCAGGCCAAAGTTCCCTAAGTTCGGATGCCTGACCAAGCAGGACATTTACGACATTGAGAACTGGTTCATTGACTCGTTGGATGAGTGGAGACGTCGCAGGGGAATTGACCGCTTTATCCTCATAGGCCACTCGTTTGGTGGGTACTTGAGCTGCGCCTACGCAATGAAGTACAATCAAAACATCATAAATGCATCTACTGGTGCATCACAGAGAATGATCGACAAACTTGTTCTTCTAAGTCCCGTGGGCGTGGAAAGAAACAGTAGCTCTCTCCTCACTGACAAGCCTACGCTGTCGACTCAGGTCACCCAAGAACAAAGGGCAAAAGAGAACCTGGAGCACCATGAGATTAATATTTCGCAGGAGTTGAATGCCGATCAGGAAAGCATAGTCAATGGCCAGAACGACAAGGCGTGGGCAAAAGAGATTACGGTTGACACGCGGGGCAAGAAAACCGTTCGGTGGTTATGGGAAAAAAATGTATCCCCGTTTTCCTTTGTTAGGAAGTCTGGGCCTATCAGGTCCAAGATGATCTCAAGATGGACCTCGTACCGTTTTGCTCATGTGTACTACGAAAACCCCCAGCATTTCCAACATATCCACGACTACTTTTATAGAATCTTTAGGGGAGGAGGCAGTGGAGAATTTGCCATTACCCGTGTTCTTTCGTTTGGTGCTTTGGCCAGATTACCTTTGCTCGACAGAGTCCCCGAAAAATTTGTGAAGATGGGCTTGCCTACATTGTGGGTATACGGCGACAAAGATTGGATGAATGAGGAAGCCGGGTTCGAGATGACGAAAGAAATCAACCAGCTCTCGGAAAAGGCGGGCGAGGGAAAACTTGCAAGCTATGCCATAATTAAGAATGCGGGCCATCACTTGTATCTAGACAACCCTCCTGATTTTGCAAAAACGCTTTTCAGCTTTTTGGGCTATTAGTTTGACGACAAGGTTTTTTCCACCATTAGAATTACTACAATTAGATATAGGTATTTATTACATACGCAACATACTTTTCTGTGTATCAACCACTACTTGGAAGTAGTTTATGTTTTTTTACGTTTCGACTAAATTTTGGTTTTTGCGCAAAGTGAGACCAGAGATTGATATTACTGTACCTAGATGTGGAACTGAGCAACAAATGTAAATACGCAGACTGTTACATACAACTTAATATAACCTCAAAACCAAAAAATTCAGCTAAAAATATAGCAAAGAGGAAAATTTACCTAGAAAGCGCCATTACGCGGCGACTACGAGTCTAGAGAAACTCACAATCCAACTCAACTTGGGCGTATTTTAAACGAGCAAGAGTAACAGGACTGATTACCCGAATTGAGTAACATCCACAGTATCTGTAAGACAAGTTGACTTGCCCGAACAACCAAAACAATACCATGTACCTCCCTTTGCCTCTTTAGCCATTCTGCCATTTCTTGTGGTCACGTCAGTCGTGTCCCACCTATTATGTTTGGCTTGAGCTTGCATACATGACTCGGGAAATCTCATCCCACCATCACCATGTCTAGTGAAGACGAACTTGTGGCCAGATTCCGTGCAGTCGGATTGGCAGAAAAGAAAGCGATTGATGTCGCAAAGAACAAAAAAGTCGCCGACAGCCTTGTTGCCGTTTTGGATGAAGGTTCTGTGGCAGAATCCATTGACGAAAAGCGGTTGAACTTGTTGCAGAGTTTGGCTGTAGACAGTAAAAGCGACTCTGGCTCGGGCCGTAAGTTGGTGGTTGATGCCATTTTGGACGGTCGCTTGAAAACAAACTTGCAGGTTTCTGAGGCATACAAGTACGTCAAGGAGCATGGCGCTGACAGCACCAGGGAAGGTATGGAAGCAGTGTCGGGAGTTGGCATCGACTTGTCGCGTGACCAAGTCAAGGCAGAAATTCTCAAGTACGTGGAAGAACACAAAGAGGCGGTGGAAGCTAAGAGATATGCGGGTGTACCTGCGTTGTTGGGAGAAACCAAGAAGCTCCCCAGTTTGAAATGGGCCTCTCCTGCATTGTTCAAGCCGGTGATTGATGAGATCGCCAGCGAGATTTTCGGGCCCAAGGATGAAAGAGATGTGGTGAAGAAGGAAAAGAAGAAGAAGGAGGCCAAGCCAGCCAAGGCTGCGGCTGCAGCTCCTGAACCCACCAGATCCATGTTCTCTGAAGGTTTTTTGGGTGACTTGCACAAGCCAGGCGAAAACCCACAAGCGTTCCCTGAGTTGATGAAGGAACATTTGGAGTTCACCAAGGGCAAGGTGTTTACCCGTTTCCCTCCCGAACCCAATGGATTCTTGCATATTGGTCACTCCAAGGCCATTGCCGTCAACTTTGGTTACGCCAAGTACCACGGCGGCAACTGCTACTTGAGATTTGATGACACCAACCCGGAAGCAGAGGAGGAGGTTTACTTCAACAGCATCAAGGCCATGGTGGAGTGGCTCGGCTTTGAACCCTGGAAAATTACGTACTCTTCCGACTACTTTGACCAGTTGTACGCTTTGGCGGAGAAGTTGATCGAGGTCGGCAAAGCGTACGTGTGCCACTGTACCCCGGAAGAGGTGAAGGCTCAAAGAGGATTGAAGGCCGACGGAACTTTGGGTGGTGAGAGATTTGCCTGTCCTCACAGAGGCAGAAGTGAGGAGGAGAACTTGAGCAAATTTAGAGACATGAGAGATGGCAAGTACAACCCGGGCGAGGCCACGTTGAGAATGAAACAGGACCTCAACTCCCCTTCGCCTCAAATGTGGGATTTGGTGGCGTACAGAGTTTTGAACGCTCCTCACCACCGCACTGGCGACAAGTGGAAGATTTACCCTACATACGACTTCACCCACTGTTTGGTTGATTCTTTCGAGAACATTTCGCACTCCTTGTGTACCACCGAGTTCCGTTTGTCCAGAGAGTCTTACGAATGGTTGTGTGACGCGTTGCATGTGTACAGACCAGCCCAGAGAGAGTACGGTCGTCTCAACATTTCTGGTACCATCATGTCCAAGCGGAAGATCGCCAAGTTGGTGAACGAGGGTTTTGTCAGAGGCTGGAACGACCCTAGGTTGTACACCTTGGAAGGTATCAAGCGCCGTGGTGTTCCTCCAGGAGCTATTTTGTCATTCATCAACACGTTGGGTGTCACCACCTCCACCACCAACATCCAGGCTGTCAGATTCGACAGTGCCGTCAGACTGTACTTGGATGTGACCACTCCACGGTTAATGATGGTGATGGAGCCACTTTTGTGTGAGATTGCGAACGTGGAAGACGATTTCGAAGAAGTCGTGGAGATGCCATACATTGCAGGCAAGCCTGAGTTCGGCAGCCGCAAGTTGACATTTGGCAAGCAGTTCTACATCGACAGAAGCGACTATAGAGATGAAGTTGACAAGGAATACTTTAGATTGGCCCCTGGTCAACCTGTTGGTTTGATGAAGGTTCCGTTCAATGTCAGCGTCAAGGAAGTGGTTCGCGAGAACGGAAACATCGTCAAGGTCATTGTTAACTACGACAAGGACATCAAGAAGAAGCCAAAGACCTATATCCAGTGGATTGGCTCCAACAACGCCAAGACGCTCACGGAGGTTAGATTGTACAAGCAGTTGTTCAAGAGCGAAAACCCACTTGCTAACCCCGACGGGTACTTGAAGGACATTAATGACGACTCGGAGGAGGTTATCAAGGGATCCTTGGTGGAAGCTGAGGGATTTGAGACTGTCACAAAGAATTCCCCATTAAACATCCAGATTCCAGGCTCCCAGTTCAACATCAAGGAGAAGGCTGGACCAGAAGCGGTACGTTTCCAGGCAATGAGAATTGGCTACTTCTGTATTGACAGTGACAGCACTGACAACGACGTTTTGAACAGAATTGTTACGTTGAAGGAAGACGCGGCCAAGGTGTAGCGGTATATAGAGGAATGAATTCGACTTAATAGTGGTAGGAGGTGTATGGGCCAAAAGGTATTAGATACGCCCGAGAGTCATACATGACTAAGACCTACATATAATCTCACCAACAATAACCATTATGCGCGAAAGTATTTTTACCTCGCTGCTCGAGATTATGTCCAGATATTTCGACAGGTCGAGATAGAGATGGAAGAGCTGACGTATACACACACACTGTAATTTATTCATGTTCACGCCAAAGGTCCCGTTTGTCCAATTTTTTTTATCTTGCGTAAAGTAGTGAATCGCGAATCGTTGATGAGGAAATGATTTTTTAGGCGGGCATTCCTTCCCTGAAAAAAAAAAATGCAGCAGGAACTAAAAAAAAAAAAAAGAAAATCGGAATCGAGTATAATGCATAAAGATATCATCAATGCCCTCAACCTTCATATTCGCCGCTAGAAGTTCCCAGTGCAGCATCACGCCGGGGTAAAACAGATGAAAGAAGGGCACGCCGGCGAACTAAGGTGTAGGAGAGAATCATCGGAGTCAGATTCGGGCAACTATGTAACTTGACCGCAGCAAAAATACGACTCCGGCTTAACCGAGGCGCAGATCGGAGGTACTGGTGTCCGCGGGTTGCCGCACCGTGCGTTTGAATTGCGACCACCTCCTACACGATCCAGGAGGTGATTTTGAGGTTTGGCCATGCATCTACACCGATATGATTGAATGCGTGGTGTATAGTTTGACGCGGCTTCATCAGTAGTCGGTCTTCTATTGATGATGAACCCTTGCTTCGCTTAATTAGGGCGGCTAAAAGGCTCGAACGCGATTGCCATTACCCCGCCTAGCTTTTTGGGCTTCTCGTTTCTTTTCACCTTACTCCGGGCACGGCTTAGGTAGGCAACCAGGAAAGAACTGAGATAATAATGCAATGTGCCGTACGCGCATGGAAACATTCGCGCAATACGACGTGGTGGAGCTGAGCACAGGGTAGCCGTAGCTAGACCTACTGGCAAACCGTCCTAGCTGTTGGTGAAGAAAAAACGCCAACCGAGTCTTAATTTGCTCATCCGTGTGTGTGTGCCAAGCATAAGTTGTCGCTGGTACCATCCAGTGGCCCGTGAAGTGGTACAGTGGCACCAGACCTGCAGAACTTTCAAATTCGCACTTTTCCTTGAATCTTTTTTAATCTGACATCATGGTTGCTGGAGGGGGAGGGGAAAAAGTGGGGGACCGAGACCTGGACATATCCAACCATATATTGGCTATTACTAGAAGCTCCCATGAGGGTGTAAAGCCTTTGATTCCCCAATTCTCATATAACCTAGTTCAAAACTCTGGCAACATCACGCAATTATTTTACGACAGAATTGAAACCTTAAACAATAGGAATTTGAACGCACCCCAAACACACATGCAGGAAACTCCACATGGATAGAAGGGGTTGCCTTGTATACGTGCAGGATCCCCAAAAACTTTAATTTGTACTTTTTTTGTGGTTATATACGTGGGCCGCGCCCCTATCATTCTCATCCGCTTCTTTTTTTTTTCCCTAGACAACCCGCCTACTACTAGAGTGGAGCATTGCATTTGTGGTTTTTCCTTCCTTCTTTGTGTAAATAACCTCATTTCCATTGCCATGTCCGCCTTGACGCTATCAGTCACGGACTACTTTTCTGTGGCTCCTCAGCAGGCTGGTTCGGAAAACATTTCCCGGATCCCAACCACAAACTCCCCATTTTCCAATACCTCACTGGCTGCAAAGAATGTGCCACTGGCGGTGTTCCAGACGGTTCCGGCTTCTTCCGAAGACTTTGTTATCGTCCCAGACGCATTTACATCGACCCCCAATCTTCCCCTCACACAGGCACAAAATGCTTGTGTGCCCAGAGTGTTACCGGCTGCCTCGACGGCCGCCGAAGTCAAGACTGACACCACCAAGGCAGCCAAGGAGGCCGCGGAGCGTCCGCTTTTGCGCAAGTTGAAGCTGTCGTTGAAGCTTGGGCTCCAGCGGCTGTACTCTGCCACCAGCATTTCCCCCAAGTCTGTGCGGTTTGCATCGCGACTCGAAAATGTCAAGATGTTCGACGGAAGAGATTCGCCTGCGGCTGTTTCCCTCGTGAACTCGCCCGTTGGATCGCCCAAACACCACTTTTTTGACTTGGACGACTACTTTTCCTATAAGCACGGAACTTTTGGCGACATTTTTTCTGACTCGGAGGACGAGCTCGAGCTGGGTCTTGACTCCAACTGGAAGTATACTATCCGCAGCCTGGACTTTGTTGCGCCACGCAGCATCTACGACAAGATGGACACTCCGGTGTACCTCCAAAAGTGCAATCTTCTGAAAAATGGTCAGCTGCTTATCTTGACCATCATGTGCAAAAACCTTGCATTTGAGAAGAGAATCTCTGCTAAAGTCTCTTTCAACAACTGGGAGAGCCACGTGTTGTACCTGAACTATTCTTACGTCAAGTCTTTTGCCACTTCTGGATTTGATCAGTTCCAGTGTATCGTGCCATTGGAACACCTTTCACCTTTTGTCAAAATGCAGCTCTGTATTGAGTACTCTGTATGCGGGCAAACATTCTGGGAAAATAACGGAGGCAAAAACTTCAATATCTCTCTCGAAAAGCAGACAGTCGCCCCTAAGAACACGCTGGATTCGTTTACTTACCGCACGCCTACTTTTGAGTTTTACTCTGGCCCAGACACAACTCTGACCAAAAATCTTTCCTTTGGAAACGTATCGCATTTCTCCATTGCACCCCAAAAAAAGGTTTCCACTGCAGAACCAACACCCAGATTAATCACTCCTCCTTCATCCACCGCAAGTGAGGCTATTACTGAACTGAAGCTGACAAACATTGTTAGACCAAAATTGCACCACTCCTCATCTGAGCCTTGTTTGAAACCAAGGTATTCCAGATCTTTTCGGGCCAAACAGCAAATTATTGCTGACGCTGAGTCTGGAGACAAGAGCCCGGAGAGAAAGTTTGAAGATGCCATCTTCAATTCATCGACATACACGGCATTGTTGCAGAGATATTGTTTTAATGGAGCTTCAGAAACTCCAACTGTCCCACACGCAGCGAGCGGTGGGATAACCAACCCATTTAGCACCAGTGGCAGTGATTTCCACAGTGCGGGCGATTCCATATACATTTAACCGGTTCAGGAAACTAGTTGGACATCGCATTATCATTTATTTTTTACTAATAGCTTTTTTTTTTCTGGCTCGGTTTTATAGATTAATTTTTTAGTACATGCATGTTGTTTGCTGTTGAGCTTTTGTGTAGTTGCTCTATCAGAGAGTTTGTGCGTGAATGAGAGTGAGTTGTGAAACTGGTGATACAGACGTAGCATTGAGAAATTTGTTACCTTATTTCTACACGTCCACATTAGCTTCTTCACAACTGCAAGTCATTTTGAGGTATCATTCAATAATAAGAACATTGCAGAGAAATCATAAACACGGAGCAAACATTCGCGGTGATCTCACTTGCATTTGGTCCAGTCTTCCAGTCAGGAGATCAGATCCACCAGGAAGCAAAACTGCAATATCCGCCTGATACTGAGTTCCAGATCAACTAGAGTCCTCAGACACCAATGTCAGTGTCATCGATCAGTGCAAAGTTCCAGAGCAAGCAAGAAACAGGAAGAAGACGCATATCCGACATACACTTCCGGTATGAGCCACCCTAAAATCAGCACCCATGGAAACTTGCCGGAACGCACATGAAGCGATATCTTCATCTGCGGACAGATCGGAAGAGCTCTCAGACCAAAAATACGTAGAGATGGTGCCATGTCAAAAAGCAATGATTGTATCAACCATCCGCCTGTCATCTCGCAACGTCGGTCACCGGATCCAGCAGTAGAACCAGCCTAGTAGAGTCCGCTAAACAGGTTCGCCTCATCAAAACGTTAATGTCTCCAACGTCCGCGAAAGCGCCGCTGCACCTTCCGCCGCCCCGTCAACAGAAATTTTGGCGCGCCCCGCCTCAAGCCCCGCCAACAAAAGACACGCCTTGCACACCCGGTTCGAGGTGATGTAGCCGCACCGCTCGCAGGTGTTGCCGTCGCGACGCGCGAGCGCCACCGACCCATCCGCCCGCATCTCCTGCTCCGCGCCCGGCGCGCGCGCCTTCTGGTTCTTGTACTTTTCCGTGCGCTTTTTCGTGCGCCCGACCACAAGGTGCTCGCCGCTGTAAATGATGTCCATGATGCACAGCGGACGCACCGCGCCGAGCGCCTTCAACAACTCACGCGCGGTGCCGCGGAACGCCTCCGGCGCATAGGTGCACTCGGTCGAAAAATAGTCCAACTTCTTGTAGTGGGCATACAACACAATTTCCTTCTGGTACAGATACTTGAACGGCTTCAGGCGGCGGATGGGCAGGCCCGCACTGTGGGTCAAGATCGCCGTCAGCAGCTCGAGCCGCGCAGTGTCGCCCCGGAGCAAGTTCATGAGTACCGTCTCTGCCATGTCGTCAGCATTGTGGCCCGTCACCACGTGGTGGATACCGAGGCGCGCCGCACCGCGGTCGAGCGCCTGGCGCCGGAGCACGCCGCAGTAGGTGCAGCTGCTGCGAATCCCCGCGCACGCGACAATTTCGTCCATCAGCCAGTCGTAGAGCTCTTTGTACGACACAATCTCCAACTCCATTTCGTACTGCTGCTGGTTGCGCTTGACGGTGGCAAGCGAGTCGTCTCTGTAGCCTTTGATTCCTTCGTCGATCGATAGAAGCACAAGCTCCACGCCGTAGTCGTAGCGCTCATTGAGCGTTTTGAGCACACTGGCGAGCACAGTGGAATCTTTTCCGCCCGACGCACCGATCGCCACACGCTCGCCGCGGTGGAAAAGCTCCGCATCCACTATGGTGTTGTGGATCTCTGTTTCAAACACAACGAAAAAACACTCCTTGCAGAGTTTCTGGAGGTTTTTGGGGCGCTTGACCACGGCTTTGCGAGCGTGACAGAGCTGACAGAGCGCCGTGGGCTTGAGAGTTTTTTTGTTCATGAGATGGTGAAGTGAAGAAGCGGAGAGTTGAAATTTGGGATGAGGTGTGCATACTTCACCCAAGAGCACCCGCCTGCACACCAGTTGCACCCATAGAGCTGGAGCACATTGGGCTTTGAAGGCATTTGCCCCGCCGACTCGCTGCCATCACAGTCCCAGTCCTTCAAAGTTTCCGTCTAAACGAGCCCATACCAATCTTTTTGTCTGTGGTTTTGTTTTCCTCTGCACTACTCTCTCGGTTTCAGTCCCAGAGTACACGACGCAGTGACTTTGCCCATCTCAGTCAGCATTGATGTACGTTCCACATCTCATCTTTACGTTTGTTAACATCAGTGATTTATTAGACACGGGGTCGATGCCCCAATATGCACGTATATAGCGAAGTGAGAAAAGCGTATGGTACAAAAGTCATCACGCAGTGACTTGGAACTCGTCGTTGTTGGTGTTGACGTTGGCGTAGCGGAACTTGCTGCTCTCCTCTTGCTGAGACTCCTTCTGCTCCTTCTGCTCCTTCTGTTCCTTTTGCTGCTGTTGTTGCTGGGCATTCTTGTTTCTTCCGTGCCCGTTGGAGGCAGTCTTCTCGTTCTTCTCGTTCAACAATCCAACCTTCTCGTTCATAATGATGGCCAACTCCTGCAACTTCGATCTTTGTGGAGCGTCGGTGGCAAAGTTGATAAATCCGTTCTCGACAGATCCTTGCACTTCACCAGAGGAGATCAACTTGTCCACAAGAGCAGCCACAGTGGTGTCATCGAGCTGGAACACAGACGCCAACTTGGCCAACGACAACTTGGTGAAGATGGCCCTGTAGGTGAAGATGTAGGTACGCAAGCCCTCGACCTGTAACTGGTGCTTCAACATCTCCAACAATTGCACGTGGTCAGGGAACAACTTCCAGATCTTGATCAGTGACAACAAGTCGTACGCCTTGCTCCAGTTGCCCTTTTGCAAGTATCTCGACGCATAGATCAAGTGGTCCTTGATGCTCTCGGGTGGACCAGTGAAGTACTGTCTGTCATGGAACTCCAACTTGCTCTTGAACGACTTGATGCTGGCTTTGCGCTTCGAGTCCTTGGTGGAGCTGGATGCGGCAGCAGCCAACGCGGGGATCTCAATCAACAACAGCGCGGTCATAAACACACACTCCAACAACTCCAAGTTGATGTGCATGTGGAACGGCAACAACTTCTGCTTCTCGGCAGTGGTGGCCTGCAGCGGGTACTTGGAGTTGAAGCCTTGGCTCAACAACTCCTTGAGTCTCTGGGAGTTGGCAATCTCATTCAAGATCTGGTGCGATTCTTCAATCTCACCTGCTCTGAACGCGCTCAATCCCAATTGCACCAACGCTCTGTTGTACAACACCTGGATGCTGGAGTCGGCCGTGGCAATGTGGTTGTATATTTGCGACGACAAGAACAACTCTCTGGCGTCAGCGTAGCGGTTGTTGACCGCGTAGTAGTACGTGGTGCAGAGCAACGCGTGTTTGCCGTACACTGGGTTTTCCTGCTTGGTCAAGAACTCAGCCAACGCAGTCAAAACTTCGGCGGGCGTTTTGCCCTTGGTCATCAACGCGGAGTTTTCAATGCCAACACCAGTCCAGGAGTCGGCCCACGCAGCTTCTTCGCACGCAGCAATCAATTGGTCTGGCTTGTAGTACACGTGGTGCAATCTTCTGACAAGAACCACCGCCAAGTGCTCGCTAGCCCCGGTGGTAGACTCCACGTACACCTGGGTACGCACAAGCAAGCGGTAGAGCTCAGTCTCGTCCTTCAAACGCTCCACATACTCGATAGAGTGGGGGTCGGTGTTTTGGAGGTACTTGGCGAATTCGTCGTCCAATCTCTCCACCACGGCCGAGAGGGAACCCATGATCACCTTGACGCCGTCTTCGTTGGCGGCAGGCTCCACGTCCCAGTCATCCACAGAATTGCCGTACTCGCTCACGCGGTAAGTGTCAGCGTGCTTTTCCAAGAACGCCAAGAAGTTGTTGAGGTCCGCGACCGAGTTCTTCCACAACTCCACGGGCATGGCCGACAGACTGGAGCCGGCGTCGAAACGCACAGAGAGCAACATCTGGTACACGCAAATGACCTCGAATGGCATGGTGGCATCACCCAACAATTTCTCCAAAACCTCCACTTGCTCCAATTTGTCAATGTTCTTCTTACCTCTGGTTTCCGCAATCTGCTTGATGGTGGCGAAGAGCGGGCTCACCACTCTACTGCCAGCACCGGCATCGGCAACGGCGTCGTCGCCGCCCAAAATGTCCAATGGTTCTTCCTGGTCAAACACCTCTGGGGTCTTTCTGTAGAGGTCAAGGTACACCACCACCTCCTTGCTCAACTTCTTCATTCTCTGCTTGAGGGTGTTGAACGCTCTATTCTGGTCCGCAGGCAACTTCTTCTTTTCCTTGTCACTGGCAGCCTCGGCAATGGCGCTGTCCAACTGGCCCAACACCTTGTAGTAGGAGTTAGGCACAGCAATACTCTGCTGGTTGAAACGGATCACCAAGCGGGCCAAACGGTCAAACTCGGTAAGAACATTGCTCCAGTTCTCCAAGTTCTTGGCGTTGTAGATGGCGTCCACAGACTCGGTGATGTCGTCCAACAACTTGTCCTTAGCGGACTTGACCACCTTACGGCCGTCGGAGTCGGAATCAGAATCAGAGTCGGCACCGCTCTTCAAAAAGTCCTTCTTCAAGAAGTAGGAGGGGCCACGGGAGCCGTAGTCAGAGTCGTCGTCGTCACTGCTATCGTCGTCGGATTCATTGGCAAATTCGCTGTCAGTGGAGAATTCTTCAGACGAGGAAAGCAACTCCTCCTCGGAAGTGCTCAACAAGTCTTCTTCTTCCGAAGACGAATCGGAGTTGTAGCCAGAAGCGAAAAATCTCGACATGTTTTCCTAGTGTCGGCTATACTGGTTCAACCTTTGTGGATGCGGTTTCTGGCAAAATTTTCAATCGCCTGCACCTGCGCGGGGGCCTGGGTAGTGCGAGGATCTACGCCGGTGCTGAAAACTGCGCTTGTGCGGAGGAGGTGTCATTTGCTGGTTTTTGATGCTATGGAAGGAATTTGGCCGGTTGCAGATGTCTGTGACTCTCCAGAAGACTGTGCATGTGCGGTGAATTTTGTATTTGGCACTGTGTGTGACGGTTTGCAGTTGGAATTGAGACGCGATGGGTCTCACCGCAGAAACGCATAATAGGGAATACTAGGACAAAAATTTGAAATACCAGTTACTGGAGGTAGAGGAGAAGTGGTGAACACCGGAGGTAGAAAACTGAACTACACTGGAACACCGAAAAAAAGTACTCTGCAGCTGTGCCTTTATGAGTCTACTACACTGAATGTAAAGATTATAGCCGTTGTCCTTCTCTGATGCCGCAGTGCGAACTGCGCACATCATTTGCAATCTTGATTAAAATATTGACTCCACTCACATGGACTTCAGAAAAAGTAGTCTGAGTGAAGAAAATTCTTGGGGGTGTCCGATAGAGAAACAGTTCACAGAAGCGATCAAAGTAGACATCCACCCAAACTGAAAGAAAAGACTAGCGCTGATGAACTGTTGCGGTGGGGACAAGTGGGTTCCCGAACCTAATGAAACAGGGACAGAAACTCAATGTTGATTTGTCCTTTAATTCGGTAGATGTACTTCAGATTGTTCGAGAAGAACCACTTGTCATGTAGATCACGAACGGTCCGAGTATTATGGGTCCATTAACTGTGAGCATCAGCGAAAGTACTCAATATCCACAGTTTCCACCCACTGGTTGAATCATTGAACCGTGGTTTTGAACTCAATTGTCGGTCTCATAAGACCGAACCCGCAGAAATTTGAATACTGTCTCATTTTTCAACGAAAAGTCCACTATTTCTCCTTCCCGGTCGCCTTCCTTGTACACCGCATAGTAGTTTATCCACGACAATTTGGAGTGGCGCATACTTCCGATTGATTTGATCTGGAACCGGTAGTGAAAGGTACAGTACACCACAGGCCCCTCATCTATCCGCACACTGACCTCGCCTGAAGTGGAAACAGTCCAGCGTCCATGGTATATCTTGTGCGGCTCTTTCGCCAAATTGACATGCTCCTTCGAATCCGGATTGGCAAGAATTCGCCGGAGCTTATTCATTCGCAGAAACTGAGGGACCACCTTTACCGGTTCCAAAGCAGTCAACGCCATCACACAATTTCCATCCGGATAGAACCGGAGGTAGCGGTAGTAAGTAACTGTGCGCACCGGGTTTTTCCACGAGGAAGAGAGCTCCTGCCGCCCTCCCTCGCTGTAGTAGTTAACCACGGATATATAACAGCCCAAGAACTTGATGAAGGGCCGCTCGCGAAGCATCTTTTTCCACGAATGGCCATACTGCGGCAATATCTCCATCGGGTTCTTCGGAACCGGCAAATCGCCCATGAAACCGACATTTTCTTCGTAAATTTGGTTCTGGTATACTAAACGGCACATCTGGGCCCATAAAGACAGCGATGCAAACGCTAAAAACGCATTCTTCTTGCAAGTGACACCAAAGCGGAACCACAGCTCCGGATCAGTCAAAACAAGAATCTCTAATATCGCTGTCCACACCTCTCGAGGAAGATGCACTAGCGGTGACACCGGCGTCCTTTCTTGTACTAATTCGTGGTTGTCCAAACCCAAATTCGCAAGTTTGACCACCATATGGTTGTCGTCAAGGTGGTCGGGGTTGTTCGGATCCGGCGATTGTGCTTCCTCGTGTTCGTACGACTGAAGAAGAGAATCCACATCAATTTTGCCCAAAACCTTCTCGTCTATTCTGCGGGCAGCGTTTTTTCCGTGCTCCTGAGTCAACCTTTCGATCGCCTTGGGTATTTTTTGCTGGCGGTATATCAAGTCAATATGGTCATTGATCTTAAACGCTTCACGATAGTACTTGACTGCATCAGACATCAGACCCTGCTGCTCCCTTTCCATGGCCATTTCAAAGAGCTCGAGGGCCCGGTGGTCCCGCTGACCCAATTCTACACTCATGGTCGGCGTAGGTATATAGTTGGATGGGTGGATAGGTCAGGAGAATTGGTAGAGTAGGTGGAGTCGTAGGAGCAGGTGAAGTATAAGAGTGGATTGCGCGCACACCTAATAGTTGGGGTTGGAGCAAGTGACGAGAGTGGAGAAAAAGATCGGTATATTTTTCGGCCAGGACGTGAAGCATGAAAGGAGTAGTCGTGGAACGTTTTAGGCTGGGTGATGTCATATTAGGGTAGCGACCCCTACGATAGATGAATAGTATTACAATAGGTAAGCACAATTCACGGGCGTACCGCAGATTGAGTTCCGTATGTTCTTGCAGTATGCTTATGACGTATCTACGGAATTTCCATGATGAAATATTGTAATTTCCTTTTGTGCTTTGTTACACGAACAAACTGGGGAAATCTCACTACGATTAGTAATGGCCAAGTATTCGCGATACCGCACAATATCAAATAGTGTGGCCAAGGCACATCCATATCACTAGTGCTGTCGGAATTATGATATTCACTATGAATTAAGTAGGTCGGTAGCCAGCATATCGACCAACGACACTGTCTAAAACAACACTACACCGATACCACTACCCTCGTTGTCAGTCACTTGCTTGGTTTCGGGATCAATACCTCCGCCAATCGGCTTGGCCTTGTAGTTGAAAAGATAGTAGTTGAGGAGCCCGTCACCACTACCGAATTTGGCCGACTTGATGAACAATGGGTTATCCTGACAGGTCAACGCGTTGAACACATCCACCCCGAAGTCCTTGGCGGTGATGAGAGCATCGTTGACCAACAAGTTCAACCGCTTTTTGTACACATCCGGCCCTTCGTTGACGCTCTCCAGCGCGTAGTAGAACAAGTATGCCACGCCCAAGTCCGAGTGCGACAGGTTGTTCAACACCGAGAACGGAAGCAAGTAGTAGGAGAAGAAGTCGGTGATGACGCCGTTGGTCTCCACCACATAAGTTTTGATTACACCGCATCTTTCTGGGCCGCCCAACAACCAGTGCGCCAACTCTTGTTTCTCGAAAATCTGCACCAAGTCAAACCGCTCCTGGAACCGGTGCAAGAGATCGAAAACTTGGTCCACATCTTGTTCTTCCATTGGGCGGAGGCCCGGGGTTTTGGTGGCGTTGGGCAACGCGTAGTGCGCCACCATTCCCGCCTTGGTTTTGTCCGGAGGCAAATGGGAAAACCCCACATCGTGGAGCTTCGACCAGTTGAGCGGACGATGCGAGTA
This sequence comes from Clavispora vitiphila, assembly GCA_030557995.1. NCBI lineage: Eukaryota > Fungi > Ascomycota > Pichiomycetes > Serinales > Metschnikowiaceae > Clavispora > Clavispora vitiphila. The sequence continues at coordinate 357,561 of JANIJR010000006.1, forward strand.
GCGACAAGACGCAATGGGCGAGGGAAGAACAATACCTGCAGTGTACAATGCCTGCCAAATGTCCTGCTTGTTGACCCTGCGGGTGATCTCCTTAATGAGAACAGGAGCCAACCGCTTGCTCCGCAATTTTTTGTGGATGCACAAAAAGTTGATCTCAACACTAGGGATGACGTTGCCAGGCTTGTTGAGTTTCAAGGTGACGGGAACAGCAGCAATAAACGCCACCAACTTGCCCGAGGTCTTCACACGCACACCCACGTGCCAGTCCTTTCTCCATCCCGGAGGCTTCAACGCCCACTTGAAGAACTCGTGCGAGTACTGGAACCGGAAGGTGGCATCCTGGTCTTCAACGTAGTGCTCGTACAAAAGCTCGTACACTTCGTCCAACTGTTCGGAGGACTCCACATCAATGGTCGACCACTCGAAGTCACCCAAAAGCGGCAATGGCTCGGCGGGAATGTCGGCAGGGGTCCGGGAAGTGTCGATTGGGCCCTCTTGTGCGACCACTTCGTCCAACGCGGGCACAGGCTGGGTTTTCCAGAACTTGTAGTCCTTCATTTGTTTCTGCTGCGACTCGTTGAGCGCCTCGCCCATGGAGAGAAGCTTCAAGAGGTCCTCGATCAGTTTAGGTGGGTCTCCAGACATGGTGGGCGATAATTTTCGACAAGTGTGCAGGTATGGTGAGTAGTAGGAGGAGTAGGGCAAGTAACGACGAACAAAAAGTCTGGGGTTAGCGAATGTTGGGAAACTCCAGAATGTTGGGACACGAGGAAATATCGAGACCCAAGACGGACGAGATCATTTACCAACGCGAAAAGCCGGGGGGTGTGAGTTTTCGGCACACCTCGTAGTTCGACACATTCGCACCCAACCAAATCTCACCAACCACAACCACTCACCAGCCACACCGCGTCCGCAATGGTGCTTCACAAAAACAAATGGGACCATAAGGCTAAAATCGCTTACCTCAAAAAGCACGGTCTCACTCGCCCCAAACAAGCGCCGCAAACGACCCCCAAGTGGTCGTCCAAGAAGAAGGAGCACAAGCACACGGTGATTCTCGATTCAGACGACAGTGACTGGGACTCAGAAGACGAGGAGCTTCTCAACCATTTCTATCCAGAGATAGGCGAGCAGAATGTCTCTGTGGAGCAAAAAGTGAAAATCAAGCGGCAGATCATCCACGGGCTTCGGGAGAAGCAGAAAGAGGCACAGAAGGAGGGGGTGGAGGCAGAATGCGAAGACGAGCAGGACAGCGGAGATGAAATGGGAGGAATATACCTTGGAACAGAGCCGGACACGGATCCTGAGTTTGCTCTTCCGGACCTTGAGACCAAACTCAGCGAGTTTGTCGTCTCCGATGCTTTCCGCCCAGGAAAGTCGCGGAAGCTCTTGAAACAAAAGGTGGACGATACCTTGCTAGAAGACTACGGCATTGGAAGCTACAAAGATACCGTGAAAAACACCGACTACGCGGTGCAGCGAGTGGAGTTGGATAAGCTCAGCGCGGCGGATTTGGACGGCATGCGAATCGGGGCGATACAGCCTGCGGTGTCGGCGGGCCCGCGGGTTTTGTCTGCGCAAGAGCAGCAGGAACATTTGGAGCGGCAGGAAAAGGACGAGCGGGCGCGGCTCTACGAACAGATTCGCACCAAGTTTGGAACCAAAGAAGCCCGCAACAAGATCTTGGAAATCAACAACATTGACGAGAGTGACACACATCAATTGGATATCTTGCAGGGGAAATTAACACGGGGACAGGCACAAGTGTACGATTTGGGCCAGGATTTGCACGACTTGGTGGGAGTAGACCACGCCGACGTAGATGCAGGAGCGCCCGATTTGGACGAGCTTCTTCAACAGGCGCAGGGCGAAGCTGCAGGCGAAGAGAAGAAGCGAACCACGGTATTTTCCGCGCCCCAAGGCGACGACGACTTTCTCGACGAGCTATTGGGATGAGATGGACGCGATGAACAAATGCATTAATAAAGATCTACGAATAAAAATTGATGACAAAACTCAATTAATGGCGCTGATGCTTTTTTACAGTGACACAAGCAATCATCCGCAATCCCTCTCATTAAGTTAGACACTTCAGGAAGTCGATGGGCTCGCGCAACCGTTCTGCACACCAGGCCATCGGAAAAAAAAAACCTACTCATCACCACCACCATGATTTCTTCCAGTTGTTGGGTGCCCAGAGGCTTTGCCTCGGAGTTTCCGGAGCAGTACGAATTGGACGATGCCGAAATGGAAAGAATTACCAAGATGGCCCAGCTCGAGTTGTCCGACGCTAAGGAAGACCTCGAAGCGGCCAAACAAGCCCAGCTCACATCTCAGGTGGACATTGACGACGACTTGAAGGAGTACAACTTGGAAAACTACGACGACGACGAAGAGTCTACCGGCGAGGCAATCACCATGTTCCCTGGTTTGGCCGCTACTGACGCCACCTACACCGAAAACGACGAGGGCGATGCGTTTATCTCTTTGCCTGACGAAGTCGAGGAACAAGAGACCAAGCAGGAGATGCAGATCTACCCCACCGACAATTTGGTTTTGGCCACGCGTACAGAGGACGATGTGTCGTACTTGGACGTGTACGTGTACGACGACGGAGCCGGCGCCCCAGAGGGGTCAGTGGAGGAAGAAGCAGACAAACTCGACTCGGATGTGGCCAATGGATTGGTGCGCGAGGCCAACTTGTACGTGCACCACGACTTGATGTTGCCTGCGTTCCCGCTCTGCGTCGAGTGGGTCAACTACCGTCCTGGAAGCACCGCTGCGGACGACAGCAACAACATCGGCAACTTTGCCGCCATCGGTACGTTCGACCCTCAGATCGAGGTGTGGAACTTGGACTGCGTGGACAAGGCGTTCCCCGACATGATCTTGGGCGAGCCACAGGCCAACTCGTTCGCGGCGGTCCTGTCTAAGAAAAAGAAGAAGAAGGCAAAGGGCAAGGTGGCCACCCACCACACCGACGCCGTGTTGTCGTTGGCACACAACCGCAACCACCGCACGGTGTTGGCCTCCACCTCTGCCGATACCACCGTCAAGTTGTGGGATTTGGCCAGCGGAAGCGCGGTGCGCTCGTTGAACGCGGTGCACGGCGGAAAAACCGTTTCGTCGTCGCAATGGCACTCTGCCGAAGCTGCGATCTTGTTGACTGGTGGCTACGATGGGGCATGTGCGGTTTCTGACGTGAGGATCTCGTCCGAGGCTGAAATGAGCAAGCTTTTCCGGGTTGGCAACGGCCAGGAGATCGAGAGCGTCAAGTGGGGTGTGCTGCCCGAGACGTTCTACTGCGGTACCGACAACGGTAACGTGTACTGCTTTGACGTCAGAGTGCAAGACAAGCCATTGTGGACGTTGCACGCGCATGACGCAGGCATTCTGTCGTTGGATGTTTCTGCCCACGTGGACGGCATGTTGGTGACGTCGGCTATGAACGAAAAAACGGTCAAGTTGTGGAAGTGTCCTTCGTCCGGAGCCGGGCCTTCGATGGTGTTGTCGCGTGACTTTGGTGTTGGCAACGTGTTGACCACATCTTTTGCGGGCGACTTAGAGGTTGCGGGCCACATGAGTGTGGGCGGAGTGCTGGGAGCGTTGAAGATGTGGGACTGTTTCTCCAACCGCGCGGTGCGCACGTCGTTCCGTGACGAGTTAAAGGCGTTACAGAGCAAGGCACGCGAGGTGGCTTCTGGCGCCGGCCGGGCGCTGAGAATCGCCAGAAAGTACCAGAGCAGTGGTGCGGAGACGGTGATGGTAGTGGAGGCAGGCAGCTTGCAGGACGACTCGGACTCGGACGGCGAGGATGCGGGCATGGAGGAGTAGTGTAACATAGCATAGGGCGTTGGCGTCCATAGGTAATCTAGAACACACCGTGACGAAGTTGCGGAGAGAATGAAGTTGTAGTGGAGAGGACAAACAGAGATGCACTGACGGGGCCAGCGTAGAAGGCGGTAGGAATGGAATATAATGCCACACGCGAGATCAACGAGAAGTTTGCCGCCGACGTTTTCACCCAGTAGTCACATTAATTGTCCAGCGTGAGACTATAGTTGGGACTTTCTCATTGTCCAGCTTACTTTAGCCAATAAGTTATTGGACCCTATTCACTGTGCCATCACCCGTATCTCTTAGCCTATTTAATTCATTGTACTGCTTAAACATGACCGTTTTATTAATGACCTACAATGTTAGTAATATCCTACAATGTTATTAATATCCTACAATGTATTAATATCCTACAATGTATTAATATCCTACAATGTTATCAATGTGCTAAAATGTTATCAATATCCATTATCGTCTCCTCACGGAGCTTTATCCTCGAAATTCACCATCAGCTTTATGGAAATGTCAATTTGCTTTTCACGAGCACTTGTATTATGCCATTTACACGTTGAAAATTTCACACGCTCGGACCTGGGCTGGTGATCGCATACTCTATTCAACACTGGCGTGCGCACTAGGCTGTCCGGATCAAAATGGATGCTGAGGCCATCATAAATAAACAAATTACATTTCAGTACGTTTCATAATCGAACCCTAGGCTAGCCCCAAAACTTTTCCCGAAAGCGGCCTACAAAAAAACTTCGAACAAACTCGAATTGCCGTGGTCAAGTCCTGCTGCAGTAGCACCATGCATACGCGGACACATGCTAATTCTACTACCAAAGCACACACCAGCATACACATCACATTGAAATAGCACATGACGAAAAAACCAAAACGGTCCTCTTCAACCTCGAAGTTTCCCCGACCCAAAAACCGGAGTTACGAAAACATCGGAATCTCGAATCCAATCGCTCGTCCCATTGGCGGGCGGAGGCACGGGTGCGCGCCCACTCAAGTCTCCACCTCCTCCTAACTTCCTTCTCCACAATGCCTCGGTTGGAAGAGTGGGAGATCAAAAAGTACTGGGAGATATTCCAAGGCTTGAAGCCGGAAAACAACATGCTCACCGGCGACCGCGTGTCGCCCGTGCTAAAAAACCTGCGTCTTCCCGAACCGCAATTGGCCCGCATCTGGGACTTATCTGACATTGACGCCGACGGCAAGTTGGACTTTGAAGAGTTTTGCATCACCATGCGCTTGATCTTCGACTTGGTCAACGGAAGTATGAGCGACGTGCCCGCAGAGTTGCCTGCGTGGTTGGTGCCGCTGCTGAAGCGCCATTTGATCCACGCTAACCAGGCGGTGGCTACAGGGAGCAACAGCGGCGCCCGCGGCGGCGACGGAGCAGGCTCGGCGGACGACGACGACGACGACACGCTCTCGGACGCGTTTGACTGGTACATTCTGCCCACGGACAAGGCCACGTACGAGGCCATCTACAACAGCAACAGCGACACCTACGGGCGGGTGCGGTTCGAAGCGTTGCAAGGGTTGTACAGCACGCTTTCGCGGGTGCCGCGCACCGACATTCTGCTGGCGTGGAACCTCGTGAACCCGAAACAGTTTGAGACCATCGACAAGGACCAGGTGCTTGTGTTTCTCCATATTTTGAATCAGCGCGAGAACGGCAAGCGCATTCCGCGGGGCGTGCCGGCGTCGTTGCGCGCCACCTTCTCCAAAGAGGTGCCTAAGTACGACTTGAGCCAGGTGCAGCGCGTGGACGAGCCCAGTGCCAACGACAAGAGTGCGTTTGGCGCACGGTACTTGAGCAAGGTGGGCCAGGGCCACAGCACTCGGCCGGGGACCGATTTTTCCGCGACCGAGGGCACCGACTGGGAGGAGGTGCGGTTGAGGCGCGAGCTCGAGGAGGCGGAGACGTTGTTGGCGCGGGCGCAGGAGGCCAGTGCGGGCGGTTCCCGCGGCCGCGTCTCGCAGTCGGCCGCGCTCCGGTTCGAGTTCGAGCAGTTGCTCAAGCACAAGCAGGACTGCTTGGCGCAGGCGCAGCGCGGCGGAGACCGCAGCTTGGACGATGTGCGAGGCGATGTGGAGTTGATTGCGGCGCAAGTGCAGACGTTGGAAGAGTTTTTGGCGGGCAAGCAGGCGCAGTTGGCGGAGTTGCAGCTGCAGCTTTAGCTGGAGCAAGACTGGAGTGGCGTAGCCGCGCCAGCAGCCACATAATCGCGTGCGGTGCACGCTTACAAAATACACAGTAGAAAGACTTGATGTAGTGGGGCGAGGTCACACTTAGTATCCATTGGTAGCTAAATATCTCCTGGCAATTGATGTCTCACCCTGGTGCTGAGTATTACTGGGAGTCCTCCGGAACTGTTTCCGTGATTAACACTCGCTACAGCGATTCTCGATAAATACGTATATTCAATGCAGTTTTACTTCTTCTCCTCCTCAGTAGGCTCCGGCTCTGGAGTAGGCAACTTAAACGTCTCAGGCGTGAAGTCCTTGCCCTCACCCACTTGTTCCCACACAGGAGAGCCCACAGAAAAGTTTCTCCAGGCCTGGGTCAACTCCAATGGCTCGTACACCACGCGCTTCTTCTCCTCGTCGTATCTCACCTCGGTGTAACCGGTGGTTGGGAAGTCCTTTCTCAACGGATGACCTTCGAAACCGTAGTCGGTCATGATTCTTCTCAAGTCTGGGTGGCCCTCAAAAAAGATGCCGAACATGTCGTAGGTTTCTCTTTCGTACCAGTTGGCGCCCTGGAAGATTGGCACCACCGAAGGGACCGCCGATGTTTCCGATGCATAGGTCTTGACTCTGATTCTGGAGTTGTGACGCACACTCAACATGTTGTAGACAACGTCAAAACGGTTAGTTCTGGAAGGGTAGTCGGCAGCAGTCACGTCCATGACCGACTTGAACTGCGCAGGCGTGTGGTTTTTCAAGTACACCATCACTGGTCTGACGGCAGAAGGCGCAACGTAGATGGTCAATTCATCCTTCCACACGCTGAACTGCTGGATGTACTTTGGCATGCAAGACATCACATAGGTTCCGAACTTGTGCAACTCCTCGGAAACCTCCTTGTACTTGTCGGCGGGGTTGACGAGTGGGGCTTCAAGTGGACCGGAGGATTTTCTCGGCAACGAGTTCAAGTCGGGCAAGGGCTCTTCCTGGTTGCGCGCAATGCGGGTGGCGCGCAAGTGGGTGGCGGCCGAGAGGGAAAAGCAGCGGGCATTTGCTCTCGCGAGCCTGGCAGGGATTCTGGCCAACATGGGAATATGTAAAGAAGGTGTGGTTGGAGTTTTTTCGTAGTGCAGATATGTAATTGTGCGGTTTCCATTGGCGGGTGCACACCCGTACCTCCGGAAACAGTGGATGCAGAAAAATGTTCGGAGGATGCGGCACAGAGACGAGAGAGAGGAGGAAGAGAAGGTAGCTGGGTGGAATGGGCACAGATGGAGGATATGGATGGGAAGGCTTAGAGGTGAAGGCGGTGGTGGAATGGGATTGGGTGGAGAGTGCAGGTGGATTTGGTGCGAAAGCGAAACGGAGAGCGGCGAGGGTCAGGGAAGGTACGAGAATGCAAGGAAGCGGCAGAGAATGCAAGAAAATAGATGCTACACAATGCGCGGACATGCAGGAGGCCCCAACGGGGACCGACACCCGGAAAATTGCAGAAGCAAACAAAAAAAAAAAAAAACATGAACGATCGATACAACCTAGCCGTTACACTACCCCGACACGGCAAGTCTCATGTGGTCAGGAACCACAGCGCGCGCACAAGCGGGTGGGTGCAGTACGCCCGATCTAGCGCACACCGCAAGGTACGAGCTGTGGGACCCAGGGAGTTGGCCTCTCCTCTCCACTCAGTTGGATTTTTTTTCCCCTCCATTTCCCTACACCTCTGCTCTTGTGTTTTGTGTTCTATTTGCACTTCTCCCGTCTTTTTTTGTCCTTCTCGTTTCTTTCTGTGCCCCTCCAGTTGCTCGCTGCCGGCACAGACGTTGCGACTGACGGTGATCTGGTCATGTGACCTCCACCACCGGGTGTCCCTCGCCATTTGTAATCGTACGTCCTCCTTCCACTCCACATCTTTTCGCCCAAATCTCGGATGCCCGAAAGACCGCATACCTCGCCCGATCTGGCGGACGCGCTGGCACCCGACCCCAGCTGCCCTGAACCTGCTGACGCTGTACGTTCCTCCGAATCCACCTCCCAGCGCCAACCCGGTGTTAATCCCGTGTCGAGGTCTGAGTCCGGGACTGGATCTTCTGGATCCTCTGGGCCTTCTGGATCGTCTGGGCCTTCTGGATCCTCTGGATCTTCTGGATCCTCTGGATCTTCTGGATCCTCTGGGCCTTCTGGAGCTTCTGGATCTTCGGGGTCTATTGAGACAGCGCCCGAGACCGCCGCTGCGTCGTCTCTGTCCGACTCTACCACCGCCTCTACTGCGGAAATGAACTTGTTTGACCAACTCCTTGATGCTGTGCTTGGGAACGGCAGCCAGAACTCAGGCTCGCAGGCCCCCGCTGCCACTCCCGACACCGCCACGCCCGATTCCGCCACTCCCGACACCGCCACGCCCGCATCCACTCTTGCCAGCGACAGCAGCACCATCTACATCACCGTCAACTACATGTTCATGGACGGCAGCGACCAGTTTATCCCCGGCCGGTCCGGCTCGTTGGTGGTGACGCTTCCCAACAACCCGGCGAACCGCGAGCCGCGGGTGATTCTGCAGTTTATCCAGTTGGCCACCCGCATGGCGTATTCGGCACTTGCAGGTGCAGCCAAGCCCCACAAGGGCGTCACGCTCGAAAAGTTCCGCTCGTTCGAGGTGTTGCGGCGGCAGGACGCGCCGGACGCCACCTGTGCCATTTGCTTCGACCCGTACCTGGAGAAAGCGGAACGCGAGTCTGATCCGGATACAGAGCGGGCGGCAAAAAAGCGCAAGATTGCTCTTGGACACAGCCACACCGCTGCCACAACGGCAGAGACCCGCGTTGGCTCCAGATCTGCTCCCAGATCTGCTCCCGCTTCTGTTACAGCGTCCTCTGCTTCTGGACCTGGTTCTGCTCAAGAGTCCGCTTCTGGCTCTTCTGACTCCGCCTCCTCCGACGAACCAAAATACCTCTGCCAGGTCGATGACGAGTACCCGCATGTGCCGTTAAAGATGCCGTGTGGCCATATGTTTGGCCAGTCGTGCTTGGCTGAGTGGCTTCGTGAAAACACAAGCTGCCCCTTGTGCCGAGTCTCTGTTGCTGATGCAGAACCCGAGGCCCCAAGCATTATTCCCATCAGCTACATCCGTTTAGGTGGCTTGGGTGGTACGGATGCGGCCTCCGAACCAGCACCTGAAACTGCAGTGGATAGTTTTCTCCGGCGTGCTTCGCGGACAGACCGCCTGGCATACCGCGAGCCGCCTTCACCACCCTTGCCCACTGGAGGCGAGCTGCGTGCGTCGCAACGAAACACTTCTGTGGCGCCCATGATCGATAATATCCTTAACTATTTCAGCCGGGCGCGGAGACAGCGTGAAGCGGAAGAAGCAGGTGAGACGCCCGAACGCTCATCGCCTATTTTTGCCACGGGTGTTGCCAGCAGAAGAACTGCAAATGGAGTTGAAACGGTGACGTCAGACGCACCCTCATTGTCTGACTCGTTCGACCACTTGACCAGTTTGCTTGGAGATTTCCCCGAAAGCAGTCGAGGGAGCGAATCGCAACCGGCGACGGCCGCGGATTCAACCACGGAACCTTCTGCCGACTCCGAACAAACTGAGCTGCTGGCCCAGAGATTGAATCGTTCCGACGAAACACAAGGTTAGAAGGTTAGATGTGACAGAAAGCTAGATTACGGGCATTACGATTATTTTGCATACGGTTATGGGGATGTATATAGAACATATAATTAATTACATCAGGTTATTGTAACAATGAACCTCAGTTGAGGTATAAGCTCATTCATAGTGCCATCTAGTTCTCCGTCGATACCTTAGCTTCTTCCTCCGCCTTAGCCTTCTGTAGCCTCTCTTTTTCTGCCCTCTTCTTCTCCTTTTCTGCTCTCACACCATCTCTTCTCGCCATTCCCTCCATTATTTTGCGCTGGCGTCTCTGTTCCTTTGTTTCCTTCTCTTCCTTCTTAACATATTGTCCCATTTGGCTGATTGCATCTTGAAGCTGATCCATCTTGCGGAAATTCTCGGAGAACCGGTCGAGCGAAAGCTTGGTGATGATCTGAAGATATTCCTTCGATACGAACATAACATGCTTGTCATTTTGCAATGCACCGATCGGAATATCGAGCTTGATCAGAATCCGAATCCCCACAATATTGTTCGATCCGATTCCTGTTTCTCGGAATCCACATCCCATAGCAGTAGAAAACAACATGTTGGCGGTATCAGCATCCCGGCATTTGACGTGCAAAATCAACGGCTCAAACTTGAACAAGATGTATCTGGTTGTGGCAGAAGTAACTGGTGGGGTATCGAAGACGAAATCCACCGAATCAGACCAGTTCTGTAGCGCATCTGGCTCATGGGTTACAAAAAGCCATCTTCCCTCGTTTCCTTTTGCTCCGATCTGGTTTTCATGCTTTTTTCCTTCGAGAAATACCGACACTCTTCCTGAACACAGCGAGGTGGTCACCATATCTGGATGAGCGTTGATCACATTCATAATAGGTAGACAACGTTCATCGATCGTACCTTTAGGAGAAGCATCCGGAACAGTTTCAGACGTTATGCCGATTTCTTGGAGAATGGATGCCTTTTTCTGGTCAAATGGAGACGCCATTGTGTAGCTGTGAAGCGATGATCTTCGCACCTTACTTCACAGACATCTTGTAGGCAATATACCATACTCCACACTGATAAGTAAAACGTACACCATCATGATACACTGCACTACGTGGCCATCCAGGCCCTTTTTTTTTTTCCCATTTAGGAAAGTTGTTCACGTGTACTTACTACCACTTTCTGCATGATTATTTCAACGCACTCATAAGCTTCCGCTCATCGTCCTCGTTCAACTCGAACAATGTTTTCACCACCGGCAAAAGCTGCTCTCTTTGTTCGCGATGTTCGAGGAACCCAACCAAGACATTCTTCAAGTATGGAATACTGGCAGCAGCTGCAGCGGGACGAGACTTTTCTTCTGAGACCCGCGACGACGAAACCTGTTGGGACTTCTGTTCTTGCATCTGTCTGTATTGCTGTGTGATTTGCTTGTAGTTTTTGGACAAGCGTTCGAACTTTAGCGACGTTTCTTCGTTCAATTTCTTCAAGATTGAGTTTAAGTTCTCGTTTTCCTTGATTTTCTTGCTAGCGTCACTGAGCGATACCCGCAACTCGGCAATTATTCCCTCCAAGTCCTTTTGCTTTTGTTGTGCTTCAGGTGACACCGAGGCCACCTTTAGCAATGGCTCGTACTTCCTATTGAGCGATTCGATTGTAGTCTCCAACTTTTTGATCGTAGAAACATGACGTTCAGTGACTTCCTTGAATTCTTCGCTCTCTCTCTGCCTTTTCTTCAATGCTGCGTGGAGCTGAGACTCGACTTCACTCTTCTCCTCGTTGGCAACTCTGATCTCATTCTTCAACTCGGCTACCTTGATGTTACTCTGTTCTTCTGCATCAATAAGAAGTTTTCTGATTGTAGAAGATTCCCGCGTTCTTTCTTGCAACATATTTCTCGCCTCAAATAGATCGTCTTCAAGGTTGTCAATCTTCACTTGCGCATCCTTCATTCTCATCGTTAGTTCTTCGCATTGTTGCTTAAACGCCTGAACATCATCCGACGACTTTGATTTCGAATTCAAAACTGCTTCGTGTTGCAATTTAAGCGCATCAAGCTCGGAAGCCACTTTTTGGCGACTGATTTGAAGTTTTGAAAGTTCACCATTTAACGAGTTGGTTCTTTCTATGGCCATCTCGTGTTTGTTGATCAAAGACGATTTCTCCGACACAAGGCTCTTGTTAGAATTTACCAAGTCGGCGTTTGTTGCCTTTAACGTAGAGATGGTATTGTTCAATTCATCTCTTTCTTTGTTTTTTCTGTCCACAGTCTCCTTTAATTCTCTGATTTGCTCATCCTTGTGTGAGATAGAAGATTGCATGGATGCGATTTCAAGCTTTAAAGACGAGTCTGCACTCTTGAATTTAGAGAGCTCATCCACTCTCTTATTCAACTTTTGCTTTTCGTTTGTCAAACTTATTATTTCTTTCTTAGCCAGATCAAGTTCTTTGTTCGCTTCTGAAAGTTTTGTGTGAAGGTCCTTTAATTCTTTCTTGGTTTTGTCCAACAATTCCCTTGTCTTTTTCAAATCTTGGTTTAAGTCTTTTTCCGTCTTCTCCGACAATTTCTTAACCTGAGTTATTTCTTCTTGCAACTCTTTTAACTTGGCTTCAGCCTTCAAGCATTCATGGTTCTTCGTCTCAACCGTTTTTTGAAGCTTGTCATTAAGGGCTTTAAGTTCATTCAATTTTTCTTCCGATTCAGCATGTGATGCTTTTTTCAAATCCTTGATTTCATCCTTTGCTGTCACTAAATCATCCCCAATGACCTTCAACAGATCTCTTAAGGTTTCTATTTCTTCGATTTTAGAGTCAAGTGCTCTATTACTCTTGGAAATGTCCTTTTGAAGTTGAAGGTTTTCAGCCTCAATGGTTTCCTTTTCTGCCTGGAGTGTCTTCAAATTTTCAGCAGAGGCTTTAACAGTCACTTCCATGCTTGTGATAGAATTTGTGAGCTCACTTTTGTCATTTTCTAGCGATTCTTTTGTTTGAGTGAGGCCTTCCTTTTCTCTTTCTAAGGCGTCCCTGACATGGATGAGTTTCGTTTTCTCTTCCTCCAAGGTCTCCTTTACTTCGGCGAGTTCTTTCTTTTCTTTTTCCAAAGACTCCTTGGCGTTGACCAAATCCTGGTTCGTCTTCAAGATCTCTTCTCTATCTTTAGTGAGGTTTTCGAATTTTTCACTGAGCTCCGCAAATTCTCTGCTAATAGTTTCCTCCTTAGAAGTAGATTTACTATCAGATGCTTTGATGGAAGCAAGAAGAGATTCATTTTCGGTCAAGAGGGACTCCTTTTCATTAAAGATCTGCTCTTTCTCGCTGAGGTATTTTTCCTTTTCTTTAATGACTTGTTCCTTCTCGCTGACTAGCTGCTCCTTTTCCTTCTCTAACTTTTCGATTTGCTCGTTCACGGATTTAAATTTTTTCTCCCAATCAATAGATTCCACTTGTGTGGGTTCCGGGGTCTTGTTCTTACCACCATTCTTGCTACCCTTCTTTTTCTTTCCGGCTCCTTTGTTGAGTTGCGATGAAGTGGAGGAAGCCGGTGGAGATATGTCTGTGTCTTTGCGAGAAAGCTGTGCCTCCAAATCAGATATCTTTGACTCCAAGGAAGAGATTTGTTGTTTGGCTTGTTCCGTTTCATTTTCCTCGGATTCAGACTTTTCGGCCGATTTTGTGTTCAAGTTTTCCAAGAACTCAATTTTCTGTGCGAAAGATTTCTCCTTCGACTCGTAATCACTGATTTCATGCTTCAACCTATCGACAGTGGAGTGCAATTCACTTATAGCGGACTCTTTATCTAGAATTACTCCGTTTGATTTGTTGTCCTGTTCCTTGGCTGTTTCTTTAATAGAAGAAATTTCCTTGGACAAGCTCAGGACATGCTCGTTCGCTTCATCAAGTTGTAACTTCAAACGGTCTTTCTCTTTTGTGACTTCACTAATTTGTGTCTTTAAACTTTCTCTCTCTTCATTGAATGAGTCCGATTCCACCAAGTTTTCGTTTGCTTTAGTGAGCTTTTTGAGGTCGGCATTGCCTTCATCCAATTCGCGTTTAGCGGTTTCTAGCTGTTGACTGAGATGATCTATTTCTTTGTGTGAGGCTTCAAGTTTCAAAGTTAAGTCTTGCTTAGACTTCTCATACTTCTCGATCAATGAAATATTGTCAGATGTTATTTTCTCCTTTTCATGCTCCGTTTGGCTCAAGCTGTCATTCAATTTCTGGATTTCGCTTTCTAAGCGTGATTTTTCCGATAGTAAGCTCTGTATGGTTTCATCTCTTTCTCCGATAATTTTCTTCAAATTAGCAGCCTCGCCACTATCAGACGAATCCGTTTGCTTTTCCGTATTTTGCTGCTCTTGGGGGCTTTGCAGTGCATTTTGCTCAGCATCAGCTCTCAATTGATCAACTTCAGCATTGTATTCACTGATTCTGTTTTCAAGCTTCTTCATGTACTCTGTCAATTGGGTGTTTTCGTCTTGTAATGACTTTTGCCGTATTTGTGCCTTTTCAACCGCTTCTTCTGCGTATTTAATTGTTTTTTCTGCATTAGCCAATTTTTTGGCAATCTCAGCATTCTCCTTGTTTGCTTTGGTCAACTCAGATGCTTTTTTGCGGAGTTCAGCGTCCAGCAAGGATGCCTTTTCATTTAAGCTGGTCAAATAGTCCACCAAAAGACCCGCGTCAGATATAGTTGACACAGGTGTACATTCCTTGAGAACCTTTTCGAATGCAATCACAAGCTCACCCTTTCTCTTTTCGGTTTTGAACGCATCTAATAGAATCGGGTACTTCTCCTCGTACTTAGCAAACTTCTTCAACTTCGCTCTCACCAAAACCGGCAATTGATTGAGATCAACATCCTTCAATGGACCAGAAGTGGCAATTGGGATTTCCAGGGGTTCTTTTGCTTCCGCAGTGGAAGAAGTTGGTTCGTCCTCTGGCTGGACCAACTCCGCTGAATCTGGAGTATTTGTACTGAGAATTGCCAGACCATTCTTAAGTTGTCGGATGTTGTCGGCGTTTCTTCGCACTGGATCGCCCTGTTGGATTTCGTTTAAGCTCTTTGCCACATCTTCCGAAAATGACTTGAGCTTATTAAACATGGCGGTGATGCTCTATCTGCTAGGGCCAAACAATGTTGGAGTAAATTGATCGGACACCACCTGAGGTAATATGCACTCTAGTGGAAGTTCGGCCGTCAATTCTATACTCATTGCGTTCCGTACTCCGACCATGATCCTCAATAAATAAATCAGTAAAAAATAACAGAATACCTTTTCATTGAATCTCACACGCTAAGATGTTAACCCATTTCAAGCAAGAGAGACAGCAGTATTTTTGTGCACAGTCTAGTGCTCCACAGGTTATGAGCTGTGCCGACATACAAGCTATGGATTTGTTAGTACTAACTGGCATCTTTTTTGCAAATTAATTTTTTGTTTTATTTGAGATCGAGTTTCAAATAATTTATACGATCGTATTGACTTTAAAGTGAAAGACTTCAAGGTGATTGTGGGTGCTGCGAGTGCAATTATGTAAACATCTGACTGAGTGATCTGACCTTGCACACTCTGTTTCATTCACGTATTGTACTTAACAGGAGTATAAATATGAAATTTGCAATAAATATTTTATGCATTCTAATTGATATATAACGTTTGTATGTTACTCGTGCCCTAGCGAATTCCAAGAAGATTAGCTGATTGCAAATAACTAGGTTTCACACCAGTGCGCTTTGCTCCTTGAGGTTTGGGTGTATGCTTTTTGTCGTCAACCTCTCTAGGTTCAATATTAAGAGACAACTGGTACTGCTCTTCAATGGTTGGGCACTTTCCAAACCAAAGGTCGATATAATTCTGAATTTCGGGAACTGTCCGGAAATTGTAACCCATACGTTTGAAACGGTCGATATCAGTTACAATGTCAACTGTCTTTGCTCTTTTAGCAAAATTTATCATGCGCATGCGGTTTAACAAGTTATCTGGGTTTCCGTGAAGAACGAATGTCAAGTCACTCAAGTAAACGCCAAAGAATGGAACACAAGGCTCCAGTCCTATAAATTTAAGCATGTCTCTGTACTCGTTGAAATTTCTGCTCGAATTCATGAGCTTGTTCATATTCTGTAACAGCGACATTGTTTCTCTTGACACCATAGCCCATGTCTTTTTAAGTCTGTGAATAGGAGAAGAGTAAAGAGCTGAAATGATTGCAGTCATTGAAGAAAAGTTATTATACGATCTGCATTTCTCCGCAACTTGGACGAAAAATCGTATCACTTGCACTCTCTTTCTGATTTCGTCTTTCCTCAAAATCATATAAGCCACAAAGTTCGTCAACTGGTTGGAAGCTTTGATAAAATTAGTAATGTCATCAATGGACTCATTGAGTCCCGACTTTTTTCCCCAAACTTTGTGAATAGAAGCAAGCTTAGAAATGCTGCAGTATAACTTGAATTCCCTCAATGTAAGCTGTCTCGCAAGTTCAACATACTCTATATCGGTGAGTTTGATTTTCCGTAACGAGAAACTTTTTAAAAGTGGGGCAGGGGGTTTATCCCCAACTATGACAGGTTCCTTTTCCGTGGTTATTATTCCTCCCTCTAGAATGTATTTGATATCCTTCACAAGAGCTTGGCTTATAGGATACTGCTGCACTTCTTTCATTTTCAAAAATTTAAGCAATCTCGATAGCAAAGCTGTATTCGTGTAAGACTCACACCAATGGTTTTCTAGGAGAAGCTTGATTATATCAAGAACCCGCAATCTTACCTTGTCTCTTTTTTGTGTTCTCCACGTCAAATATTCTTCGTAACTTAATCCCTCCGGTGCCTCAATGTTAAATCTATTGATCAACATTTGAATCAATTCCCCAATAGACATCATAGTAGCAAAAGATGTGAGAAAGATAGTATTAAATGTCGAGTCAATAGTCGTGTGATGAGATAAATGTGCAGTTAAGGCTTCCTTTGTTCCTCCCCGAATGTTTCCTTTGCTATCAAGCAACAAATCATACTCTTCATCACCTTCCAAATACCAAGGGGTATTCGAATCTTGAGTCTTTTCGCTGAAATACTGTACATCTTCTCCCTTGTTACTTGTCACAGTGTTTTTTCTCTCAACCAATAATAATTCAATATTGAAATCGTCGTGCATGACCCTCGTAGCGTAATTAAGAATGGTCTCTCTCTCATCAATCAAACGAGTGACAATATTCAAAATATCGTCAAAGAACTCATTAAGTTCAATCAACATGTTGGCAAAGAGTTTATCCTGGTCCAAATAGATGCGGTCAGCGGAAGTATGCTGGTTTTGGTCGGCCAAAATCTGGCTCAAAATCATAGCCGATCTCTCGATAGGGTCCTTTAATGCGTCTCTATTATACAACACATTATTCTCGTTCATGGGAGTGAACACATCAGGATCTTCGAGTGTTAAAGACTGGGCTTGCATAATGATTTTGCCTAGCATGTCATGAAGCTGCTGCTTGCGCTGAAAAAATTCGAGGACCGTGGGATAGTCAAAGGTAAGATTGCTTGTGAAGTCCCCAGCAAAGCAGCTAGAGTCCGAACTAGATGGTTGCTTGGAACACTCTTCTGGTGCTTCAGGTGTAGCACCAGTGTCCAGTCCTGTATTATCCGCCTCTTGCTGAGAAGTTTTGGAATTTCGAAGAGCATTTTGTAATACATTCTCGGAAAAATCGACTCCGCTTTGGTTTTCTTCCGACTTTGGATTGTCTTTCTTGATAAGGCAAAAAACAGTAAAGTCAAAAGATTCCAAGTGGTCGATTAAATAGCTCGCATTGTGTAAGAACTTGTACATGATCCGCACTATATTATCATTCCGCTCATTCATGAGAACTGTACTGTGATAACGAGACTGGGTCGTAGGTTCGAGATAATACAACACTTCTTTTCCGTAGCGCGTAATGTCCGAAATATAGCCCTTGGTCTTGTCGTATGCTGCGCGATCTATGATAACCTTGAGATGGTAACGATTTTTTAACTGGTCACCGCTGAGGTTCAAGAAGGGATGCGCGTCAACAAAAAATGGATTGCACCAATTACCTCCGTTGAACTCATTGCTGATAAATCTGGGGTAAACCTGCGGTAGAACGTTGTAGCGGTCTTCACCTTCGTCTTCCGAAATGTCCGAACTATCATAGTCTCGGGAAAATACCTTTTTGCCTCTGGAAAGATGAGTGAAAATGCGCACGATATTTTTCAAGTTGTAACGCAACGTTTCCACCTCTTGATCAATCTGAGATAAGTACGACTGGTCATTGTTATCTAGGGAACTGGGCAAGGGAAAGGCTTTATCGGCCACCGATTTGCGCACGTTCGCGCCACTAGAGACTGAAGTTGAGTGTGCAATTGATGAAGGAGGAGTGCTTGTCGATTTATTTAGGCGGTGCATGTCGAGCGAAAACAACTCTGCTGAGGATGACGCACTGGAAAAGTGCATCACTGACATGTGAAGAAGCCCATTAATATTCAACTGGGAAAAGCTATCAGACATTCGGTTGAGCTTGCGGCGCACGGAGCGTTCGTATTTAGTCCCCACATAGTCGCTGCGAAGAAGCCGCGAACACTGGAATACAATTGAAATTCCTTTCATAAGCTGTAAGAGATGGACGTTGTAGAGCTGCTTGTTGCAGTCGCGAAGCGCCTTGTGCGTCAAGCTTAAAATATAGTTGATTCTCTCCTCCAATTCCGGCCAGTGAGTGATGTCCGAGTAGTGATTCCAAAACAAGCTTGGGGTGTTGAAAAATGGCTGCTGGAAGTGGTGGTACAGCGATCCGGATCCCTGAGACACGCCACTAGCATCGGAGTCGCGTTTGGTCTTTTCAAAACTTTCGTTGATGCTCGAGTTGGCCCGCAGACTGTCACGCAGCATGAATTCTGAGTGGTAATCGAACGAGTGGGTTTTGAAAATGCGCGTAGACGTTTCGATTGCCTCTTGCGAAAGAAAATTTTTATCGCCATCATCCACTTCTGGGTCAAACGGTACCAATGGCAACGTCTCACAGCAAACCTTCAATGCGTCACTGTAAAAGGCGATGTTGCCCGAGTCGGTCGCACGCGGAAGCCATACCACCTTCCTGCGGTGGGTACGGCGGTATTCCACTTCGAGTGCCTCCGCTTCTTCCACGTGCACAAACCTGGTATCCTCCGGTTCGGCTAGCTCGTTCGAGTCGTCCACTGTGGACGCCAACAGCATGTGGTGTACGGGATCGTCACTCAGAGTGGATACCAGGGCCTGGTGTTCGGGAGCCTCCACCACCGTACTCACCAGCATCTGATGCGAGGATGGAGGAGGAGGCAGCTCGTGGCGCTTTTCGCCATCCAGCGACGCAAAACTCACCACCGAGTTTTTTCTGGTGTTTGACGCAGATCCATCGCGGCCAGAGTCAAGCAAGTTTTTCTGGAGGAGGGAGGTGAACAGCGGAATAAGCACGTTGGCCGCAGTGTTAGCTGCAGTCAAAGTATCAATTTCCTTATTGTTCTGAAGCTGTTTGAGCATCGGCTGAACGTAGTTCACTGAACGCACGTAGTTCTGGGGAAACCAACCACGCACCATATCGCCGTTGCGCACACAAACTCCATCCCACCAACCAGAGTCATTTTTCGCAAGAACATGGATGGTGTCACCGAGATCCAATGCGAGGTGAGACGACTGGGTGCCGGGAAAGTTGTAGAGGGCAATGACTGTATCGAGGCACTTGATGGCCGGTTCGATCGCAGCTTCTCCGTGTGGCGGAACCACATCTGGGGCAACCTCTTCGTGCATCTTGAGGGTTTCTTGTGTTTTGAACTCTCCTTTGCTTCCCGCGAGTATCCCCGCTTCGCTCCTCTTTAGAGTTCCGCTATTGGGTGCAATTGCAGGTTGACCTTATTTGGTCCGCCTTTGGTAGTTCGAGTCGCTTGTGGTGTGGGACTCGGAAAAAGGCTGTTTGAGCACTTTGCCTGAGTTTCGGCTGTTGTTTGCGTCTGTTGGGTGACTGGCAGTGACCGCAGTTGAAACTACCGTTGAGGGGTGATTATTGTGCGGGTCTATGCCGCGTATCGGATTCGCAGAAGGAACGTTAGGTTTTCACTAGTAACACAAGTCACTTTTTTCAGCGCAGTCTGTGTTTAGCTCTACCCACAATGTCTACCGGAGACGGTCGGTCTATGTCTCCAAGGATGAATGTTTCCGCAAGAGGGATGTGCAGGCTGCGGCCCGCGCCTACAAGTCTCGGAGTTTGGACATCAACCAGCTATCCCGGCTATCCGCACACTCCGAAAACAAGAAAAAGGAAAGGATGGGTTTGGGCATGAAAAAGTGAGGGCGGAACTCTCGAGCCCAAAACTGGGACGTCGACTAAATATTGGAAACCTCACCTTCCGAGAAGCACCCCTGCCCCACCGGGGTTACGATTTCGCGCCCCTCATACCCTCGAGGCTTCTGGTGCCGTGGTTACATGGCTAAGAATCACCGAATACGAGAAGCGCTGGCGCATTCGGAAATTCAAAACCCGTGCTTGTTGCAAAAAATATCGCCAAAAATTTGTGCAATAGAAAACGAAAAAAAAAAAAATCGTAGAATGCCGTTTTTTGGCGAAATAAATGTTGATGGCGGAGCTGAAACTGCGAGGGCTGTTTCATCTGCAGAGGCTCCAAACGCCAAAACGGGTGCGAATTCCACATGGAGAAATCGTTTCAAGCACTGAGCCTACAATGCCCATTATGATGACTAACAACAATTATGGACTTGAGGGATCGGAAACGGCTGCTGACTTTAGTACTGGCGCAGACAACTGGTGGTATATCTCAGGACTGTGCTGCTGACCTATTTCTCTTTACTAGTGGAGCAAAGACCTGCGCAGGGTGCTTTTGGGCTTGATTAAAGAATTGTCTTGTAGGCTCATTATGCCTCTGCTGTGATAAGCACTGCAATATCCAAGTCCGAAGCCACTTACGAGAAAAGCACAGTTAATCACCTAGAGGATACCACTACTGTGCGGCCAGAGATCCCGTAGCGAAAGGTAATTACAGGTGTAATTATCTATCTTGTATTTCGAAAGCATTGCATTGATGCCCAAGATCTTTCGGTTAATTGCGTGCTTTGGTATTGATTACGGCTGCCAGATGTAGCGGTTTTGCTGATGTGTGGAGGTGGAGTGGTTTGATGACATTATTAAGGTAAAATTTGGGTACATTATTCAATACTCTGGAAATATTGTAAAACAAATCACCCTTGCAAACGTCTCTCCCGGGAAGCATTATGATTGAGACTGCTTCTCAAATCATTTGAGAGCGATAAGCATTCCTGTATCACCGGACAACACGAGTATGTGGTTGATCATTAGCACCAAGATCTCAAAGCGAAAACTGAAATGAAATTTAAAAAAATTTGAATCTAGAGAGTATATCAAATCTCACCCAGGCCGACTTTCCACACGCTCATTCGTACTTTTTCTTCTATCTGGGGTCTGAGTCTACAGTGGAGTACTGCGCGCACTACACGCACCACTCCTACACCTACACTTCCAAACCGTCATTATCTACTACTACTTCAGCGTTTCTAAGCTACACTCGCCTCAATCACATCCTCTTTGCTCAATCGCATACATTTTGCTCCATACATTACTTCTGGAAAATGTCGCTTTTCTTCAAAAATCCACTTGATATCGAGATCCGTCTAGATAATGAGAGCGAACGTAAACATGTGGACATACCCGCTGCTCTGGGCCGCATAGACACCTTGCCTGTTTACTCCGATCATGAGTCTGTCAAAGGAGCCGTCACTGTTCGGACAAAAGACGGAAAACGGGTTGATCACGTGGGGATAAAGGTCCAATTGTTTGGAACAATCCAATCGCATACAGAAGTGGTGCTGAATCTGGACTTTTTGCTGTTGGCAACCGAATTGGCGGCACCGGCACAGCTTACGCACCCTGAGACCTATCCGTTTGAGTTTCGGAATGTGGAAAAACAATATGAGAGTTATCGCGGCAAAAACGTGGTGTTGCGCTACTACGTTCGGGTAGTGGTGGCACGTAAAAACAAGACCGAATTGGTGCGGGAAAAAGAGCTCTGGGTGTACCAACGGGCGTCACCCGCGAATGAAGTGGTGCCTACAGCAACTTCCACCGTCAAGATGGACGTGGGAATCGAGCACTGTTTGCACATTGAGTTTGAATACTCCAAGTCGCGGTTTTCGTTAAAAGAGGTGATCGTGGGACGTATTTTCTTCTTGCTTGTGAGATTGAAGATTAAGCACATGGAACTCTCTTTGATCCGGCGCGAAACGGTGGGTTCCGCGCCCAATCAAGTGGTGGACAGCGAAACAGTGGTGAAGTTTGAGATTATGGACGGCGCTCCCGTCAAGGGCGAGAGTATTCCCATCCGGTTATTTTTAGGCGGTTACAACCTCACGCCCACATACAAGGACGTGAACAAAAAGTTCTCTACCCGGACATTTTTGTCGTTGGTGCTTATTGATGAAGATGGGCGGCGCTATTTCAAGCAGAGCGAGATCATCTTGTATCGAGAGGAGGAGAAAGAGAAGGATACGATCAAGGCTTGATACTGATTTCAAGAAATATCCGCTGGCGAGCATATTACGATCGGATACGTCTGGTATACAATGTGCATTGAAGACTGTTGTGCATTTTTAAGTAGTGATGAGGCCGTGTGTCCGCACCCATTAAACCCTGTTAAATCGCAGAAAAATCCACTCACAGACCGTGATTGGCTATACTGAGTCAACAATTTCACAGATTCACCATCGAGTCTGGTGAACTGGTTTCAGCATTCCTTGATTCATCAATACTGGGCACTCAGTATATTCTCATACATCAATACTGTGTGCCAAGTGTATCTCACCTTCTAATGCTGACACTAGATCAATAGCGCAATAGCTGCAATAAACCCACAGTATCTTCGCCAACGCTCAACACCACCGCGTGCTCACATCTTATTTGCCAGATCACCCAGTACCAGATCACCCAGTGCCAGTATCACCCAGTGCCAGTATCACCCAGTGCCAGTATCACCCACGCGATCGCAATGTCACCCGCTCGATTTCACTCTCGTGTCCGATTGCCGTCGCCGTGACTGAATAGATTGTCCAGCATCCGAATCTACGGCTCCTTTAGTCCTTAAGGCCCGTCACTGCTGCCTTTTCTCAGTCTATACTTCTCCTGTTTTGGGTAACTGAGATCTATAGATAGATATGAATAGTAATACATTTCCATGAGATTTGAGCGCATGCTCTGGCTACTAAACACATACAGCCCCGTTGGCCTCCAGTAAATTATCCCCCACACTTGAACACCCAGAGGTAAAATATTGACCAACCCACACGTTTCGCACCCACCCACCTCCACAATCGCACTGCACGGTTCTCACTTTGCTCTCTCTTCGCTCTCACTCTTCTCACCCACCGCATGAGCGACGACCGCTCCAGCAACCAGTCGGTCTCGCTCTCCACCGCAGGCATGCGTGCCTTGGTGGCACAGCTCCAGGCGCTCTACCTCCGTACTCCGATCAAGCTCTTCCGCCCGTCGCGCTTCGACTACCTAGTGTATGTGCGTGAGCTCGCTGACAAGCACACCAACATCCGCAACAAACCGTACCTGTTCCGTACGCACTCCACCTTGGGCATGCTTGTGAGCGTGCTCCGAAAAGAGGGCTGGCGGTTCATTCCCGACCAGGTGCTCCCGCCGCTTTTGGCCAACTCCGCCACCGGTGTGCTCTTGTATGGAACCTACTTGACGGCGCTCGACCGCTTCAGCGGCAAGGACACGGGCGAAAAGCGACCGGACTACTATTACTCTCCCATAGACACGTGGCGGGCTGGTTTTGTTGCGGGCGCGGTGCAATCGCTCGCAGCAGCGCCGGTGGATGCCATCTACACCCGTCTGACCACCGCAGAGTTGATTTCGGGCCAGCACCAGAACCTCTGGCGCTACGGCTGGAGCAAGCTCGCAGAAGTGGGCGTGACCGGCGTTTTTGCCGGCTATGGCTTTCTGCTCATCAAGGAAAGCATCGGCTTTGCCTTCTACTTTTCCACCTTCGAGCTCATCAAGACACGCGGCTACAACTTGACCTACCGCACGATTGCTGCGTATCGGCGGTTCAAGAACTCGCTCGCAAAGCTCTTCTCTTGGGTCGGTGTGCCGGCCAAGCCCACCGATGCCCGCATTCTCCGCCTCGAACAAACTCGCCTGACGAAAATCCTCAAGTCCACCTTCATCTTGCTCGCGGGTGCCAGCGCCGCATTTCTGCTCTTGGCGGTCCAGTATCCCATCACCAAGGTGCAGAAGTTCCACTTGGCTCGTCTCGAAACCCTAGACATCTACCTGTCCGCCAAACTACTGCGGCCGCGCCATGTGTACTACCGGGCGTACATTGACACCTACCACCAAGTGCTTAAGATGAAGGCACGCGCCAATACCACGTGGTTTGACATGGCATACAAGGGCTTCGTGCGCAACGCCCTTACCAGCATTCCAGCCACATCCGTGGGGTTGTTGGTGTTCGAGATCATGCGCACGCGGTTGGCCGATGATTTGGAACAGAGGATGGAATAACTGCTATTCTTCCTTGATTTCTCCGGTCACCTCTCTTATTGCTCGGTCGTCAGAGCTTATTTATTCTGTACATATGGCCTAAAGGCCGCATCTCTTCACGTATGCATTCCATCCAGCGCTTCTGTAACGTTCTCCCTCCACTTGGGGGTCTCTGCCCTTGCCAAACAACCCACGGCCAACAATGATAATGTCTGTTCCTGTGGAAACAACCTCGTCCACCGTTCTGTACTGCTGACCCAATGCATCACCCTTATCGTCGAGTCCAACGCCCGGAGTCATCACCAACCAGTCGAATCCCTCTTCTCTTCCGCCCATATCTCTCTGTGCAATGAACCCAATGACAAAATCCTTGTCCGACTTGGCAATCTCCACCGTTTGCTTGGTGTACTCTCCGTACGCCAAAGAGCCCTGGGACGAAAGTTCGGCCAACATCAAGAGTCCCCTAGGTTCAGAAGTGACTTCTTGTGCTGCCTCCTTCAAACCGCGAACAATACCCGCGCCAGTGACACCGTGGGCATTAGTGATGTCAGACCATTTGGCAATCTGGTACACCCCTCCAGAATATTGCTTCTTGACGGTGTTTCCAATGTCGGCGAATTTCCTGTCCTCAAAAAGCATAAAGTTGTACTTCTTGGCGAGCTCTAAGAGTGGAACGATGGTTCCCTCGTACGAGAAGTCATCGATGATGTCGATGTGGGTTTTGACAAGACAAATGTAAGGACCCAACTTCTCAATGAGTCCCAAAAACTCCGCTGTGGTAGAGACGTCCACAGAAGCGCATAAGTTGGTTTTCTTTTGCTCCATGAGGCGCAAAAGACGCTGCGCCACAGGAGATGGGTGCTTCTCTGCTCTCTGGGTGTATGTTTCGGCCATGGGATGGAGAGTCAACAAGGTGGTGATATTCTACAGGTTTTTCGCAGTGCGATGTCTATAATGTCACGTGTACATGTTAGAGGAGGAAAGGAATCCGCAAGGTTGAGGACATCTACGCCAAAGCCTCCTTCATTCCAGGATAAATTGGCTCGAGGCGAGCCCAGGTTTGCTCCACCAACTTGGCATTGCTGCCGTTGAGGAAGTCTTCATGCAAAACTAACAACATGTTCTTCATCACTTCCTGCGTAGGCTCGCGCACTTCGCCCTTCTGGTACTTGGCATTCAACTGGTTGACGGACACGAAGCTGTCAATGATTTGCAACCAAATGGCCTCCTTTTCCTCGGCTCCCATTAATGTTTGGTACTGTAGGAACGTCTTACTGATAAATGCGAGGGTCTGCAGGTGGGTTTCGGGGAACCCGTTCAAGTCGGTGTTAAACACTTCGTCCTTGACAAGCTCAGCCATTAAAGGAAAAAGGCCATACTCGTAAATTCCGGAAACCGTGAAATCCTCATTGAATTCAGTCGACGACAACGATGACTGCAAGGCTTTGATTGCATGCGATCTTACCTCCCTGCACGGATTGAAACATTGATGGGCCAATGCTTGGATCAACGCATACGATTGCCTGTTGTGAACCAAGCCTAACTCACCAGTTAACGCAACTGAACGGTTGGACAATTCTACCAAAAATCGAGTTGCTTCGTCGTTTGCCTCTTGCTTCGATTCATCACCATGATGACTTGACTCCTTGGTCTGTTCAAGTTGCGCTCCCACAGCTCCCAACGAAGAAATTTCGTCCAAAAGTCCCAAGAAGGAGACATAGTTAGTTTCTGTAATTTCCTCTGGATAGTCTTTGATAATGGATTCCACAAGTGACAATATTTCATCAGCATAGCTAGGAACTGAGCCCAATACTCTCAATATCTTCCAATAGGACTCTTCCAGAACGAGATTATTTAAGCTGGAATCGTGGTCAATCAATGAAAATATAGTTTGAATCAACGAAGACCCATGCTTACTGATAACGTCTTTATCAAATGAAGATAAGTGGTTAATACAGTTCAAGACTGACTCCTTGCACGATCCATCACTTTGTCTAGCAAGTAAGAACAAGTAAGCGCAAACTCTAATGTAGCCCCTTCTGGTCAAGTGATCGCTAGTCAAAAATTCATTGAGTTTGCTGATCACTTGGTTCGTAACTTCAGGTTCATTGATAATTAAAGTGAAACAAACTTGAATTTCAAACAAGAACATTACTTCAGTTTCAAAGTATCTTCTGCTCTCTTCTGAATACTCAGGGAAAATTTCAGACACGATATTAATGAACTTTATTAATTGCGGCCTGGAACTTCTCGATACATTCTCGATAATAGCTGGCACATTGACAGACTTGACGCAATCGGTAGTGGAGAGTGTAGACTCCACTTCTTGATCGGTTGGTTCTGGAGGCTCGTCAGAGTAACCTTTCAAGAATGATGAAAAAGTTGACAAGATGCCAGACTCTTTCAGTTGTTTCATCCTTTGAATCACATACCGTGGTTTCACCTTGGGAAGACTTTGCAACCGAATTTTTTTCTGAAATTCAGTAAAGATATTTGGGTTGATCAAGCAATTCTCGAATAAGTTTAAGATAATTTTCATCACGGATGACCAAGAATCTGACACTTGACATTCTGGCTTCTTGATAAGTCTGAAAAGCACAACTGTAGCCAATTGAGCCTTAAAATCTCTACCGAAATGAACGGCAAGTTCACTGACAATGATGGGCTCGCTCTTTGACTCAATCTTGATTTGAGTAATTGGAATTTCACTGCGGACATATTCGTCGGCAATGACGTTGAGGTCTGCTCTTTCTGTGAGGGTTGTCATCTTGGACAAGTTACTAATTAACTTTTCAATCGGTTCTGTCAATCCGTAAGTGATACAAATGTTAGCACACTTATCAACAGAAGACATCAACTTAGTGATAATATTATCATCAGAAGCCTCCATAAACACCTTGATCAATGTATCAATAATTTCGTTCACAATCGTTTCAAACAAGAGCTTATCGAATTGACACCACGTGGCCAAGTCAAATCCAGTCACGGAGATCTCGCTATTGCGGGCTGCCTTCGATTGGGAGGAAATGAGATTATGCCACACGTCATCGAACCATTTTTCAGTGCCATGATGTTCTTCGGGCATAATGATTTCTCTGTCCTTGATAGACTGGTAAATTTTTGCCAAATACCATTCTGGGAAATCCTTACCACCGTAGACGCCCTTCAAATTTCTCTTATAAGAATCCAATTCCATTTGTTGCTTCACTTGAGGGTTGTGTAAGTCGGTATTGAGCATAATAATGGAGTAGGAAAGAATAAATACGGCGTCGCGGTCAGGTCTGACAATTTCCTGATCCGGATCAGATGGAGGCAATTTGCTATCCTCTGATAAGCATGTGACGTATGAGTCAGCGAACAACTCAACAATTCTCTCGATCTGTTGAGATTCTCCGGGCAACCTGAAAGACTTGAGCAACAACCTCAATGCCTCGTCCACTCTGAGACCGGTGAAATCAAACAAGTGCATGAATTCTTTTAGCAAATCAACATTTGAAGGCTTAGCCAAGTATTCACCCAAGACTTTCTTGTTTAATCTGGTCGATTTGTTGAAGAAAAACGCTGCCAACTCATGAACATCAGATGGATCCACAATGAACTTCTTTTCCGCAAGAGCAGCAACGCCCGCCTTGGGGTTTTCATTAAAAATATCAGTGCACCTGACAAAGGATTTCTTCTGTTCCTTGTCAACGATCAAGTGGTGGGGCTCTTGAGTCGACTTTGGATTCTGTTTAGCTCTGTCGTTAATGCCAGTGATCAACGAGAGAACACCCTCTAGACAGATAGGTGGTACATTGTCGGTGGCAACAAGGGCGGACTCGGGTAATGCGAGTTTGCACAATAAGTGTACAAACGACGTTGCCATGTCAGTCTTTTCAAAATCGCAGTCAAACTCCACAAACACCTGGGAGAAGAAATGGGGCGAACGGGTCCAGAGCAATGAGAGCGACTCAACTATAGACTCTTTAGACGACGCAATGCGTGTGGTCACGTCAGTGGGGTTACCCTTGATTGAATCGTCGTGCTTGGCCTCATGGGGCAAGATGGACTTGAAGAGCAAGTTGAGTGTCAACTCAATCTGTGCGTGGAGATACTTGTTGAGGACGATAGCCATGGAGCAAAAGAGACGAAGCGCGGCCAGCAACAACGGCGGGGAGTCGGTGGTGGTGATGATTTGCAACACGTCTTTGGAAATAGGATCGGCCACCAAGCCGAACAATGACGGGTGTTTAGGAATGTCCTCGCCCGCCACCTCGATGGCGGTATGAATCAACGACAAGGCAAACACACGGGTGGACTCCATGTGCTGGTACTGATTAGATGGCGAGATCATGGATATTAGAATGCCCAAGAACTCGGTGATGCACTCAATATCAAACTGCTTCTCTGGAGTTTGAGAAAGCTTGCGGGGCGATGCCATCTCCGGTGCACTGGGGGTCGGGGCGTCTTCGGCCGAGGTGCCGCCAATCACGTCTGCGGGCAATGCTGCATAGTTGGTAAGAATATCTTCAGAGTGGGCGATATTGGGCTCAAGCTCCTTGAGACGCAAGAAAATTCGCACTGTCATCGACACCATGGCCATTTCTGCTGCGCGTCTGAGCACCTCACTGCGGCGCTTGTTGCACGCGAGCGACAAACATGTTTGGATCACTTCCGACACCACTGCATTGGGCAAGAGCGACAGGAGGTTCAGGTCAATGATCTTCTCCAAGAGCCGCAACACCTTCAACAACACCGAGTCGTCTGTGTTCTGGTCGGATGCCTCGAACCGGCAGTGGGTCAAGGAAGACACCAACTGGATGAGCAGACCCTGCAAGTTTTTCAGGTGGAACGACACGATGCCGTAGTCCAAAAACTTCGTAACCGCTTCTAACGCCATTGCTGTGACCTTGCCCGAGGTGGTGCTGGACTCGATCGCCATCAAAAACGGCTGCAACACCGTCAAGCTGTCCACTTTTTCCACGTCGGCTGTTTCGGTCAAAATCGCCCGCAATTGCAAGAAACTGGAGTGGAGTGGGTTGCTGTTGGGGGCCAACGAGCTGCCGTTGGCACGGGTGCCCATCGACTCCACGCCCAAGCTGTCTTCGCCGAAAAGGTCTCCGGCGCCAAGAATGGCGGCCACGCCCGATTGGGACCATCTGCTCATTTTGCGCATCGCCAGCGAGATCACCACGCACTCGTCGATTATGAGGGTGATCGGATCGACCGAAACCGTGATGCTGCGTTTGGGCATTTCTGGGAGAACGAGCGGCGGGAGCATATGGAGTGAGAGGTAGTGGAGAAAACGATTTGAGCGAGGACAGGTGTTGTTGCGTGCGCGGCACAAAACACGGTGCTTCGGGGAGACGAATAAAAAGGCTTCTTCGGAGAAGGATTTTTTGTGGGTGTGTTTAGGGAATTGTGCGATGTTTCCGATGTGCGGGCTGTGTGGGCTGGTGTTTTTTTTTTGTGTTCGTTTGTGTTTTGTTGGTGATTGCTGTGGTTGTGGCAGTTTGCAAATGGCGCGGCCCTCACCGCTTGACTTCGACAGATACATATTTTGGAAGGAAAGCGAATACCGGACACAGTTGGATCGAGAAAAAATTGGAATAAAAAAAAAATATAGATACACATATATGGACACGACAATGTTTACATCTGATTGGATTTAGAGGTTGTATCTAGAACTGATATAAAATTGGTTATCATTCGAATATTATGTAAACATCGGTTGGATGTGAATCCGACCGGTAATGATATTGGTGCCCGAGGCGGAGAAGCCCGCATATCCCGCATACCGACATGTGGAAAAACGGCCGGTGCAGATGATAACAGATCGTGCGTCTACAAAATCAGTCCACATCTATACTTGTCCAATAAATATCCTATGTACATCAGAGGGTGCGGCGGTAGTAGCTCTTGAACGACGCCCACGCCAACCGCCACTCCTTCTGCAGAAGCTTGGGGCTCATCACATCAAAGTCGTGCTTCTCGAGCCGCTGCAAGTACAACGCCGTCGGCGTGGCCGCCATGAACGGAACAAACACAGCATCGGGGATTCCACGGCGCCAGCGAGATCTCTGGGTCAAGTGCTCCGCCTCGGCCACCTCTGCAATATCCGGCACAAGCTGGGCCAATTTTTGCCGCGCCAGCAAGAGATGGTCGTTGGCGTACACCGCGGTGTCGAACACCACGTTCTGCAATTTCTCGCGTGCTACCTTCTGCTCCGACTCGTCAAGGTGGCCCTGCACAAGCCGCAAGAGCGTCTCCTGCGATAGATCCGCTTTGGCCATGAGATCCACCGGTACAGTAACCCGGTTTTGTTGTGCGTAGTACGTGAGGCCAAGAATCATGGAGCTCACTCCCGTAGCATGTCCAATGTGGGCCGCAATGTCTCCCACATTCTTCTGGAGCGAGGGAGATGCCTCCATCAAAGATATGGCGGATGGAGAAATTGGAGGCAGGAGAAGAAGCCCCTGCGCCGCATAATGGAGCTGCGAGTAGGTTCCTTCACCGTAAGCACCGATGTCTTCCGCGGTATTGAACTGGGTGGCGAGAAAGTGTTTCCGCGTCTGCAAAAAAGTGTGGAAGTGGCCGATATCGAGATTCAAGCCTTTCTCCAACGCATCACGCAAGAGAAACGCCGCCGGTTCACCCACTTCACGGCCAGCAAACGCTTTTTCCACCAGATCGCTCCAGAACTTGAACTTGAGGTCGGAGGTGGTAAGACCCATGGATGTGGTTCGAGCCCCTTGGGAAGCAATCTTATTGACCTCAAGACCAAACGCACGGATTCCAAGAAACGCCGGCCGAGCGGGCTCAGGAATATACTGAGCTAAAAGATACGACAGACGGTCGTTTTTCTCTAGAAGCGCCGAAACGTTTTCCACAGCATTGTGGAGTTGCTGGTCGTAGGAGTAGCGCTGCGAGGAGGCCGAGAAATATCGGGCTTGAACTCGCAAGTTGCGTATCATAGTTGGGTGGTTGGAGTGGAAACATTTCGCGACTTCTATTCACTACTCTCGCACCTACAGCTCAGAGGGAGAGACAGTACGGCAAATGAAATAGTCATAAGTAATCTTATGTATGCAAATGCACTTCATCGATCCGAAAATGAATATATGGATCAAAAACAACTCATGTGGCTCGGAGTGAGCTGTCACTATAATCTATGATTGTGACATGATTCCGTTTCTAATTGCTTGAGCCATCGCATTTCTCGCACCCATAAGCACGTATCAATAGATCTCTATCAGACGAGCTCAGGAGTACCTGAGATTTGCTACTCTTGTCCTGGTTTTAATTGCCTTTAACACTAATTATTTCTCTCTAATTTTCCCCCCATCGGGTAACTATCATCATCGTCACCTCTACCTCACTCAAACCTCTACACCATTCTTTTCTGAACATTCATGAAGGTCGAAGCGGTTCTCCCCAAGGCGTACCTTGACATTTCCGTGGGCGAAAAGCCATGCGGGCGCGTGGTGGTGGAACTAGAGGCAGAAAAGGCCCCGCTAGCCACTTCCCACTTTCTCGCCAATCTTCCCCGCTACAGAAACACCTACTTTCACCGAGTGATCAAGAACTTCATGGTCCAGGGTGGCGACGTGGAGTACGGCCGCGTGGAACAATACGGCAACCCGCTGGTCGGCAGTGGGACCGACGGGACCAGCTTTACCGATGAAAACACTTCACAACCGTTGGACTCGCCCTTCTGGCTCTGCATGGCCAACTCCGGTCCCAACTCCAACAGCACCCAATTTTTTGTGTCTACGTATCCCGCTCCTCATCTCCAAGGCAAGCATACGGTGTTTGGACGTGTGATACACGGAAAGTCGGTCATTCGGGCCGTGGAAAGAGTCTCTACCGACTCTGCGGACGTTCCCGTGAAAGATGAGCTCCCGGTGATAGTGGACTGCGGCGAGTGGAACGAGGGAGATGCCATTCCCATCTTCATTGCTTCTAACGACCAGGTGGGCGGCGATATCTACGAGGAATACCCTGACGATGATGATCACATTGTGAAGGACTCGTCTCTGTCAGTGTACGATGCTGCGTGTATTATTAAGGACAGCGGAGGCCTTCTTTTCAAGCAAGGTCAGTACCAAAATGCCCTGTTCAAGTACACTAAAGCTTTGCGCTATGTTATGGAGTACATTCCTGACGAGGACCAGGAACCGGAGTACTACAAGAAGTACGTCGAGCTCAAAAAGAAGATCTATCTCAACATCTCTCTTGTTGCTCTCAAGTTGGGCGATTTCAGTCGCTGCATTGACTACGGGCATTACGTGTTGGAAATGGCTCTTTCCCCGGCAGAAAAGGCCAAGGTGTACTATCGTATGGGGAGTGCGCACATTGCAATGAAGAAATACAAGGAGGCAATTGCAAGTCTCGAAAAGGCAGCCGAGTTGTCCAGTGATGGCGGAATTGAACGTGAGATGAAGCGAGCACAGGAATTACAGGACGCGCAAGTGAAGAGAGAACGGGCAAAGTATGCCAAGTTCTTTGCATAATCGATCCCTTGGACTTTTCTTTCCCATGGTAAATAGTTTGATAGGGAAATTTAGCAGTCGATAAAACAGTTTTCAAGGATTTCACTGCAACCTATTCATTCTAGCCCACTTGAGTTCAACTGGTCTATGATAGATGTAGGCTGAGTGGCGGCAATTATAATAGTGTATGTACTAGCGCCTAATGTTCATATTAATGACATAAAGTACCCTTTTGATTATATCACTGAAAGGGAATATTAAGAATATGCTATACTTTTTTTTTTTTTTTTTTTTTCATTTTTACTGATTTCAACTTCTTTCCGACTTGAGATATAGCCGTGCGCTTGAATACTAAACTAAATACACAGTTCACCGCCGGTTCATCAGTTCCCAAAACAGCAACAGCTTCAGTTTCTATCAAAAGTTATCAGATCAGCTTGATATTGTATAAGGAGATCTATGCAACGCATTTTTCGAGTAGAATAAATGGAAGCCGCCGGTTCCCATACCAGATCAAAAGTATCAGATTGATTGGAATTTCATACTTCCTATCAAAACTATCAAATTGCCATACGGAACATTACACTCCCGGGGGGCAAAATATACCGAGTTATACTACTGGACCCGCTATCGAAACCTACCTAACAAAGTAACTTTCCAGGTGTCAAAAATTTACATTTTTCTTCTACCCCAGAGTTGCGCAGATGCACTGTGGCCATCGCAGCCCCACCTGCACACACAAAGCGTGCCCGAACCACTGAAAAAGTTTTCGCACCTACAAAAGCCTCGCAAATTTTTCACGTTTTTTTTCTTCTTCTTCATCATACTCAACATGTCTCGTCCTCAAGTTTCCGTTGTTTCCGCTCAAGGTGAAAAGACCGCCTCCCAATTGCCATTGCCAGCTGTTTTCGCTGCCCCAGTCAGAGCTGACATTGTCCACTCTGTCTTCGTCAGAGTCAACAAGAACAAGAGACAAGCTTACGCTGTCTCCGAGAAGGCTGGTCACCAAACCTCCGCTGAGTCCTGGGGTACCGGTCGTGCTGTTGCCAGAATCCCAAGAGTTGGTGGTTCCGGTACCCACAGAGCCGGTCAAGGTGCTTTCGGTAACATGTGTAGAGGTGGTCGTATGTTCGCTCCAACCAAGACTTGGAGAAGATGGCACGTGAAGGTCAACCAGAACGAAAAGCGTTACGCTACCGCTTCTGCTATTGCCGCTTCTGCCGTCACTTCTTTGGTTTTGGCCAGAGGTCACAGAGTCGAGCAAGTTGCTGAGTTGCCATTGGTTGTCTCCAACGACTTCGAGTCTATCTCCAAGACCAAGGAGGCTGTTGCCGCTTTGAAGGCTGTCGGTGCCCACAAGGACATTGTCAGAGTCATCAAGTCCAAGAAGTTGAGAGCCGGTAAGGGTAAGTTGAGAAACAGAAGATTCACCCAAAAGAAGGGTCCATTGGTGGTCTACGCCAACGACAACGGTATTGCCAAGGCTTTGAGAAACATCCCAGGTGTCGACGCTGCCCACGTTTCCCGTTTGGGCTTGTTGCAATTGGCCCCAGGTGCTCACTTGGGTAGATTTGTCATCTGGACTCAAGCTGCTTTCGAGTCCTTGGACTCTGTCTACGATGTCAAGAACAACTACTCCTTGCCATCTAACATTGTCTCCAACACCGACTACAAGTCTTTGATTGCTTCTGCTGAGATCCAAGCTGTTGTCAGAGCCACCGGCGAGGCCAACACCAAGAGACCTCACGTCTTGAAGAAGAACCCATTGAAGAACAAGCAAGTTTTGTTGAGATTGAACCCTTACGCCAAGACTTTCTCTGCCGAGAAGTTGGGTTCTGCCAAGGTTGAGTCTAAGAAGGCCAAGCCTTCTAAGGGTCAATTCTCTGCTGTCTTCAAGCAATAAGCGTGCTGCTTAGTTTGTGCTGACGGGTGTTGAAAATACCGCGTGGTCAATCTGACTGGTATTTTCGGCACATTGTTGATATGAATACATGCGTAAAACCTTATACCCTAAACTGTTGTAGAATTGTGCCGAGGTCGTTCTGGCTACTGGTGTCTCAAAAATGAGAAAAACTTGACCAGCACCATTGACAAGAATCATGCAGACTGCATATACACTCGCCGTAAAAAAATATGGCTGGCTCAAGCGTCAAAATAACAGGGCACAGATATTATTCTCCTTTAAGTGTTGGTCTTGAATTACCGTACTTCGTAATGTCGCAAATCCCGCACCATGGAATTCACACCAGTGAGGATTTCTTGATGAAATAAATGAATCGAAATTTGTACACAATTTACATCTCAATTCAAACGGGCGAATACCTCTTTTTACTCAAAACGATGTGAAGGTCCGACCTTCGAATAACTTCAGAAGATACGAGGATGTGCTGCAAGATCACTACTGAGTAGGGGAAGTCTGTAACTTTACTGGTACAAAACAAAGAACGTCAAATGCTGGATCCTGCAGGAAACAGCACCAGCTCGGAGCCCGCATATGACATTACTTCACACATTCTGCATGAGGAAGTCGTTAATCGGTGCAAAGACACTCCACATCTGGGCAGGTGCCAGCTAAATAATGATCGATTACAGTTCTCTTCCTACACATAAATGTCTTACGGCGAAGTGAGACAAACAGATCAACTCTTTGAATTCAAGAATATAGTATTAGCTAAAGGTAAAGGAACGAACGCATTGATCCGGGAACTAGCCTCAGGAAATCAAGCCAAGGGAAGCACATTTTCTTCGAAAATTTGTGCTGTGACGTCGCTGTCGGAACTGACAACATTTCCCGCTGGGGAATATTCACAGATGGTGTATTGTCGCCAGATGTTGTCGCAAAGAACTTCGGCACAACCCAACTGGGTAGTAGATTTCCAAATGACCTGAGTGAAATGACCAGTAGCACTGGAATAGCCCGGGTTAGAGTACAGGTAGTCAGAAATCTCATTGTACCATGCGTCAACAGGCGAGATTCCCCCTGTGTAACCCGCGGCCAAGTTTTCACCGTATGGGCCATGTGAGTGGATGAGCTGAACATTGTTACAATCGAAAGCTTCCGCAGCATAGTTGGCAGCATAGTCAACCAAGGTCCAGTTCCAGGTCAAGCTTGGGGTGTCATGTAAGGCACGGAATTTGTTGTGTTCATTCAAGATATCAGTCTCGAAAGAGTTCATTGTTCTGGAGGCAGAAGTCGACGAAGTAGAAGAAGTCGACGAAGTAGAGGTGGTTGATGTTGTAGTAGGGGAAGTTGATGTAGTTGAAGTTGATGTAGTTGAAGTTGATGTAGTTGAAGTTGATGTAGTTGAAGTTGATGTAGTTGAAGTTGATGTAGTTGAAGTTGATGTAGTTGAAGTTGATGTAGTTGAAGTTGATGTAGTTGAAGTCTGGGAAGTCGAGGAAGTCGAAGATGACAAGGTAGTTGACGTTGTGGCTTCCGAAGTCGAAGGAGTTGAAGTCGAAGTCTTAGTTGAGGCCGTCTCAACAGCTGAAGATGTTGTAGTAGATGTTGGCAATGCCGTGGTCTCTTCGGTTTCAACACTAGAGCTGCTGCTAGTGGCGGGGCTTGAAGATGTTATGGCAATCGGCGAAGCGACAGACGAGCTGGCATATTCTGCTGCACTCAGGCCGATAGCATCAGAAGCGTCAGCAGTGGGACTAGTTTCAAGATCCGAAGAAGTCGTGACTTGAGTTGTGGAAGATGGGCAGACAAGCTTGTCGTCAACCAAGGTGGGTGAGCAGTAGAGGGTGGTGGTGGTATATTGAACGACTGCAGGTTCATAGACGTAGAATGTGGTAGCGCTAGCGGCCGTGGCAAGTCCTATGAGGGCAGAGTTGGAGAACTTCATTTTGATATGACTTTTATTATGGCTTCTAATTTCTAGACTTTTGGATGGGCTGCCCGGCCCTGGTCGAATTATATAGCATCTGTAATTATTGGGACGATGGTCCGGTTTTGCAGTTGTGCAGGGCGGTGCATGATGCATCAAGTGCTGGCGCGTCTTGTATAGTGACATGCCACCCAAGATGAACTAGTAATTGTCGTCGTACTTCGGTATATATGCACTACTACATTCACTGGTGCTCGTAACTGGCTGGTTATAATCTTTTTCGATTCGACAGTTCATGGTGCTCTTATAGCAAATTCACCTTTGAGATTGCTTTTCACCTGCAGCTGAACCATTCCGCCCCTCTTGGTCCAATGCTGAACATTCCTTTCCTGTGCCGGATTTTCGCCTCGGGGACCATACGTCTCTCTGGTGTGGTATCAGCCAGATTCAAGCGTGCGCAGACCATATAGTAAGATTTTGCAAGAGAAGAATCCAACCTCATGACCGCTTGAGCCATAAGAACAATTCCGAGCTTTGCACGCACTAAGTATCATTTGGTGTTTTTCTCAAACATGTAAACCAAGGGCGAGAGATAGACGAATCATGTTTGAACGCTTGCTACTACAACATTTGGACTGCTTGGGATCGCTCTGCATGTAGAAAGCCGAACTAGCGCAGATACACTAGGCTAAGTTGATCTTGAACATTTTGATTAGATGAGTTGTCATTCCTCTCGATGGTCTTTGCAGGATTTTGCGGAACTGATTCCGAAACATACGACTATTTTCATGGCACAAACCACATATATAATTGGTTATGCTCACAGAAAATTGTTTAAAATATTAGAACAATGAGTGGCTTAATGTCGTTAGATCATGTTAGTCTAAATAGACAGAAAATGGAAGGGTTTCGATCAAGAGAGCTGACTTCATATATAAAAGACCCATGAGTGGTTGTTCCTTGAATTCTGTTGAAATTGACCCACAAGACGAATAAAAAGCTTGTATATTCGCCTGAGCCAACTCAGATAAGCTTGAGGTTCAAGTAGGCCCGCGGCCGTAAATCTGAGCTATACGCACAATAACCTGTCACCAAACAAGTGGACAATAAAACACAAATGTACAGGACAAAGAGCGTTTAAGCTAAATCACAGTTACTTCTTCGCCTCGGTGGTTTGCGTGGAGATAAGCAATGATATGCAATTTCTGTACTGGAAAAAAGCATGGATAATATGGGATTTCATGGATAATATGGGATTCGCCCAGACTGAAGCATTTCGAGGCTAGTTGAATATACTCTGCCCATCATATTTTTCATTAAACGTTGCGCGCTATAGTTCGGCATATCGGATGCGATAAAGCCAGGGCCTAAACGACAATATCCTGAATTCATATACAGTTATACTAGAACAGACGATTTTAATAACGAGTTACGTCCTTTCGGTAAATAAATGATACTTGTGCTGTTGTACACCACTTATCCCTCATCAGAGCACATGCCCACACGTAGCAAAGTCACAATTAGACGGAGCGGAAGCATTCATCCACACAGGTCACGTGTAACTTGACGTACTGTTCCGATCTGGTAAGCGGTAATTTGTTGTTGACTTCCGGCGTTACGTTATCCAACATCCCCACTTTACTAGGTGAATCCGTTCCCCAAAAGAGTGGCTAATAACTGCTTCAATCACTTGCCAACGGTTGGACCGAAAAAGACACAGTGTCACATACTGTGAACAGCATAGCAGTGAACCGCGGTATAGCAAGCTCCGTATCTGATCCCAGACACAGCCAAACGAGCATATAACCTACGATTCCGAGGCCTACACTTAGAGGATCCTCTGAATTTTTAACCTACCAATCCTCTGGTTCCGAATCGCTGGTGGTGAGAAACCCGAAGCTGCCGATCTCCTATACGAAACACCACTAGATTTCATCCGTGACCACATTTAGTATTCCCAATGTTCAAAGGAATCAGAAAGAAGACACCTTTTCTCGGCGGCACGGCGCGTCCCGAAAAAACCGACAAGATCAGTGCCTACCGCAAGGTGGTGAAAGAAGTGCACGATTTTGAAATTGCTTTGGAAGCCATGGATCTCCTTCTCGACGACCGTAACGAGGAAGGTGTTACGCTCTTGAAGAATGCACAAAAGAACACGGGCAATTCCCCTGCAGCCATTTTGCCGTTGGCCCTTGGAGTGATGGAGTTCATTGAGGCCACGCTCGGGTTTGAAGCCGAGGTTATGGAGCGGGCGCACATCACGCTTTCTGCGGCAGAGGAGGCATCGTTAGCACACGCCAAATACAACCAAAAGTTGCAGTTGGCTACGTCCAACATTTACCCGCCCGGAACCGAGTTCCAGGTGACGTATGCAGAGCTGACGTTACTTAATGCGTTGATCATTCTCTTGCAGGAGAATAACGGAGTGATGGAGCAAATGAAGGCATTGTTGCGGTTACGCCGTGCATACCAGACGTTGGAGGCAACCTATAAGCGGATAAAGGATCTGGAAGGCTTGTTCAACCGCAACTTGGCCAAGCTTCGTGCGGGCGACTCCAGTGTGTGTTTGGTGGATTTGCCTGGATTTAATGCAGAGCAAGATGGTGAAACCGAGTTGATGGAGAACTTGGAACGGGTGTACCAGATGCGGAAAAAGCGCGTGGAGGGTACCAAGGTAAGTCCAGGCCAGTCTCAAGTCAACCTTTTCCGTGATAGTACATTATCGTTGGTTCTGTCGCTGGTCCCGTCGCTGCTGTCGTTACTGGCTTCGGATTCGAAGACCACAAGTGCCTCGATCGGAAAGGTCGGTTTGGATGTGGCTGGCGCACGCTCAAATCCTTGTGCTTCGAGCAACGTTGCAAGTGTCAGTGATAGTGACAGCGAGGGATCTGAGGACGAGTCTGATTTTGCCGACGCCTCCGACACCTTCGATACCTACATTGCGGGATACGAAGCTGTTGCTCCAGATGTAGCAAGCGGCTCGTTCTCCGAGTCTGGCGCTTCTGCTGACTCTGCAACCTCCACACACCTCCACGTGTCGACAATTGACGAGTTCATCCATTCGGGTGTACAGTTGTGCTTTGGTATTTTGCAGGTGGTGCTCTCATTGATTCCACCCGCAATTGGTAAAGTATTGTCGATTGTTGGATTCAAGGGTAATCGTGACACTGGTCTCCGCATGCTCTGGCGCACTGCCATCACCTGCCGCAATATACACGGCGAGTTGGCGCTCTTGTGTCTTTTGGTGTTCTACGACGGCCCCATTCAGTTCATTGACATGAGCTTCCAGCTCCCGGGCCACGAGGATGACAACGTGCGCGCGGTGCTCGACTTGTCGGCACGGTCCTCCGTATCGGATGATGAGCTCACTGCGATCGTCGCCAACCCCAACTTGTATACGCCGCAGCTCTTGGTCAAGGCCCGGCGCTTTTTCCCCCACAATGCGTTGTGGCTTCTCCAAGAGGGCCGCATGCACGCGGCCCAGGGTAACATCCACCGCTCGCTTGAGATCATGCAGGCGTTCACCGACGGTGACAACGACATCCGTATGGAGCAAGTGGAGGCGCTTCTCACCTTCGATCGCGGAATGTTCTATGCGTTTGTTCACGACTACGATGCCGCGGCGCGAGATTTCCTCTACATGGTTGGAATCAACTCGTGGTCCAAGGCGGTTTACTTGTTCATGGCCGGCGCATGCTACGTTGAAAATTGGCGTATGATTCAGGTTGGCGAAAAGACCTTTGGCTCCGACGAGGAGAAGAGCACGGCGTTGGCGGACTACGAGCAAAAGGCTGAAAAGTACTTGAAGCTTGCGCCCACATACGTTCCGGGCTACGGCGCGAACGCGGCAAAGAAAAAGGGCGGCATTGGTGGCTCCAGCAAACAGATGCCGTTTGATAAGTTTGTGTTGCGTAAGATTGAACACATTGATCGCCGCGCTCGCAAAAACCCTCAGCTCTCGTATGTCGAATGCGTGGGAACCTCACCTATCCATGAGCTCGTCTACTTTTGGAATGCGTACAATCGTATGCCGCAGCATAACTTGAAGCTTCTGAACCGCATGTTGGGCTTTTCTGCTGGGCCGCATGCAAAGTTCCCCGAGTCGCGCGACGAAGGAATGATTCGCAATTTCCTTACCAGTGTCGTGCTTCGACAAATGGGGCAGGTTGAACAAGGGCGTGACGTGCTCTCCAAAGTGATATCTGAATACGCTACGGACGGTGCGGTCTTCAAGTTCACTAAGATGACATATTCCCCTTACTTGTACCCCACGGCCCTCTACGAGCGCGCCATATTTTCCTGGGTTGAGATGAAAGATAAAGACACGCTGCAGGCAATTCTGGAATGCTTAACGTGGTTGAAGAAGGCAGATATCGTGTCGGACGTGGGCGACTATGAGTTGAGTAATCGTACCAGTATGAAGATCAAGGCTGCAACCGAACGGCTCGAGCTGTTGCGTGCGAACTAGATACATAGTAGAACACAAATGCATCAAGAATGATTAAAAGACTGAAAAGTAGGCTGAAAATGTGACTGGGGCCATTATAGATCGGATTCAGAAGTGTTATCCACAAGGTGTATGGTCACATGCTATCTACGCTTGCTTCTGGTCTAATGTGTTGTTATCAATATACTAGATCTAACCAGTAAGTAGCAATGTTTATACAATGACCAGGGAAGTACTTTTGAACAGGCCCGCATCGCCCATGTGAATTGCAAAGAACCGGCATAAATGCCGAGGGAGTTCATTGGATACGAATGTTTGAGACTCCGGCAACTCCAAAGACCCCAACCAGTCTTCTGGGGCCAAGTAACAGTCAATGACCAGAACCGGGAGCCCAGCAAGACTACGGGTACAGCGACACGGGTACAGCGACACGGGTACAGCGACACGGGAACAGGAGCAGCACCCGGAAGTACAATCAGTCAGTACTATGAGTATGCCATTTATTGAAGCCATAATACCATGGAGTCCTTGAGAAGCCGCACTTCACGCCTAGTTAAAGTAGCTGTGCACCATCACGTACGCCACGTTGAAGCGGAACACAATGCACAAGAACCAGGCAATTGCCAACAACGGCAAAATGCCGGCCAAAATCACCATTTGCAACACGCGGCGGTTAGGCAGTCCCATGAAAGGCAACAGGTTGAAGCCGTAGAAAGTGATGATGAAGTACTGTGCCACCGCGCCAAAGTAGAGGGTGTTACCCAACAAAAGCGACACGATGTTCTTGGTGGTAAGAAGCGGGAGAAGGAAGAACTGAACCATGTATAGCGCGGCCCAGATGATCAAAAACGAGTTGCAGTGCACGTCGAAGCAGAAGCCCCACTCAATGTAGTTGACAGCATACGTGGCCGACGGAGAGAATGCGGCCAGCAAAGAAAACTGCGGATTCATTAGCGTGTTGGCCACCGCCCACGATGCCGTGGCAATGCACACACCAGACACGTAGAAATCAAGCACCACCATGGCCAACACTAGACGGAGAATGTCCCACACGTTGGGCAGGTATGCGAGTCCCCACGCCACTGCCAGCACCACCAAAAACGCGGTCACTAACATGAGAAACAGCGGGTCGTCGCGCCGCAGCGCCGCCTGGCCGTTGTGAGGCCGCACGGCAAAGTGGGTGCGGTACATTTTCTTAGGGTTGATCACGAGGTAGAACACCTCCCAGATGGCCGTCTCGAAGTCAAGGGTGCGAGGCTTGAAAAGGCGGTGGATCATGGTGCGAAGGTTGGAGCGCTTGTCTGGGCGCGGGGTGAACGCGGGCGAGGCAAACGACCCGGTGGTAGAGGCGGGTGTCCGCGGATCTCGCGCGGGGAAGAGGTCCTGGTAGGTGTACGGCAAGTTGGCTCTTTTCATGGGGTGGTTGACTTGAGATCGCGGTCTGTATTCAGTACTGAGCGCCGTGGTTGGTGGTGGCTGGAACCGATTTTATGACCGTCAAAAGTGCAGAGCGCCAATTTGCAATTTGCTGGCTCGGGGGTTTCTTTCTTGCGTTTGGTTTTGTGTTTTGTTCTTGCTGACGGTTCTAGGTATGTCTCTACCAAATACTTGTTCACTTGGCTGACGCTCAGCGCACCCGCACCAGCTCTCAAAGAGACAAATTACGCTACGAGCTTGGGTATCGCTCGGGCCAAGTCGACAGGTATTTCGTCGAAAAGAGCCACCCTGGCCTTATTTTTAATCTCCCAATGCTGCTGGAAAAGGGTACATATCGACCCGGGTGTCCACTAAGACAAATCACGATTTGTCACGTTCTGCAGCCTGGTCCATCTCCACATCGTTAGAAACCCATTTGCTTGGATCTTTCACGGATCAAAGAGCACTGCAGTCAGATTGCAAAGTGGCCCGCGTATGGAGCATCTAATGATATTCTATTGCTGATCTTCTATAATTCTATACTTGGTTTTTCCCACAGACTGCCAACGTTTTTCTATACCCTTCCCCATTTTTTTTTCAAGTCTAATGTCCCACTGGCGACTGCCGTGCAATCACCACCTGTGCTAACGATGAAATGTTCAACCGAGTGTTCTCCCTATAAATGTCACCCTCGCCCTCGTCGAATGTTGGATGCGGGGTTGTCTGGGGTGGCTGAGAATTCGCAAAAGAGCTACCACAAGACTGGCCAGGTAACGAATGTTGCTCGCTGTTTGTTTGACCGAGCAGCTTGGTCTGGCCAAATTGCCACAACTCAAGAAGAAAACTGTCCTTCGTTTCTTTTGTGACCGGAATACTGTCTGATTCCTGTCTTTTTGGTTCGGGCCAACCATGGGACAGATACCGCTCCACAAACCCCAATACGCCTGCCCTACATCGTGCTGTACTCTTCGATTGCAAATGGCTGGAAAACCGGAGCCGAACCTGAGTCCACTCGGCAAAAATCTTCTCGTGTTGGATTTTGGCGAGATAGTCTAGGCTCCCTAGACTAGCCTGACCTGGTGCTGGGGTTTCCTCGCTGAGAAGTTCTTTGAAGTCTAAAACCTTCCTCTGAGTGCGCGTTGGATGGATTTTGGGTACGGACCCCACAATGCTCTTTTGAAACGCCTGCACCTCTTCTGCCATAGCAAGAATAGAGCTTGGAGTCGCAGGATTGTTGTCATCTAGAAGAGAAGTCTCCTCCTTGTCTTCCGTGTCATCCTCACTATGGCTGGAGTCATCGCTGGCATTCTTTGACGCAGAAGCAGAGGAACGCTGACTCTTGGAGGAAACAGCCGTTTGATCTGCCAGGTTGCCCCTGAAAAGTTGCTGATGGTACGGCTGCTGGATTTCAGATATAGACCCTAGAAACTTGGACAGCATGCCTGTATCGTGAAGATCGTCGAATCTATTTTCGGTAGAAGGCGGACCCGGATTCGGAAGACTGGTATCTACTTCAGCAGGGGTATGCTTTGAACTAGAGCCGAGTTTCGTGAGCGGAGATACACTCGACTTGGTTGTTTTCGGCTCCTTACTAGACACAGAGACGTTCCGCACCTTGGTGGAGCGGCTAGACTGAGTTAGGGTAAAACTAGACCAGCCATGCTCCCAATTCGGCCGTGC
Source organism: Clavispora vitiphila (assembly GCA_030557995.1). Classification (NCBI taxonomy): domain Eukaryota; kingdom Fungi; phylum Ascomycota; class Pichiomycetes; order Serinales; family Metschnikowiaceae; genus Clavispora; species Clavispora vitiphila. The sequence continues at coordinate 401,616 of JANIJR010000006.1, forward strand.
TTTGGCCTCGGGAGGTACCATCACGATGTTTTTATGCAGAAACTGTTGGTTATGGGTAGCTGGCGCCACCGACTGAGCCCGAGATAACGCAAGCGAAAGCTGCGAGCTGCGGAGCCCATTTCGTACTGCCGTTTGCCTGAGGTCTTCTCCTTTCTGGCGACTGGCTCGGTTGAGGTGGACAGAGTTCGATCTGCGCTGATTCTCCACTTCTGTTTTCGGCCGATTTTCGTGAATATTGTTGGCCGAATGGGCTCGGGCAAAGCTTCGGCGCCGGCCACGAGGTTCGTCAGTCATGTGCCGGATGTTAGGAGATGACTCTTGGGAAGTGCTGGGGATTGAAAGAGACCGGACGCGGATGCCGAGTCAGTGGATGATTTGCGGGTGGAACGAATGTTTTTGTGGCCAATGAGTGGCTAAGTAAATGATCAGTGTATGGGTGATTCAGCACGATCGCCGCTTATCTGGATTTCTTATCACGGCATGCACACAACGCGGCGTGCACTCAGCATGCATCTTTCCACGGCACTAACGCATAATCGGCGAAGGCTATACAGGTCGGCACCAACACCACTATTTCTGTGCCGTAAGAGCGCCGCCGGAGCACGCGACCGCTGGAATGACCTTCTCTCGCAGTGGGAAATCCAATCGTTGCTGAAGTCAGTCGGCGGAATGAAAAGTATGCTCGACTCGCCTTTGCAGTTTCAGAAGTGTATGCCGCAACCTCTGATAATGACCAGTGCGTCACATTGAAAGGTCGCGCCAGAATCATATCATTATCGCGCGAGTCATTGTATGGTGGTGGAGCCAGTCGCAGCACCGGCTTACTACACTCTACAAGGGCTGGCATACCATCACAGAAGAACCACAAGCCCTCACTGTCCATACGTCTATCATTACCCGTAGTTATATATCCCGAAACTTCAACCTTCCCTGCAAAAGCCCGCTGTGGGCACACTCTATGAGCAAGTGTTGGCGCCGCGTCACGAGCGCCGACAAGTTGACAATATCCGCCTTTCTTTTGGTGATGCGCCTCACCGCATCGTCGCTGCTAACTCCGTCGAGCTCCTCGAAGAGACTGGACAAGTCCTCCACCGTTTTCGTGAGGTAGTCTTGCATGCCTTCGAAGATCTCGGCAAAGTTAGACCGCTCGAGGTAGAATGCAAACGCATAGGTCCACATCAACGTCTTGCGCCCGCTGGAAAGACTGCGGATGGCGTCGGAAAGGTACTGAACATCATTCCACGACACGCTCTTGGTGGTGCTGGCGCGCTGGGCCTTCATGTACAAGAACATGCACCGGTACACGCTGCGCAACGTTTTTTGGTCGCCCTGGATCGATGTTTGGTGCACGCAGAACCGTTTGTAGAAGTGGAGGTAGCGCGAGAGCGATGCCTGCTTATCGGATTTCTTTTTCTTCACCTGCTCGACCTCCTTCGGGTCGTACCGGTTGCACTTCCAGTACGCCGACTGGTGCATGTCCCACGAGCCGAAGCAGATCCAGCAGAACTCGAACGTGCACTTCTGGCACTTCATGTGGTTACATCCTCCGTTCTTCTCAATCTGCGTGTGGCACCGCGGACATGCCTGGGTGTTTGCCTCGATCCAGTTGGCTGTTTCCGAGTCGTCCTCGCACCGCTTGATCCACTTCTTCACGAGCCAGCAGGGACACGGAACGTGGTTCTCGTACTGGCACCGGAAACAAAACTCGTGGGCATCGGTACACGTGACGATTGGCACGTTCGCCAAGTCCACGTCGTCGGCTCCTGGGGAGACACCAGCGGCCTCCACCACGTTCTTGCAGTCCACGGCCGGACACCACCGGTACTTGGCGTGCATGGTGTCAATGTCCACCCGGGCCACTGCTAGAAGGTAGCGGTTGGCGAGAATGGGGTCGCGTGACTCGCTTACGACAAACCTGCCCGAGAGATCGAGTTTCTCAAATTGCCGCTCGTACTCGTCCTCGCCGCTGTCGTCGCACTCCTCCTCCTCCTTCTCCATCACTTTCGGTGCACTTTCTCCAGACTGGAGAAGAAGCTCCACATCTGAAGGCACGATGGAGAAGTTGCAGTTCAAGTGCATGCATCGTAGAAGCGTTCCGCGGCGCAAGTTGGCCGCCACGTACCGCCGATAGCACGTCACACAATACCCGTGGCCGCACTGGAGCAGAAACACCTCCATCAGGCCCAGCTCGCAACAGATCGTGCAGAGAAAGTCATTGCGACGCTCCCGGAAATGAGTCACGCCCCTATCCGGGCCGAGTCCACACTGGTCCCGGAGCCGCGGCCAGTTGTCGTAGTAGTCACTGGTGACCTCGTTTACCAGCCATTTCTTGTGCTGGAGTATCACCAAGAGCTCGTCCATGCAGAATTCGGGCAACACCGCCTCGAGAGCCCGCGCAGGCGCCAAGAAATGCTCTTCCACGTATCCCAGAACCCGCAACGGGCGGAACTTGAACCCGCTGAGAAAGTTGGGGGACTTCTTCGCCAGCACCTGGTTCATTAGAGGAGCGCCGCACAGTGACGGCGGCGACTCGGTGTCTGAAAATCCAGATTCAAGCAAAGAGTCGTCGTCGTTGTCGTCGTAGTCAAAGCTGATTTCCGAATCGCTCATGATGGTAATAGCATGAGTATACTGTATGGTACTATACGCCTTCAAAACGCGGGGCCGCATCGGTACGACTAGCTAGAGTGAACGGATAATTCTGAAATCCGATTTCTGTTATTTGAGAGATCCCGAGCGAGACGCTTATAGTGGCTGTGAGAGGATAAATTTTTCTTTCAGGTTTCTTCGTGATTATTACTACTGGTTAGTGATGGCGTCGCTGTTGCTGCAGGTTGCAGGTCATGCTTCAGAGCCACTGGAATACTGAAAACGCTATCTGGTCTTGAATTTATTTCGATGTAATGGGCTACAGAGCGTACCGGCTATGGTCCATATTTCGGCTTGGATCCTATCTTTGGATCAGGTATAATTAGTTTGTGGTTCTCACCTTCGTTTGTTGCTCGCTCTCATGCATGCCTACTGCTACCCACTAGCTAATCGCCCACTGTAATTTCTACTGGTCCAAAATTCATTGTTCATTCATTCGTTATATCAGTTTTATTGTGCCCGTATTGTGCTCTCGGTCTTCCCCACAGCGAGAAATTTCATCTGGAAGTAGCAATACGATACCGCAGCCACCAAATTGTATGGAGTAGAAAACCTGAGAAAATAGTAATACGGTATCGAAGTCACCAACACGGCACCAAGAAAGAGGCCAACAACAGCGTCCATGGCAATAACGGCAAAATCCAGACGCAATCAGCCGTATTTATCTTTTTTGGCGGGGTTGCTATGGTCTACGGGGCACGTGTCCACGTCTTTTGTTGAGTCCCAACAGTACTTCGCAACCGCGACTATGCGTTTATCACCCCTCTGCCATGACACCGATCGTATGACAAGATACGGTTTTTGGGAAATGTTGCTTTCTTGGGAAATGTTGTTTTCTTGAGAAATGGGTTCAGTCAACTTTTGCCGGGGCGGTCACACTTCCTTCTTACAGTTTTGTCTTCACTTTTCTATTCGTATCAACCAATCTCTATGCTAAAACCTCTAGAGCCTTTTCAAGCAATTCTTTCTCTTCCTTCCTGATAACGCTGATCATTTCACCTCTCTCGCCTGCCACGTTTACCTCTTTGTATCTCTCGATTCTTCCGCGGATCCACAGAGAAAGTAAAGCTCTCTCCTCGTCTGAAACATCGTCTTCAAGCAAATACTTCGCAGTGCGCTTTACTAGTCTCCTCTCGCTAGGGGCTTGAACCAATTTGTGGTAAAAGATCTTGAAAGGAATCAAAAAAAGCCTCACAAGCGCAATGGTTTGCTCTGTGGGAGTTCCATCTGATTGAATCTTTGGAGAAAGCTGCCAGGTTTCAGGGTCTTCTAACTTTTCTTCTTCCCCACAATTTGTGCAATCTTCATCTTCACAACCATGCTCATGATTGTCTTCGCAGGCCTCATCTTCGCAGGCCTCATGTTCGCAGGAACCGTGGGCCTGATTCTCCGAAGAGACGGATTGCTGGCAAATGTCATTGACAATCTCAAATCCGATCTCTTCATACCAGTCTAACTTCATGTCGAGCTGGATCTTCTTTCTCTTGTTCATCTTTTCTTTCTTCAAGTAGGCAAACATCTGAACGGACAAAAGACATGTCACGTTAGGATTGTTCTCACACACAAATCCGTACCTTTGGAGAAGATAAGCATTGGACAAGTCGTTGCCATACGTATTGAACAACTCATAATCGTGCTCCTTTGATGGAAGATTGGTCAACACAACGTCGCAACACTTTGAAGAGTCAGAGAGCTCCTTTGAGAGCTCTTCATCGGCCAATGCCGGTTGTTCTTCACTTTCGGTTTCTTCCATGGTTTCATCCTCGCTCAAAGATAATGTAGAAACTTCTTCTTCGTCATGTTCTGTATCAGCGTCAGAGTCGGCCTCCACATCTAATATATCTTGCATGGTGATTTCAGTCATGGGTTCAGCGTCCTCAACATCAGATTCAGTGACACTTTCCTCAGATTCCGCTTCAGAATTGGAGTCTTCTTCTGAATCGGACCCAGTTTCAGATTCAGGCAATTCGACATCTGTCTCCATCAAGTCGTCGAGAATCTTTTCATCCTCATTCTTTTCACCGTCTTCCCCATCCTCACCATCTTCACCTTCTTCTTTGACTTCCCCATCATTTTCCTCCGCCTCATCAAATTCTTCGTCAAATTCTTCGTCAAATTCTTCCTCGCTCTCTGTTTCAGAACCTATATGAGCACAGCCATACTCACCACATTCGCTACAGAGACCTTCGTCATCATCGCACACAAAATGAACATTTTCACGTTCAATTACCTTCTCATCTTCAACCACAGGAGAAAGATGGTTGAACAAATCTGCTCCAGGGACTAAGGAAAGACCATAGTACTTATCGACTGTAAATGCACGAGAAATGACCGCTTGAACACATTTTCCAAAACGAATTAGTTTGCTTTGGTGGGTCTTGGCCACATCAGCAGATTCCACTTTTTTCTCATCCAATTGTAAGAGCTCGGGAATAGGAATGTACTGTTCATTCTGTCTTGCGAACTTGACACATTCCAAGTAGAAAAGGACCAACTCGGTATAATCGAGCATGCTCAAAAGATCGGGTTCTGTGTTTCCCAAAGCCTGTTTTTCCGATTCGCTCCAAAGACAAAGAGGAAGACCTGTTTCAGAATCTAGGTCAAACGACGTTAAGTATGCGAACCACGGCGACTTCTCTTTCAAAGACAACTCGTAGATAAATGTTAGCACAATAGAGTGCATTCCAGTTGTGAAGTCAAAAGTAGGCTCTGATGGCTCATAATCCATTAGAATTGAGTAGAGAAATGAGTTTTTGGGCGACAAAACGTTGCTTTTTGGAATTCGGAGAAGTAGATTGTCATTTTCTGGATCGGACTCTTCTTTCAACTTCCAAAACACACCAGTGCCGCCAAAACGAGAGCTACGGACTTCAAGAAGGTCCGAGTTCCAAAATGCATTGCCTTCTAGCCATTCTAAGACTGCTGTAATCTTGGAGTTTTCCGTGACAGACATGGCGCTGTCAAGAAGTGAAGTAGTATACTGAAGACCATCTCAGACTGCATATCGCGTGTGTAATCAAATCCAATATCATCAACCACGCCAGGCTTGGTACGTAATATTATCTTCAGCGCTAAAGTTGATGATACATTTCAAATTTGATTTGCACTCGCTTGAAATAACTAAAACAATATAGAAGGTGACAAGAAAGAAGCTGTCTACAGCATTGGCACGAAGAGTGCTTCATGAAGGCCAAAATACACATCTTATCTCTCTTGTTTTTTCTTTTCTGTCCTTCTGCTGCTCGAAAGAATCAAATTTAGCTTTTCCCTTTCGTATTCTATGGGTGGGGCCACACCTGGACTTGTGCTTTTGCAGCGTAACAATGCTGAAGCTACGGTAGCGAAACCTGCGACCACAGGCACCTGCACACCAGCACGTGTTACCCGGCGCAAACTATTGCTGATGAGTATAAATTGAGTGTGAATCCGCGCACCATTTTTAAAAAACCAACCATCAGTAGTGGTTATACTAAACTTTTATAAGTATAACTTCGTGTCGAAAGACACACTACTATAAAGGCCTTAGTATTATCTTAAGTTTGCCGCATTAGCGGGCATGATCTGGATAATACGTTCAGCTAAGAACTGCCTGACCTTTTCAACAGATTGGCCACAGGTAGCACTTCGTTTCGGTCTTTTAGAGCTTATTTGCATTTTAGGTTTTGGAATGGTTTCGGCAAAGCCACAGTCTGCTGTGGCGATTGTTGCCGAATCAAAGCCTGATGCTACATTTCTTCATCGTAATACTCTTTAAGTGTAGGCACCGGCCTCTCGACTATCACTCAAAGCGGCTTTCAAGCTGTAATTCATTTGGCAGCGTCCTACGATTAGACTTTCGGCACCACCATATGTGAGCTGTCGGCCAGTGCAAGTCGGGAACAAAAGACTTGAATGTCAGCCTGAACAAGTAGCCGAAGCTCCAGCAGGTAAGTCCTGTCATCGAAGCACTGCATCATGACGACCGGAGCACGTGACTTACCGCGAGCGGGCAAAAGAAAAACCCTCTTCTCCGCCATTACTCCCCAGATCCACAATGGCTCACAGATTATTGGTTAACGTCATTTTCACTGGCGCTGCTGTTTTTGGCCGTGCTTTCACCGAGGCCTACAAGCAAGCCGCCAAGGCCAGCGCCACTGCCGCTGCCACCGGTGCCACCAAGGCCAAGTCAGTTGGAGGAATTCCTGTGGACGAAGCCTTGAAGATTTTGGATATTGACAAGAAGGACTTGAGCGAGGCGGAGATTGACAAGAAGTACGCATACTTGTTCGATGTGAACTCGAAGGAAAACGGTAACTCCTTCTACTTGCAGAGCAAGGTGTATTACGCCATGGACTCGTTGAAGAAAGAGCTAGAGTACCTAGAGAAGATGAAGGAGACCAAGAACGGGGAGTCAGTATGAGACTGCTTATTTGCATTTTGTATATAAATCAACTGGGTTATGAGGAGACTGTAGATGTGAAGGTTTATGGGGGTTGAGGAAGCGCTGAACAGAACCGGCCACCTCAGGGTGCACTGGGGAACAAGGGGAGAATGTCCCCTGTGAATGACTAATGTGATGAAGATATGATACGATGCAAATTGGAGTGATTCAGCATGTAAACGAATAGACCATCGCAGAGGCGAAATACGAGGAGAACATGGGCTCCCCTCAGAGCTATACGGTAATATCACACCATAAAACCACAAGGCCCAGAGAATTTCACCTGGAAATGACCCAAGACCAACTTCGACCAGTACGCCTTCCGTAATGGGACAACCTCGCCCCAAAAAATAATTTTCCAATAAATACGGCACCAATAGCCGCTTGATCTCGCCGTATAGACCTCGTACATCCAAACGAGCACTACCCCGTACCTGCACTCCCGCAGTTTCGCACCCACAAACTGTTACTACAAGTGTTTTTATTCTTTCAACTCCGCCGCTTTACCTGTTTGCCGTAATTCCCACCTGTCGAGGGATCTAAGCTTCCCAGACGAACTATAATCCCAGGTTACTTGCCTCGCTCCCCTCTCAGAACGTCAAACAATGAGCAAGGACAATGAGGAGAAACAACTCTTGGAGGATGCTTCTACCCTTCTAATGTTTGCCAACGTTGCCGCCAGGCATCAGTCTCCCTCCTCCCCACAGCAGACAAAACCACAAATCCAACCTCATCCGGCACCACCAGCTACTTTGCCGCTGAACTCCATTTCGACTGATGCAAAGCCGCTGTATAGCCAGACACAAACCCCAGCGGTGCTTCCTCCCTTAGGAACAGCCCCACGGCCGTCGTTTGCCCCTCAGCAGGAGGCTCCGCCACAAAGTGCTGGATTGCCGCAGGTATCTTCGGCCCATTCGCATTTACAGTCTCCTGGCGGCCTACCGCAAATTATACCCGGCTACCCCTACTATCCATATGGCTACGGGGCAAATGGGCACGGCCAACTACCGTCTCGCACGGGAGTACCACTAGCCCCCTCGGTTCTGCTGCTCTCCCCGCCGCTGATGCAGCCATTTTCACCGCTGGTGGCACACAAAGAACCCCCGGCTACCGACCCCGAGCCTCAGGACAAAGAGCCTCGCCGCATGCTGGCCTCAACTACTCTTCAGCCCAGTTTGTCGGGTCTGGGGTCGTTACCTGCGCAGGGGAAGTTCCAGACACATAATCGTACGCCTTCTGGAGGCTTTTACCCTGAACTGGCCAGCCCGCATGTCGGCTCACCCGGCCCTGCTAGTGTTGCCTTGAACCGTGGCATAAATGTGGAAACGGGAAAGCGCAACAATAACAATGCCGTGATAGCGGCTGCTGCGTTAGCTGCTGCTGCAGAGAATCCACTTCCTTTGAAATCGATAGAGCTCATTCCAAAACAACTACCGAAACAAGAGCCGGCTGTCTCAGATTCGGCTCTCACTGAACCAGAGGAGGATCTCAACAAAACAGACGATGAGCAGCCTGCTGACTTAGAACCGGTGAGTCAACCCCAGTCATCAAATCCAGAAGCTGTGGATCGTCCTTCTACCCCGCAAACACCCGCAATGGCTACAGTCAAGCTGCCTTCTGTTAAATCTCCTCTCACTCAGGATTCAGAGCGGAAGGAAGTTTTGGTCAAGAAAGAACCCTCGCCAGTAGCCACCCCACCCTCAAATGAATCAGTGGATCAGTCTTCCCAACCTAATGAGTACAACGTTCCGCCTCTTGAGTCATACAAGGTCCATCCTGACTCGGGTGTAATTGGCTGTATTTGCGGTATTGAGGAGGACGATGGGTTTACAATCCAGTGTGACGTGTGTTACCGTTGGCAGCATTGTATGTGCATGGGTTACAAAACCAACGAAGAAGTCCCTGAGGATGAATACAAGTGTTATTACTGTGATGAATCAAAGCACAACAAGTTTGACTCGCTCTCTTGCCGAAATGATACTCTTCAGCGACTTGACATGGAGAAAGCCACCAATGATCTACCAGAAAAGCCAGCTGCCGCAAAGAGGAAAACCCTGAGCTCTGGAAATGATGATAAAAAGAGAAGAAAGTCTGACAAAGATGTCAGGACAGCCACAACAGATAGGCCGTCAGCAGATAAGCGCAAGCCATCAAAGTCAAACGGCGTTGTTCCCTCTGCCTCTGTGCAATCAGCTGCAGTGAAGATTTGCAACAAAGAAAATTCCCAACTTGAAGATGGTGTTACTGCAGAATCTTACCAGGGTGTCTACTTCAAGTTGACAGCCAACGATTACAAGACCCCTCAGGTCAAACAAGCATTGACTAATTTTGGCATTTCCTTCGAATTGACAAACAACGCCGTATCTGAGATCCAGTCTGTCTCATTATCTGACTTTCAAGCTTTGAAATTCAGTAAGATTATCTTACCTAATTATCAGCAACATCTACAGGAAAAAAATGAGATAGGGCGAAAGGTGAAGTACAATGAAACATGCATTCAGGTAAAGCCCTACAGCGATAATCCCAAACAGAGGTATGTTGGAGTTCCAAAGATCGGCGTGTTCATTTCTGATCGCATGGGACAATCTGAACAGGAAATCACTATTCCTACTGGAACTCCAATTATAGAATATTTGGGAGAGGTGGATTATTTTGAGCTGTATGCGACCCACAAAGTTAACCAATACAACTCATGGGGTACGCTAAAGCCAAAGGTCGCTAAGGTAGACTTATTGTCGGGTACGGTATCCGCATCATTCGTGTTGGACTCTCGTTTTGTTGGAAATGAAACAAGGTTTATTCGTAAATCTTGCATTCACACTTCAAATTGCGAAATAAAACCAATTTACATTCCAGAATTGAAAGCTTTCAAGTTTGTTGTCTATACATCGAAGCCGATTCTTTTGAAAGGTGAGAACATGGAAGAAGAATTGAGACTTCCCTGGCAATGGGATATCAACCACCCAATCAGAAAAATGATCAAGGAAACTAATGATGGGGAATACGAAGAGGGTGACAAATTTGAAGATTTTACTGATGAGGAAAAGGTGCTTCTTGTGTCTGGTGTGGATAAGATTCTTAATTTTGTGGAATGTGCATGTAACACTACATCAATGAGCCTGATGTGTCTGATATTCAAGGTTAAAAAAGCAACTTCATACTTGTTGCGTTCCACCAGAAAGGCATCAAGCCTCTCTAATTCTGCTTTCAATAAGTCCAAAGAAGAACTCGTGATGCCAAAGAAAGACCGGAAGTTCATTTCCTGGAAGGAGAGATTAATTGAGAGAGACCAAGCTATTAAACTGGCTATGTCGTCAGAACATTCAATTGAAGACGGTGAAATTGTTGGAGAAGGAACCTCCATTGGAATGTTTGAATCCACAAATGACGGAAATACTTCCTCGATCTCTATCATAGATCATTCTGTTCCAAGCTTTCCTTTCCAGAGAAGTGTTTTCGCACAAGGTAGACGCTATGCATCAAGAAGCTTTCGTTTCGAGTCTGGTACTCCCGAGAATGTTGATGAAGCTAAGATGGCTCTAACCGTTCCTAAAATTATTGCGGTTCCGTTGGTGAGCGACATATTGTCTACGATTAAGGACACAGTTAAGAGCAAATTGCAACCTACCATCAGCACTGGAATACCTCTTTTTGCGAAAAAAGAACAGGCACCAGCTTCGATATCTTCTTTATCTCAAAAAGATGTGCCCCCTGCTCCATTGAAGTTGAACGAGGAATCCACGATAGCGAGTAAACCCAAGCCACCACAGACTGTCAAGAAACTATCCTTTGCAGACTATAAGAAGAAGATGAAATAGACATGTACTGGATTTATACGTAATTAACGATCATAATAAAATCTTATGGTATATAAATAAAAAATTAGGAAATTTAAAATCTTTTTTATTAGTTTTGACCCATTTAATGATTGAAGTCTTCTTCGGTGATGTTAGATCTCTCGCACATTTGTTGGAATATACTGTTGTGGGATTTGAACAAATTCCATGGGGTATCGAACTCCTTGATTTCACCCTTGTCTAAGACCAATATTCTGTCGTAATTCAAAATTGTTCTTAGTCTGTGGGCAATGCACAAAATGGTACAATGGCCGAACTCATTGACCACAGTCTTTTGTATTTTGGCATCAGTTTCGTAATCCACGGAAGATGTAGCTTCATCTAAAATCAAGATTTTTGAATCCCTCACCAAGGCTCTTGCAAATGCAATCAATTGACGTTCTCCCAAAGAAAAATTGGAACCATCATCTTCAACCTCTCTTTCTAAGTGAAACTTATGCAAGTTATCAGCGTCTGCTTGTTGTTGTTTCGCAAAAGCGAATTTATCTTCTTCAATCAATCCGGCTCTTCTCAAAGCGTCCCACAAAACATCGTCATTATTCGAACCAAATGGATCTAAGTTTTTACGAATTGTTCCCCGAAACAAAACAGGATCTTGTGGAATAATGGCCAATTTCGATCTCAAGTCTGTCAAACCAATCTTAGAGATGTCAACCCCGTCAATTTCGATTGAACCATTACTCAACTCCGAGAGACGATATAAGGCTGTCATGATAGATGATTTTCCGGCACCCGTACGACCACAGATACCAATCTTCTCGGAAGGTTTGATATCAGCATTAAGGTTTTTCAAAACTAAAGGTAACCCTGGTCTGTAAGCCAAAGACACATTCTCAAACCGAATAGCACCTTGTTCTGGCCATGACTCGCGTGGGGTAGTTTCACTAATATGGGATGGGGCTTCTTGTGGTAAATCAAAAGCATATTCACACATTCTCTCAACAGAGTTCATTTCATTTTCCACTTGTGTGTAAGTTCTTACCAACATGGAGAGCTGACCGGCGATTTGCAAAACGTATGATAACAACAAACCGACGGAGGAAGCATTAATTTTGAAAACACCGAACACACAAAGGAAACAAATGAGGAGGGCAAGAGCTGTCGCCACAAAATCAAGTTGAATCGACAACCATCTTTGATTAGCAATAGTGATATAGTATGCCTCGTTCATATTATCAATGTAGACATCATTCTTCTTGATGAATCTATTTTCAGCTTTGTAGGCTTTGATAGTTTTCATTCCGCTCAATGTTTCATTGAAATTGTTGTAAACAAAAGATCTTTGCACAGCCTCCAATCTTTTGATTTCTCTAGCAGAAGCTTGGTAGAAATCGCCAATAGCGACAAAAATGATGGCCAAAAAGGGGACAGCAATTGCAAACCAAGGAAGATAGATCATGCACAAAACAAGAACACCAACAATATTGGAAAGGAAAAAAATCATCATTCTAACCTGGTTTCCGATTTCGTTGTCCAATGTATCCGTGTCCTTAGTGAATCTGTTGAGAATACGGCCCATTGGCGTGGTATCCATGTAAGCCATTGGAGCTCTTAAAACCTTACGAACTGCCATTAAGTTCAATTCCTCCGCAGCCTTGTTAGTCATGTAAGCAAGAAGAACGAAATCAGCGGTTAAGAAGACTGCTGCAAGAACAGTAAACATGACGTAAAAACCAATGTAGAAGCCATTTGTCTTACCATCGAATTTCTTTTCAGTCCAAAAAGAAAGCCATGTGTTGGTGAATAATTGACAGAACACAGTGAAGACAGTCAAAATGACAACGAGAACGACAGAAGAGTAGTGCTTGAAAATTCCAGAACCGATATTAATATAGTTCTTGTAAACTTTGAATTTGATTCTGTTCACCGCTTTTTCCTCGTCCTTAATAAGACGACCATCATTCTTGGAGTTCGCTTCATAATCGTGATGAACAGCTTCTTCCTCGATTTGTGTTTGTTGTCTTGAAATTTGGCGCTTGACAAATTCCTTCTCGATCTCTTCTTCTTCTTCCATCTCCTCTTCGATGTCCTCTTCTTCTTTCTTTTCAAGTTCGCTGCTGAAAGCCATCAAATGACGGAATCCTGGATTGCTTTCCTTCAACTCATCCGAAGTTCCAACAGAAATAGTTCCGTCGCCATTCAAGAAAATGATTCGGTCTGCAGTTCCAATTAAGGATAACTGGTGAGTAGCCAAAACTCTGGTCTTTTCCTTCAAGAACCCCGTGACGCACTCAGCCATAATGTGTTTTCCAACACGAGCATCCACCGCACTCAAGACGTCATCCAACAAAATGATGTCACTTCCGGCGTACACGGCTCTGGCAAGATTAATACGAGCTTTTTGACCCCCAGATAAGGTGATACCTCTCTCACCAATTTCAGTCTGGTCACCAGCAGGCAAAACTTCCAAATCGCTTTCGAGAGAACAAGCGTAAATCACGTCCTTGTAACGTTGTTCATTCAAGGGACAACCAAATAAAATGTTCTCCTTTACAGTTGTGTTTTGAATCCAAGGTTGTTCACAGAGCAAAAGCGAACCATTGACATCGATACAGCCAACAGTTTTCTTCATGAAACCAGAAAGAGCGTTCAACAACGAGGTCTTACCTGAACCAATCAAACCTGTGATGACGACAAATTCACCCTTCTTTATTTCCAAATTGATATTGTCCAATCCGGGAAAGATATCTCCGTCTTTGGTTGGTGATTCTTGTTTGAGCGAGGCGTGGTCGGAAGATGTAGAAAGATCACGGTCGTCAGACTTAGCGTACAGGTCCAGATCAGCTTCTTTCTCCAGCGGCTTTGCTAGCTTGGATTTTTCAGAATCATCTGGATTGTCGTCTTTACCAAAACTGTCCCATTTGAAAGAAGCGTTTGTCACGGCAATGGCCAAGTTCTTCTTTTCCATCTCAATCTGGTCTTGAGGAGAAGCAGTAATGGTTGCGGTACCATCGGTGGTTTCCTCTGCAGACAAAAACTTTCCTGTTCTAACAACACCCACAAGGGCATCAGAACCGGAAGCCAACGCGAGTGGAAGCATAAAAATCAGCTGAGACAACGAACTGAACAACGAGATGGACGAAAAGATACTTGCAGGGTCTCTTGTGGAGCCCAGTACCGCGTACAACACCAAGAATGACGCCATAGAAGCAAAGGTACTCAAGGACATAGCAATGGACACAATGATGTTCCTCGCCACTTGCATCTTGTAGATAATTCTCATTTCCTTAAGTCTGTTATCTGTGATGAGTTTCTTGTAGGGAACTTCCCAGGTGTAGAACTTGATGATCTTCAAGTTGACCAAAACCTCTTTGATGTACTTCACACGGGCATCAGTGAAAGCGCCCGCAGCCTTACGGTTCTTGAACAACCGGCCAGTGATAACCATTGAGAGAATCAAAAACACAAAAATTAAACCGATACCTACCATGGCTGAACCACCGATGTTGTGGCACAAAATACCAATGCAAATAGCGAGAGAGATCGGGAACGACACCATGAACGGCTGGAAACCAAGGGCAAAGTCAATTCTGGCGACATCAGCACCCATTAATGATGTGACAAACGAGGTGGGGTACTTGTGCTTGGATTTATCTGAAAGACGGAAAGACTTGTCAAGCAACGCTTTAGTGATTACTGCCTTCACTTCTGCACCTGTGAGCATAGCCAAGTTGAATGCGTGGTTGATGAGAACACCATTGACCAACACCATAATCGATGCACCAATGGCATAACCCACTCCAGCACCTGTGTTGTGTTCGATACCCAACGCCTTACGCTCGACGTAGGAAATCAATTTCTTGGAGAGCAACGGGTTGGTTGCACTTGCAACACCGGAAAGCACATTGAGAAGACAAGCCATACCGTACTGGCGGTCGAAAGTTTGCAAGATGGCCCACACAACTATGAACTTGGGGGCCTCGAAATCAAGCATGTCCTGTTCGAAATCCACAGTGTTTGTCTCAGCCGACTCACCTCTTTCAGCCATCTTGGCCCGCACATGAGCAGCTTTGGCCCTGTTGAGACGGGCCTGGAAGATCGCATCGAATCTTCGGGTCAAGGTTTGGACACGGATATTGTCGGTAAGCTCAAACAAGTCCGCTGTCTGCAACGTCCGCTTGTAGCCCGTTTTCATCACTGGATGTAGCCACCAGAAAAAGGCCACCGAGAAGAAGTTGCGGGGACTGGGGTAGGGTAGACGTTCATCTTCTTCAGGGACAGGCGGTACTTTTTTCAGCAAAAACGGAGATAGAAGACGTTTCTGTAACGCTTGTTCAGACATTTCAGAACAACGAAGAAAACTCTCCCGAATAAACAGCCAGAAGCACGGCTTTTCTATTCAGTGGCGGGGCGGACTTAATCGGTGACAGCGAAAGACGCGGCCTGTATACTGCGGCCGGACGCTTGTGGCTAGACAATGTAACTCGATTGTTTACGCCACCCACCACTGGTGACGCGTGAGGCTGAGGTAGGTGATGGGGATTTCCGAGGGCCAGGAAACGGAAAATGGCCTTTTTGGGCACTTGTGAAGGCAAAAAAATGTCAAATTGTCGTTCAGAATAGGAGATATCGGGAAAGTTCCGTGCAGGCGAACGGCGCCGCACCCAATCCAAGATGTGCAAATGGTGTGCATGTCCTTGTGTCATGGGACGGGAAATTTGAGTGCGGAGATAGCAAGCGCCTCGCCGACGGGATAACGGGCCAAACAGCAACCACGGAAATAAACGGAAATCACTTTTGGCTGTGTCGTCTTGGTTGGTGCTTTGGCGAGCTTGCATTCTGACCACAGGTCGCAACGAAACCTGCTATTTTTCTGTTCGCAGTTCTGGTGGCTTAATTTTGCGTGCTCGATTTTGCGTGCTCACATTTCGGGTGCATTTCCTATTTCACACTTCGGGTTCGCATCGCGAACTACCCGCACACTGTGCCGGCGATGGAAGCGGCGCAGTGTTTGGTGTCCGTTCTGACACATTTATGTCGTGGACTTCCTGCGGATATTACTCCAAATCAGCAAACAACGACAGGTGCGAATTTGAGAATGATAAACCCATTAGGTTCTCGGATAATTGAGGAGATTGGGGTACATTCAGTACAGTGGCTTAGACAATACCACTAGTCACTTAGGCGCGAACTACCTGATAGCTATCCACTAACAGCTCAACGTACTGATCACCACACAACTGCCCAGTCTGTGATCACAATCCTCTAACAATCGAGATGCTGACTACTCGTTTATTCTTTGACTCCGCTAACTAGCCATCTGCTGCTCTGTAACTACTGAGACTTAATAACGCCCCGCTAACAGCGCACTTACTAGTCACCCACCAACAGCGTACTCACTAGTCACCCACCAACAGCGTACTCACTAGTCACCCGCCAACAGCGCACTTACTAGTCACCCACCAACAGCCCACATCGTCTACAAAACTCCATTATTATGTCTGTATTAACTTGCTATCGCTGTATTAACTCTCTATCTGTCTCACTTGTGAAACACCTTTACCGCCGCATACATGAAGGCCGAACCTAACACCGGGATGGTGAAATTGTCGTCAAGCCCAGCAATTTGGATTGCCTCCGCCACCGACGACGCCAAACCGCACACAAGCGCATACACGTGCAAGCTCATGTTGCTGGACTCGGGCGTCCACATTATCTCGCCCGGAAGATTGACCGGGAAGTACGGCACAAAGTATCCGTAAAAGAGGTAGCATGCCACCATCCCGGTGAAGCCACTGGCCAAAGAGCCCGCCAACGACTTGCCACTGGCCACCTGCATTGTGTACTTGCCAAACTGGCGGCCAATCGTAGACGCGGCGGTATCGGCCCAGCTCAAGAGCAACACGCTCATGACAGAAATGTCCTTTGGTGCGAAACTGAACACAATCGCCAAACCGGCCAAGTAGAACACGATGCCGTTCCACAGGTTTGCTTCGCCAGGACGCATGATTAGCGCGCTGCCTCGGATCACAATCTGGTTGATCCGTGGAGAGTTGAACCGGATCACATCGCTGGCAAAAAAAATCGCAAAAAGAGTCCACAACGGCGCAGTAATCAGCGACGCGGAGTAGCCGGCGCAGTAGAGGTACAACGTGACAAACCCGTGGGACGAGTGGAAGATCTTGCGCGGAATCTCGTTGGCCTTCAAGAACGCCCGGAATCCGCCGGAAGGCTTGGCATCGTCGCCCAAAGCCAAGTGCTTGTCGCTGTGGATCACGATATCTTCAGACACATTGTCCTCTTCGAAATCGGCCTCGGACAAGTCCTCGTCATCGCTGGACTCGGAAACAACGTAGGTAGCGTCTTCTTCCTCGACATAGCTGTCGTTGGCATCGGCCATCTTTTTTCTCGATCTAGGAGCTTCTAGATCCGGCACCTGGGGCGCTTGGGGTGTAAGAAGAGTATCCATACGGAAGAAAGTGGTGACAATGTAAACACGAAAATTCGCACGTGATAATGGGAGGTGAGAAGAGCCTTAGAGATGTAAAGAAAGAACCAGACTGGGTGGAACGAAGCGTGAGTACTGGCGCTTAAGATGGGCAAGGAAGTGACCTAACTCTCAGATGTTAAAGGAACGCAAGAAATACACACAGATCGGAAAGTGGCGAAGAAGCTTGATTCTGATGACACTTGTCATGACGTCGGAGTGCACCTGAATTCTCACATTTCGGCCGTTTTTGCACCCGTCGCACAAAAGATTTACGCACGGTACTGTCATATCAAACACACAAACAAGTGCTTCACGTAACTATGTACAAAATTCACAAAACAATCACGATGCTCATTTTCCTATCGGTGGTGCACGGAAAAGACCTTGTGGGTCATAAACGTTCAGACACTGACGACCCGCCAGAGCTGTCCCAAGTCATAACAGTAGAAGAGCGTGAAAGCACATACACACCAACACGCTCGACATTTCAGATCGAAGATCCGGTCTGGCACGCCTATGCAAAGCCAAAGATTGCTTGGATAAACGAAAAAGCCTCCCGGGCAAAAAACCGCCACTACTTCCGCAACCCGTTCCGTAAATGGCTGATAGCAGAAAACAGCGGAGCACAGACAAGAAATAGTCGCATGCTTGGAGCTTTGGCGTGCGCATTGGTGGTTCTTCTCTAGACGCAGAAAGCTCCCCAATAGTAAAGGGACTAGTAGCCACGCTCAAACCGACAATCCTACTCGAATTTCATCCCCACGCCTCACGATGCCACACGCTCCACAATATGCTGGGCAATATCCATATATGGACGAGCCAACGAAGAGTCGGGCTCCGAAACGACAATCGGCTTCCCCGCGTCCAGCTGAAGACAAATTTTCTCGTGCAATGGTACCGAGGCCAATACCTGAAGTCCGTGCTTTTCTGCCTCACGCTTGGCTCCGTCACTACCAAAAACGTGCGACTCGTGATTACAGTTTGGACACACAAAGTAGCTCATGTTTTGGACGAGGCCAAGGAGAGGGATTTTCACCTTCTCAAACATGGCGATGCCCTTGACCGCATCAATCAAGGCAATATCTTGTGGTGTCGACACAATCACCGCACCATCGACTTTCAACTGCTGGCCGATGGTCAATTGGGTATCTCCTGTTCCCGGAGGCATATCAATGACCAAGTAGTCAAGATGCGGCCACTCCACTTCGAAAAGAAGTTGCTGGAGTGCTTTCATCACCATGAGCCCACGCCACACGACAGCATTCTCCGGAGGCACCAAATATCCCATCGACATGGAGGGAAGACCGTAGTTGGTCAATGGAAGCAAGCGGCCCGAGTCTGAAAGACGCGGTTCTCCCAGGAGCAGAAGAAGCTTAGGAATCGACGGACCAAAGATATCTGCATCCAAGATGCCAGTAGACTTGCCGAGACGAGAAAGCGCAAGAGCCGTGTTAACTGACACAGTGGACTTGCCCACTCCGCCTTTGGCAGACGACACAAGAATGATTTTGTCCACGTTGGGGATTTTCTGCTTTAGAGGTAAGCCCCGCGACATCCGGGGGACATCTGGGGCAGTTCGCGGAAGCCCAAGTGGATTTTCATGAAGTAGTACTCTGGCAGTATGGAGACGGCGAAGCATAAGAGACTGACGGAATAACGGATGAAAAAGGATAATTGGCTAGATGAAAATTGACCAGGTTTCCAACAGCTTGCTGAAAAACTAGAATGAGTAGGTGCAAAAGAAGTGCGATTGTGATCTTATCTCATCGCACCCACATACACCACTACCAGGCTCTATCCATACGAGAATATGCTACATCCATACAAAAACATGCTACACGGCAAATCATGGATTCGAAATATTCACCAACCTACTATATATGCACTTTCTACCCGCCCGGGCCGTGCGGCCATTGGTGTGATCCGTGTTCTGGGCCCAGAAGCCCAACACGTCTACCATCAACTCACAAAAACCAAAAAACCACCTATTCCGCAACGAACTAGTGTAAGGCGACTTTTTGGCGAACAGGGTGTGCTAGATGAGGCGCTCACGGTTTTCTTCCGTGGGCCCAAAACGTATACGGGCGAAGATTTGTTGGAAGTGCATGTCCATGGTGGAAATGCCATCGTAAAGGCGGTTCTCCAAGAAATCCTGAAACTACACAAGCCCGAAAACGGCACCGAGATCCGAATGGCACAGCAAGGCGAATTCTCGCGCCGTGCATTCATGAATGGCCGTCTTGATTTAACCGAAATCGAGGGAATCAGAGAGATGATCGACGCGGATACCGAAACGCAGCGACTTTCGGCACTCGCGTCGCTTACGGGCCAAAACAAACAGGTGTTTCAGAAATGGCGAGAAGAAATCGTCAACAACGTGGCGCTTTTAACCACGGTGATTGATTTCGGCGAAGAGCACGATCTTGAAGAAACGAGCCAGCTTTTCGCATCGGTCGAAGCAAATGTAGATGCGCTCATAGCCGAGATCGAGGCATACTTGAAAAAAGTCCGCAAGTCCGATATTCTCTTAAAAGGTATTAAGGTGAGTTTGCTCGGCCCGCCTAATGCTGGCAAGCTGTCGTTGCTCAATTACTTGGCCAACGCCGATACGGCGATCGTGTCACACATCGCCGGTACTACTCGCGACATATTGGACATTCCGCTAGACATTGATGGATACAAAGTAGTGGTGGGAGACTCTGCGGGAATTCGCAGTCTTCTGGATGCAGATGTAATCGAACAAGAGGGTATTCGCCGGGCAAAACAGAGAGCGTTGGTGGGGGACTTGGTGGTGGCCGTTATTCCTGTGGATGAACCTATTAGTGTGGAGGTTACTGAACAAATTCAAATGCTTCAAAATGAGGGCCGTCCCATCGTGGTCGTGCTTAATAAGGTGGATCTTGTTGAGAAAGCGGACATGGAGGGATTTTCCAAAACCTTGAACGTGCTGGCGGACGATTTGCATCTTGTGTCGTGTGTTACCGGTCAGGGCATTGACTTGCTCCGGGAGAAGTTGGTGCACCACTTTAAGGCAGCGTCGATGTCCGAAAAGTCTGATCCGGTGGTGATTTCTGCACGGGCCCAAGACCTTTTGGAGCATGATGTGTTGTATGGACTTCACCAGTTCAAGGAATGGAAAGACAGCGAAGATGTGGTGTTGGCAGCGGAATGCCTTCGTCAGTCGGTTGAAGGAATCGGAAAAATCACCGGCGATGCGGTTGGGGTAGAAGAGATCTTGGGAGTAGTGTTTTCCAACTTTTGTATTGGTAAGTAGAAGCCCACGCATACAGTGATAGTTACATATATTACCGAAGTCTAGAGTACAGTCTTTATGGTACACACGCCGTCGTCTACAAGTACGACATGACGTAAAGGGTGAATTTCTCCACCTCCCAGTTGAGCTTGATCTGCTGCAACTGGTTGCGGGTATGGCGGCCCGCAGGCTCGTCCACGTCCTGGTTGACGGGTTCGCGCTTCAAGTTCTTGGACAAGCCCGGCGAGAGCCGCAACTCAAACGTCACCACATTGAGGCCATAGTTCAACTTCAACTCGTACGCGAGCCCGAGAAGCTTTGACAGACCGTCGGCGGAGTCGGTCTCCTCTGTCATCTCGCAACCTGACTCCACCTCCTCCTCGTTGACAAATAACGAGCACATAAAATCCTCCTCCGCGCGGCCTTTGAGCATGCCGTGGCCGTCAACCAAGTCGGCCTTCTTTAGGTTGTAGATGAGTTCATGCAACGCCACGCGGAACGTGACAGAAGACGATGCATCTGGAGGAAGTGCCACTGAGTAAGCCTTGGTGGAGTAGCCCGATGGAGCAAACTGGTAGTCAAAGAACAGTGCTGCCGTCAATACTGGAACATGAGGAAATAGCGCCTTCTTCACAAACTGTGACTTGGAGAGCAGCTGCGGCGATTGGGCGGCGATGGTGTTCAACACCAGCGAAACCGTTCCAAGAGACGACGAGAGGCCCACGCGGCGCACAAAAACGTCAGAGGCAGGCGGAGCGGTTTTGGATTTGCCCAAAATATTGACTTCGGTGGCGTCGATGGTGTGTTTGGTGTCGTCATCGTCATTTTCCACGTCAGGTTCCTCTTCCTGTTTGAGGCCCGCCGCAAGCGCAGCGAGCCGCTGTTCCTCCTCAATCAACTTCTTGGGTTTTCTTCCGCGTCTCTTTTTCGGCGGATCTTCGGGCTTCAAGCTCAACTTGAGCTTGACGTCCTTGGGCGGCTTGAGCTTGAGTTTCAACTTAGCGCCGCCCACAAGCTGCTCATGCAATGCATGGTATTTCTCATCAAACAACGCCTCCAACTTTTTGGCGTCCTCGTGGATGAGCGACGATGGATCATTGAACTGCTGTGCGTTATGGAAGATCAAATGCGCGGCGTCGTAAAATGCCTGCAAGTTGGCGGCCACCAGCGCCGAGGGGGAAATGAGATCTTCCTCAAGCTGGCGCTTGACATTGTTGAAAGAAGTAGGATGTTCAATAACCGTGTAGTAGTCAGGGTATTCTTCTGGATCCACGTCTTCGACAAAGGGACCAGCGAGTACTCCTTCGCCGGGGAAGTCATGCGACGCCACCTCGTCCAACAACTGAATGCATAATTTGGCGACGTCGGGCGGGGCAGAATCAAGCCCGGCGACGGCATTTTCCACGTGCTCCAACAAGCTACGGGCGTCTTGCACAATCCACGACTCGGGGTCGTTGTACTTGACGGCATTGTCGTACATGAGCTGGAAATCAGCCACGAACGCGGCAGCGTCAGCATAGCCACCTTTGGCGAGTTTTTTCCCGATTTCCGCCAACGAGATGGGCTCGTCGATCATGGCGTAGTAGTCGGGGTACAACTTTTTAGACGGAAGCTTGACAAACGCAGACACGAGTGCACGGGTGCCATCATCGTCCTGCAAGAAATCAAGGCCGTCAAGAACGGTCTTCAATGCAGCAGAGGAGGTTTTTGCTTTCTTGGCCGCGACAGGTTCGGCGACCGCGGATCTTTTAGGTCTGCCCATGGTGGTGGTTGAGTGAGGCGGATGTGTTGATTTTCGGCGCGAGCGCGAGGTGCGCGCACGTGACTGGAGGAGCGGTGCCGTTGGATCCGACTTTGATTGTGCAATGGCAAAAACATGCATACAAAATATTGTTCAGAAAGGAACCTTCA